>JAJOZX010001158.1:0-100000 GCA_023014485.1 Bathynomus jamesi
ATAGGTCTTAGTGGGAGTTTGGCTTGTGGACTTTAGGTAAACCATATAGAATTCCTGGATTAGAACCAGAAGCAAATAAAAAATTGTATGTATTGTCAGCAATAATATTACTATTTTTTAATTTACGCAAACACCTATTAAGTTTATCTTCGAGTTTTAGTAATTTAGACAGAACATTCTCTTTTACCCTTTTAAATTTAGACGTATCCGACAAAATTGTCTCCATTCTATTTATGTAAACTGTTGAATCAATCAGCACTACTCCTTTACCCTTATCCGGTTTTGTAATGATGACAGAGTTATCCTTTTTCAAATTATTAAGAATTTTAAAATCTTGCTTATTAAAGAGGGAGAAAACACCTTATGGGGTTTAAAATTGTAAAAATTCTTAAAAGAGATGCTCTCCACTTGTTTTACCAAGTTATGAAACGAGAAATTTGGTCGGATCTCACAATTAATATTCATGAGAAGATTTCAAAGCCAGAGAAAAATTTATAAAATTTAGTTTATAATGAGGTAGATCAAAATTTAAGCCTAACGACAATATTTCTTTCTCTCTAATACTTAAAACTTTATTAGAGAAATTACAAATAAAATTATCTGGATTATTAAAAAACGACTGAGTGATTCCCAATTTTTCCAATTTGGCAGCATGTATCCTTTTATGTCTGTTGACAGTTTTATCACAGCAAGTTTGAAATTTAGTAACTAAACAATGATAATCAATATAAGACACCCTAGATTTTAGACCAAACAGAGAATTTTTATATTTCAGCTTGAGAAAACTCACTGTTTTAGTTTTCGATTGAAGCTCCAAATTTAATAATTTATGTAGCCATGATTTATATAGTTTGGAGTTATGGAGGCGTTTATTATAAAGTTTAAATCTAAGGAAATTAGGCACAATATTATAACTTTTGCACTTAGACAAGAAACTCTCATCACAGATAGCCTTGTTCAGTTTCAAATAGACTCTTTCACATTGTCTGTAATAGTTCAATGTCGATCGGCCATATCTCTGGGTTAATATCAAAGCTATTGACTTCTCCTTAGGGAACCGGAGCTTACAGATGAAAAGAAGGATCAACACAACGGCAAACATTTTCATTTATTTGTACATCAGACGTTTCGACAAATCTTTTGTCATCATCAGTGAGTTAAGTCTTAAAACCTTAAAACAAAATTGAAAAGTGAAAGTTACATCAATACAATATTAAGACCATTAAAATTAAAACCTTAAAGCAAAATGAAAATTGCATCAATACAAAATTAAAAACATTTAAATTTCATCACTATAAAAACTAAAATTAATTAAATTTCATCACTATAAAAACTAAAATTAAATTACCTCAATAGGTAAATACACAATGTTTACATCCACCTCCATACTTGGCAAAGTCTAATAATTTGAAAAAGGATAACTCTGTCATCATTACAAAACCGGATAAGGGTAAAGGAGTAGTGCTGATTGATTCAACAGTTTACATAAATAGAATGGAGACAATTTTGTCGGATACGTCTAAATTTAAAAGGGTAAAAGAGAATGTTCTGTCTAAATTACTAAAACTCGAAGATAAACTTAATAGGTGTTTGCGTAAATTAAAAATAGTAATATTATTGCTGACAATACATACAATTTTTATTTGCTTCTGGTTCTAATCCAGGAATTCTATATGGTTTACCTAAAGTCCACAAGCCAAACTTCCCACTAAGACCTATTCTTTCGGCATGTGGTACATTCAATTATAACTTAGCCAAATTCTTCGTTCCCTTGCTTTCAAAACTCACCTTTAATGATTATTCTATTAACAACTCGTTTGATTTTGCTAAAGAGATAAAAGAGATCAATCATGCCGATTCTCTTACTATGGCCAGTTTTGATGTCTCATCATTGTTTACTAATGTCCCGTTAAAAGAAACATTAAATATCATACTAAATAAGTTATTCACTACTGATAATACTCTTATTAATGGCCTCACTCAGACTCAATTTAAAAACCTTCTCGAAATAGTGTGTTTTGATAATCTTTTCTTATTTAATAGCAACCTTTACAGCCAAATTGATGGGGTAGCTATGGGTTCCCCGTTAAGCCCAACACTAGCAAATGCATTTCTTTGCCATTACGAAGAAATTTGGTTGAAAAATTGTCCTAGTAGTTTTAAACCCATATATTACAGAAGATACGTGGATGACACTTTCTTAATATTTAACCATCCTTCACACGTAAAACTTTTTCTTGATTATCTTAATAAACAACATAGTAACATTAAGTACACGTGTGAAAACGAAACAAATAATAGTTTACCTTTCCTGGATGTTTTAGTTAAACGGGCCCATAATAAGTTCCATACTTCACTATTTCGGAAACAAACTTTTACTGGCTTGGGAACCAATTATTTAAGTTGTATGTTTTATAAATATAAGATTAGTGCTATAGTAACATTATTAACAAGAAGTTACCGTATTTGTTCGGATTACTTTTCGTTAAACGAAGAATTTAAATTTTTAAAACAGTACTTTATTAACAATTACTACCCTTCTCATCTATTCGATAACCAATTAAAGAAATTTTTAAATAACACTTTTGATACTAAACTCCCCGTAACTACAGTACAAAAGAAACCAGATATATTAAATTACCTTTTATGGTTATTTATCATTGCGTATTCGAGGTGAATTGTCCAAACTACTCAAGTCTAGTTATCCCCAAATAAATTTTAGATTCGCCTTCGTCAACCCACTTAAATTATCAAATTTTTTAAAGTTCAAAGATGAATTCCCCAAAACTGTATGCCCCAATGTTGTTTACAAATACACGTGCGACAGCTGTAAGGCTGCGTATATTGGCAGCACTCAACTCCAACTGGAGGTGCGCCTTTCTCAACATTTGGGCTTGTCAGTCCGTACCAACCGTCCCCTCAGTAGCCCTCCACAATCCGCAATTAGAAACCACAGTGATGAAAACGACCATCCCCTTCACAAAACTCAGTTTGAAATTTTAACTAGATCCAATAACCTTACAGAACTCCGAATTTTAGAATCTTTGTACATCTATAGAAACAAACCCTCCCTTAATAATAATAGCTCATCCTACAAATTACGACTCTTTTGACAACCAACCGTGTTTCACAGATATACCCTTTCTAATCCTCTGACCACCTAGTGTCCTCTTAGACTTTGCCAAGTATGGAGGTGGATGTAAACATTGTGTATTTACCTATTGAGGTAATTTAATTTTAGTT
Source organism: Bathynomus jamesi (assembly GCA_023014485.1). Classification (NCBI taxonomy): domain Eukaryota; kingdom Metazoa; phylum Arthropoda; class Malacostraca; order Isopoda; family Cirolanidae; genus Bathynomus; species Bathynomus jamesi. Next base: position 3,244 of record JAJOZX010001158.1, read on the forward strand.
TTTATAGTGATGAAATTTAATTTAATTTTAGTTTTATAGTGATGAAATTTAAATGTTTTTAATTTTGTATTGATGCAATTTTCATTTTGCTTTAAGGTTTTAATTTTAATGGTCTTAATATTGTATTGATGTAACTTTCACTTTTCAATTTTGTTTTAAGGTTTTAAGACTTAACTCACTGATGATGACAAAAGATTTGTCGAAACGTCTGATGTACAAATAAATGAAAATGTTTGCCGTTGTGTTGATCCTTCTTTTCATATATATATATGATACAACTCACAATGGTCCCCTGAGAAACTTTTATGTTACACACAGACCGTGCATGGACCAACGAATCCCTTGTTCCATGCACGGTCTATGTGTAACATATATCATATATATATTATACACACATACATTCGAATACACACACACACACACACACACACACACACACAATAATAATAATAATGATGATAATAATAATAACATACCAGTTTATCATTTATTTAAAGAGCCATATGAATATATGTATATTGCTTTACAGTTTTGTTACATATTTATATTCATAACAGTAAAAAAAGCAAAACTACCAAATGATAAACGATAAATAATAAACATCTTAACATAAAATTAACCCCAAAACAACCATATGAGAAAAAGGAAATTATCAAATACCAAATTTACCTCGGAGGGTACACAAAATAGAAGAGAGACAGGCTTAGAACAATATAATGTTCATCCAGGGTGATCCAAAAAAAAAGGGGGGGGGGGGTCCTAGAAATAACTTCTTATACATAAATATTTTTTAGGAACACCTTCTTGGATCACCCTGTGCTTTATATTAAGCGGAATTTATTTCTTTATTTATTTAAAGGTTGAACAAATGTTTAGGATCGATATCCGTTCGACTACTTTGTAGGATCTCGCCTCATTTGGACGAATTTTCTGGCACCCACTCATCTACCAACCAAAAGAAGGATGAACAGTTGAGTGAGCTGCACGCCGCCTGCCAGCGACGGGAATCGAGCCCGTGGTTGATGAATTTGTATTCCACTATCTGGGCTTTTCAAAGCGATATCTGAAGTTATTGAGTTTTGTTGAGTAAGACAGAAAATTCTATAATAGTAGTGTCACACGTAAAAGGCCGTTGGTGGCGTCATCAGTCGTGCGACTGAGGACTTCATACCGAATCAGAAGGACTAGAAACTGGCACAGCACTCAGGCCAACTAATGCTGCCCAGTGCGCTAACTACCGAATTATTATTACCAGCGCCATCGGCAGTCGAACCCCCGACCTTAGTGTCTTTACCTCGGTTTTAGGGAAACGATGTTACCCACTTGAATACGGTTGCTGCCTCCCTGAGAAGAATACAGCATCACGTTAAGGAAAACGAAGATAAATAACGTCGCATTGAAAGAAATGACGTCACACCGAGGGGGAAGAGGGTGATGGGCGACGAGGAAACAGGAAATTAGGTGTTTAGGCCAACGTCATCAAAGTCTGCAAGGCCACTTCTGGAGACCATCCGCCCCGCCGCACCACTCACGACGAAGTCTGCACCGGTACCTCAAAGCGTTCTCGATAGGGATTGCGTCGGACGTTTATTGCAGGTAAGCGAAGTCAACAGCGGACCCTTTTCGGCTTTTAGAATTTATTTCACCAAAATAAATTCTTGCTTTATCCCGTTATTATTATTATTATTATTATTATTATTATTGAAACAGTGGATCATGTATGTTGAACTAAAATTATGAGAAGTGTCCGCACTTATTGACTAATCATTTCTCAGTTAAGAAGCCGCCAACGATGCAAGTATTAATTCTAATTTAGTTTACCAAAACGTTATTCTCTTAACGTATTTTTACGAAAAAATTCAACCGAGGGAAATGTACATTGATTTAAGGACCACTTCAATTAAATAAAGCTCTCGTTGGCGGAATCTTTAAATAAAAGCTATAATTTTTTTCGTCCTTCACCTCGAGGGTATCTTATAATGTATTTGTAGTTAGTTATTCAAGCGCAAGATATAAGGAAGTGGGTTCGGAGGCGGGCGATGAACGAGGAACGGGGTAAAACGGTTTATTGTTCGGAATTAATGAATTCCTTCATTCTTCTGTGTTACTAATTAAGGATTTTATGTCCTATTCAGGAACAGTCTCGTTTTAGGCTTTAAAAATTACGATAGATGATGAAGCTCTTGGGAAGGCATTTCAGTCAAGAGGAGAGATGATGGTTTTTCTCTGTTAATTATAAACTCACGATTTTGAAGATGAACGGCGCACCAAGTTGTTGAAATGGTCGGGATTTGGGGGTAAAGGAAGTTGCGGTGGGACGTAGCTCTGTTACTGTAGAGTTAGTTGCATGGATGTTTAAGGGGAAACTAGACTCAAATTCCCTACGAGTGAATTTGATGGCCATTCTGCCTTACTTAATGTGACCTAACCTAATCTATCATAACCAAAGCCAACCCGTACACGGGACATGTGCCAGCTCGTCTTTGGAATTTGGGTAAATGATATAATTATTTATTATACAAAATTCTAAAAGAATTATTTCCATTAATTTCAGTACACATAATTCACTAATCCAATTCATTCCAGTGAATGTGAAAGAATTCTTCGTATATAGGGGGCGAGGGGACATTTTTGCGTGCTCCCGCCCGTGCCCCTTCCTTACTAGATATAAAAAACATATAGAATAGACCTTGAATTCATATACTGGACGTAAACACGCAGCTTTTCCGGGACCAGTTTAGGTCTTTGACTACATTACATTGACTACATTTAACTTAGAAAAATAAGATTTTGAGAAAATCAATTAAATAAATGTTTTTGAACGCAATCTTTTAAAGTTGGATTTATTTTTATCTTAAGATTTTGACTCAAAATCATAAGATAAAAGAAATCCTACATTCTGTAGAAATTTGCATTGAAAATACTTCTAATTGATTTCCCCCAAAATCTTATTTTCTGAGTTAGATCGCTTTATCCCACTTTATGCCCAGATTCCACCGTATTCCCAAAAAACTAAAAAATTCAGAATACTTAATTTTAAGAAACGTAGTTTTCAATTTCGCAATACTGTATGCAAAGAGAGAAATGGCCATTTTTTTTTTTTACAGATAATTTAGATATCTGATACACAAGTAACATATTTAATGTCTTATCTGAATATGCCGTTAGGAAGCATAAAAGTTTTGCGGGCAAAATCGATGGAAATGTATTTTTTACTACATAAGGAAAGTGACTTCAAAATAATAATAATAATAATAATAATAATAATAATAATAATAATAATAATAGGTGTTCAAAATTTATAAAAATATAATTATATGATTTTCCAAACCGTGTTAATTTTATAAAACATGTAACTACTTCATGAAATAAATTATTTTAACAACAATTAACAACAATTTGTAGTAGTTATAGAAAATAAGGGAAAGTAGATAGATATTAATTATTAAATAAATATGGTGAGGCTAAAGCATCATGTACATCGAAACATTATTTTATTTTAAACGAGTATAATATTGAACACAAGGCCTTAATGACTGTGATAATAATACCGATAATACTTATAATAATACTACTACTACTAATAATAATAATAATAATAATAAATAACGATAATAGCGTTAGTAAATAATATCGTGGTATGACTGTGTGATTGTCAGTAATTGCGAGAGTAATCCTTGGCTTGGATGCAAGCGAGTCCTTTCTCTTGGATTATCTAAGTATACGAGTTAAACCATTCCTACTTACAGAAATGTAAATGACACCATAAGCACAATGCCCAATCCACGCAAGTATGAGAGAAGAAATTTAGATGTAATTTTTACCATTACAGTATAGCTAAGTAAAGCCTATATATCGCGTCAAGCGGACATTGTTCAAGCAATTATTCGCGTGAAACTGGAATTAAATTTGCTTCTAAGTAAAAATGTAACGCAAATATTGACACCGAACGTATGTAAACAGTGACACTAAATGCTCTTACGAAGTAGCTAATGGAGAGAGCACCGAAAAGGCATGGATTGTAGTCGAGCCCTCAAAATCAACAAGGGCGCGGCAGACTCTTCTGAATTCATAACAAGACTTGGAAATCTTATAGAGATAAAATTGTCATTTTCTAATCTTCAATTTTAAGATCAATAGTATTTTGGGGAACAAGTTTGGCTGACGCAGCAATGTTCGAGGTGCACGTGAGGTGCATTTCGGAGCGGATTAGAAGGGAGGAGGTGAACAGGAAACGCCACGAAATACTGACAAGAAAGAAGAGGGAAGCGGTAATGAGGCCGAAGAGGGGAAATAATAAAAGAAATCGGGGAGCTAAGAAGGAAGCAGGGAAGGGATGAGAGGTTAAAAGGAAGAAAACAGGATGCGCTGAGAGGAGAACACAAAGAGGAAGGAAATGAATGAAGAAAAACACGAAAAGAAAAACATAAATGTATGGATGAAGTTCATTCGTAGAACGCGTGAATTTATATCACCATTTAATACATAATGGATGAAATTTACTCGCTTTTAAAATACTTAATTTCAGCGTCTTTTCGCCTGCCTACGGTTACGTTTGCACCAGTTGGCGAACCGGTCGTCCCACTTGCTACATTATTTTAAAGGAGTTACCCCGCATTTAGTATCGTTTGAGATCTTTAGAACGAAATGTAACAAAGTGTCAGACTCCGTGTGAAGAAAAAACGTTGCTATTATTGTTGGCACGTTGAACTTGGCTGCAGTTGAAAATGGACAACAGAACAAAGAAGAATATTTTACGAAACTTTTGGGTTTTAATTTCGTTGGATACTGACGAGCGTACAAGCAGAAAGAAACACGAATTTAGTTTTAACAACACAAAGGATTTTTCCAAATAAATTACCTTTTTTGGGGGAACGGGGAAGGGGGTCTTTGTTTCCAGAGATTAACTGATTTTAATCTTATAAGCCAACTTAATTTTTCAATCTCACAAAGCCTTTAATGATTTTTTGTTAAACGGCTTTTGGGGGACACTACAAACTACTGACATCTACTTTCAAATTTTATACTGTAGTTTGATGCGTGCAGGCAACTGGTGTCCGTGGCACAGAAAAATTGTTAATGTTGAATACTTGAAAATTTTTGATATTGACCCCTGTTGAAAGTTCACCTGTTAATTCTGGCTTTTGTACGAAAGAAGGACATTATTTTGACAGCCATTTTATGACTATCCCTTTCAGTCAATTAACATATAGCTAAAGAAGATTAAGTTCAATTAGGATTAAATTAACAAATGAATTTGAAACAAAAGTGATTTCATGCAGAAAAGTGTCTAAATACTTTCAAATGAAGACAAACTTCGCTTCTTTCAAGCAGATTTTTTGTTTTGTATTCTGACAGCTTTTAAAAAGCTTATTCAGGAAACAAATCTGATGTATAAGTTTACTGCTGCTACTGCTACAACAGTAATGAAGTTCCCATTTTATATTTAATTATCTAAAATAAAGGGTGGTCCAAAAGTCCCTATCTATTTTGCTGAAATAATAGTATTTTAGGATAAAAATGTAGTAACATAATTAGGTGTACATTTATTTATCAGGCTTAGGTCTAAGATTCGACGTCAGCACCATTAGTGTCTGCAAATCCCACATCTATCCACTGCATTGCGGAACACATTCTCAAGCATCTCTGGAGTTATTTTAGCGACTGCTGCCACAACGCGGGTTCGCTGATCCTGCAGGTTTGTAACTCTTGTTTTGTAAACCTTAGCCTTTATAAAACCCCACGCAAAGGAGTCAGTAGTATAGCCGCAAAAGGGGAGAGTGCAAGAATGTTGCAGGTTATTATGTAATGTTGCAAAGGGGAAAGGGGTTGTTGCAAATGGGGGTGGGGGTTGTTGCAAAGGGGGGTTGTTGCAAAGGGGGGTGGGGGGAAAACTTGGAGGCGGCGTTATCCCCCAAGAGAAAGAAGGAGGAGGAGAGAAAGGAGGAGAGGTGTTCACCTGGCAGGAGCCAAGTGCACATTAAGACTTCAGCCGAGTTGGCGTTGTTTTATAGGCTCCTAATCAGCCAGAATCAGCCAGTTGGCTGAGCCAAGGTGAGAGAGACGCCTGAAGGAGAGAGAGAGAGAGAGAGAGAGAGACAGCTGAAGGAGAGAGAGCTGAAGAAGAGAGAGATGCCTGTAGGAGGGAGAGACGCCTGAAGGAGAGAGGATAGGTACACATGCAGGAGGTACACATGCTGGAGGTACACACACATACGCACACATGCAGGAGTACACATGCAGTAGGTACACATGCTGGAGGTACACACATACGCACACATGCAGGAGTACACATGCTGGATGTACACATGCAGTACACATGCTGGAGGCAAACATGCAGGAGAGAGAGAGAGAGAGAGAGACACCTGAAGGAGGAAGATACATGCAGGAGAGAGAGAGAGAGAGAGACACCTGAAGGAGGGAGAGAGACACCTGAAGGACAGAGTGGAGTTCTCCCCCAATTTATTTTCGTTTCCCTAACCTAAGAGGCCACTAAGGGGTTTACCAAAGGGCCAGAAATAGAAGGAGCAGAGCTCCTTACTCGGCTGGAGCCGAGGGGAATGGTTCTTCACCAGCTTCGCGATCTTTTATAATCCTCTATTCTGGCTGAGTTGCCAGATAGCGCAAGGTATTCAGTTGCCAGATAGCGCCATGTGTCCCATTAATCGTGTAACACATATATGACGGCTGTTATTCCAAATGTACTTGTATATATAATAAACTAATGAACCATATAAAATACCACAATATATATTTATATGGTTATTCAGTCTGAAGATTCAACCGTATAAAATAACACAAGCGCCTCTTTCATTACGCTTTAATAGAATTAACAAAGTTACCCTATTTCGTTAGACAGAAAACGAATTTTTATAAGGGTTACCCAACGAATTATGAGAGCGTCACCGAATTAAAACTTTTATGGGTAACTATATCGACATAAGCTTATTATTGTAACGTTTGCTCCCAATATAAATTTTCCTAAATAACAGTAAAACCAATTAATTTATTAAATAATTATGAAACTTCATTTAAATAATTTACGATACAATTCCAACAAACAGCGCCTCTTTCATTACGCTTTAATAGAATTAACAAAGTTACCCTATTTCGTTAGACAGAAAACGAATTTTTATAAGGGTTACCCAACGAATTATGAGAGCATCACCGAATTAAAACTTTTATGGGTAACTATATCGACATAAGCTTATTATTGTAACGTTTGCTCCCAATATAAATTTTCCTAAATAACAGTAAAACCAATTAATTTATTAAATAATTATGAAACTTCATTTAAATAATTTACGATACAATTCCAATAAACGAGATGAAAACTTATGAAACATATAGCCTCATTCCTGCGACGAAAAACTGAAAAAATGACGAAAAATAAAGAAATTATTCATTTGGAATTGCCCAAGCCACTATAGCGGGGTCGGAGAATATCTGTTCTTTTAAACATCTTATTTCTGCTTATTAAATAACTTTTTAGACACTTGATTTTTATTATAAATATTTAAGTCACGAATAACAGTGGGAAAAACGTCCGGAAAAGAAAATTATGAAACATCTCCTTCCAGACCACTCTTGATATATATATATATATATATATATATATATATATAATAAACAACTCATGCACACACACACACACACACACACACACACACACGATGAAAGGCAGAAACTAAATCAGTTCGAATCGTGTCCCTAGAGACCTTTTTCGTTCGAATCGTGTCCCTAGAGACCTTTTTCGGGTCGATGGTTTAAGCTGCTCGAGCAGAAACCACCACAGACTCCAGATATTAATTTTATCATTGTTATTACTTCTACAAATATTTACGCGTATTTTGTATGGTGTCATATAGAAATATAATGATGAGATGCTTTTTTAAAATATAATTCGGTTATATTTCTTTATATCCTCGACCCTCAGCCTCCCTCATTTTACACTACGTTTTGGCAATTTCCAAAAGTTACCCAATAAATAATTCGTTACATATACAGTGCCCGCGAAAAGTATCCGATCACCCTTGAAATTTGTATTTTTTACATAAAAAACAATGTTTAAATGTATACTAACCTTATATTAGTATTTTGTCATCTGTCCTTTGGTTTGGATGACTTGTTCTAGACATTTTGGCATGGATTTAATCAAGTTTTGACAAACTTCCACTGATATTTCCTTGCACCATACCTTTTTGATGGCCTCTTGTAATTTTTCGACTGAGCCAGTGTCGTGGCATTCAACCTTATTTTTTATTATTAGCCACAGATTTTCTATCGGATTGAGATCTGGACTATTACCAGGCCAATCCAAAATATCAAATTTATTGTCAGTAATCCATTTTGTCACTATTTTGGCCCTGTGACATGGTGCACCATCATGCATGTATGTTTTTGTCCTTTGGATTGCCATTGCCATTGGAAGTTTATCCTGTAGCATTGCTAAATACGTGCACCATTCATAGTTGTGTTCTTCGGAAGAAAATATAAGTTTCCACGCCCATAGTAACCGAAACAACCCCAAACCATCACACTTGGAGGGTGTTTCATTGTCTTTAGGGTGTATTTAGGGTCCATTCTATTTGAGCCAATAGGCCGGCGAACCTTTTTGGACAACTTCTGAATGTCAAAAATGTCGACTCATCGCTAAATAAAACCTTCTTCCAGTCATCAACAGTCCAATGAATGTTTTTTACAAAATGCGACACGTTTTTTACGCATTTTTTCATTAATGAACGGTTTCTTAGCAGCATGGCGAGATGGTAATCCGAGTTCTTTTTGGAGCCGCTCCTGGATAGTTCGTTCAGAAACACCAGATAACAAATTATTCATATTAAATTTTATTTCTTTCGCAGTTATTGTTGGGTTTTTCAATACTAAACGTTTCATAAGTTTGTCTGTTCGCGAATTTGTTTTTCTCGGTCTGCCAGATCGTTTTTTAGGGACTGGCGTGGTTAGGCCACCATTGTTCTTAGCCCGTGAAACCCATAAATTAACGGTACTTTGGGATATGTTTAATTCCTTAGCTATCTGTCTCTGTGATTTCCCACATGCATGCAAAGCAACAATAGCACCTCGACAATCACTCTTAAGTTGTTTTTTAGCACACATTATATATAAATTTTATTTACACCACTCTGTAAAAAAAAAAAAAAATATCAAGAAATTTACACAAACAGTGAAATCTGACAAATTTGAGACACAGCCACCCGCAACGAAGGCTACCAGAACACTAATTTGAGAATGCGTTGGATAGCTCTCATATCAGCGAGCAACCTCAAAGTTACCAGATGTCGCTAGAACAAATAGAAAGTGAATTACGTGTCTCTGAATATTAAGGGAAAATATTGTATTTTCTTGAGTGATCGGATACTTTTCGCGGGCACTGTATATATATATATATATATATATATATATGGCGCCTCGGTGGTGTAGTGGTTAGCGTCGCTGATTACGAATCCATCGGACCCGGGTTCGATACCCGACGGCAGCCGGCGCGCAGCAAAGCCCAGCTGTTCATCCTTCCACATAATAAAAGAAAGTGGTTGGTAGATAAATGGGTACCCTAGGAGGCTTAGTGGTCAAGACGCTGGGCTACTGATGGGTCGTGGTTCGGAATCCACGTTAAACTGTAGGTCTAAGGTGGAGTGAAAAGCTTGACCTTCGTCAGAATGAACAATTCGGGCGGAAGCTAACCAAAGGTTAGCCCGACGCGGGCAACGGGTCACTCGCAAAGAGAATTTAATCATTGGTAAACTTCCTTCCAGACCACTCTTTCTATATATATATATATATATATATATATATATATAGAAAGAGAGCGAGAGTTTTGTTCAATAAATAATAATCGAAAAAAACATCATAATGCACGATTTTCTATGTAGCAATACTAATTAACTCTTTCTCGCCTACGGCGGTGCAAGAACATAATACGTGCACTCGCTCGTAAATTAGACCTCCAGTTTAACATGGGTTCAGAAATACATCTCGTCGATGGGATTCGTTGCTTACTCTACCACATGGACTTTTATATGTAAGAGACCTAACCTAACCTACGAAATACATCTCGTCGGGGCCGATCCTAGAGCCATATATAGCAATGGAAATGAGCGCGATGTGTCGTTAAATACGTGATTTAAAATAACAGGACCATTTGACCCGAGGCAGTAGTATACCCGAAAAACATCGTAATGCACGATTTTTTCTATGTAGCAATAATAATTAACTCTTTCAAATACGTGATTTAAAATAACAGGACCATTTGACCCGAGGCAGTAGTATACCCGAAAAACATCGTAATGCACGATTTTTTCTATGTAGCAATAATGATTAACTCTTTCAAATACGTGATTTAAAATAACAGGATCATTTAACCCGAGGCAGTAGTAGTATGCCCGAAAAACATCGTATAACCTAACTATAATTTGCAACTATAGTTTACCTTGACTTTCATATGCTTCTATCCTGTTTTATTAATAAAGATTTTTAACTTTTAATAACGTATGAATAAAGATTTTTAACATTTAATTTTATTTTAGTATTTATTCATGCCACGCCGCCTTAGACCACAGCTTAACGTTGAAACCGAATGTTCTTTTTAAAATATAATTAGGATATAATTTCTTTATTATAAAATAAGTTAACAATTATGTTAACAAACAATACTAATAATTTGTAAGTAAAAAATATAATATAAGGGACTACCATAGAAATGTAAGTGCCTATAATTCGATTTTATATATATGTTACTCGTCCGGTCTCGTTATAGCGGATTGGTACACGTCATAGCTCCACCCAGCTACATCGGCAGCCAATCACTACGAACATCTGGTCTTTTGGGCGGAGCTTGGCGAATGTGCATATAAAAGGGGATATTTTCAGTTGGGAGTAACAGTAGCTATTTTCGCATCAGTGAATAATCATTCCTCAACCATGGACCTGTACGTCTCCCCAGACTTGTATGAAGAACGTGATACTGCAGCATTAACCACAATTAGTCTTTTCAATGCGACTGATTGTGGCGAACTATTTTCGACGCAAACCGTAGAAGATATTTGCAGTGACGCTCCTTACAATCCGACGCAAGGGACTACCATAGAAATGTAAGTGTCCATAATTCGATTTATATATATACGGAGAGTTGTAGTATTTCGTCAAATAGATACTAGTCAAAAATGTCAATCAATGTTATTTCCCCATCATGCTAAAATCGAAATTGGTAATCGAACCAAAGATATCTTCACATAATGGGGATCTGTCTGTCTGTATACTCTGTATATGTTTTCATTATTCCTTTAAGGTCCGATGAGGATTTGACACGTGTTATACAATCTTTTGAAGAACCTCGGAATATGGATGATATACTGATCAGTCAGCAGTGTCACACATCCTCCACCATGGACCTGTACGTCTCCCCAGACTTGTATGAAGAACGTGATACTGCAGCATTAACCACAATTAGTCTTTTCAATGCGACTGATTGTGGCGAACTATTTTCAACGCAAACCGTAGAAGATATTTGCAGTGACGCTCCTTACAATCCGACGCAAGGGACTACCATAGAAATGTAAGTGTCTATAATTAGAATTTTATATATATATATGGAGAGTTGTAGTATCTCGTCAAATAGATACTCGCCAAAAATGTCAATCATGTTATTTCCCCATTATGCTAAAATCGAAATTTTTATGGCGTTCACTCCTCGAACCAAAGATATCTTCACATAATGGGGATCTGTCTGTCTGTATACTCTGTATATGTTTTCATTATTCCTTTAAGGTCCGATGAGGATTTGACACGAGTTATACAATCTTTTGAAGAATCTCGGAATAGGGAGGGTATACTAATCAGTCAACAATGTCACACGAAATAATGTAAGTGTTTTTCGATCTTTTTGGGATAAGAAGACACAATATATTTTCATAAATTTATTAAATGAAAGAAATCAGTACAATAAACGAATATACCGTTACAAATATACGAACAAAAACATTATAATATACAACGAGTACGTACAATTGGAAAACGGTTTTTTATCTGTCTGCATACCATTTCATCGTTTCGGTGAGTGTGACACGGGTCAAATAAATTTAAAAAATTTATAAATTCTTTATCATTTGACATATGCATGAGAAATGAGACACAGTACATTCCGCAAACATTAGTAAAATATCCCTGCATACGAAATGGGTTCCATACAACTTCGGGAATATGTAACTGAGCGAGAAATTTTACAATAATAGGGTCACTCCAGGGTTGAGTACCGAGTGAATCAAAATAGTACAGGCGCTGTCTATTTTTAAAATAGACAGCGATCCAGTGAATCCCTTCATTACCGATGATGTCTGTGTTCACAATAAGACTACCGCATTCTCGCGTACTTGGCAAACTCAATGTTTCATTCTTCGCAAACACGCCGATAAATTTGGAACGTGTGACTCGCTCCATTACTTTCTGAAGTGTATTAGCATCCATTTTAAAAGTCAGTGATAACGCTTCTAAATCTATCTACTTCTATTAGGGCTTGCGATTCGAGATATACTAGTACACTAATAGGAGCGTCTATAGGCTTGGCGAATTCCAGCCGCACTGAGATGTTACCGCTCTGCTGTGGTGTTAAATGGGTATTTACGCTAGCAGATAAGTCAGGTGTAATGTCAAACGGATAAAGGTTAAATTGATCAATGAATTCTTCCTGCGTTACCCCATTACCAAGCTCATCACAATCACCTGCAATATGGGTCAGATTACTATAGGCTCTGGCACAAAGAGGTAACACAGCGTCTGATGAATAGTCCGTACCCATTGTTCCACCCAAAGCAGTGCCATTAACGTATAGAGTTATATTTTTAAGTCCGAAATTCTCGAATTTAAAGGCACTCTTTTTATATTTTCCATTCACCGAAGCGTGGTCCTGCATGCCGATTAATATCCTTTTAGGAAGATTTCCCAGGGCAATGTTTTCTATCTGCTTCGATGCCAACCCTGCAGGAACCGTATATAGTTTGATCTGCACTCTGTTAATAGGATATTTCACTGTAGCGTTTAGTAAATTTTTCTCAATTTCTAGTTGTTTTGGTGAACTTAATTTCACTCGCCGTACGCGGAGGTATGTGTCCATAATGTGAACCACAACGGACTTTGCACCCTCTTCTTGATTCGCATCCAGATTTAAGCAGATCTCAGGACTCGTGCGGGTGAGCTTTATTTTCATATCCACCCCGTTCACAAGCAACTTCTCCTGGAAAGTGAAATCTGTGTGCAACCGTCCAAAACACTCGTATATTTTCTTTTTAGAATTTTTAAATTTGTCCTTTATACTATTTTCATCTTTAGTTTGATAATATCCCTCCGCACTTAAAAAGGTAGCCTTCGCTTCTTTGGAAAAGTTGAGGACATTTTCCAAATAGGCTCGTAGATGATAGTACCCCGTGCCTGCCGATATGTTGGTCTGATTTAAATATACGTCACACTGGTTGAATATGGCGTGCAGAAAGTTTGTTTCAGGGTATACAGCATATTTGTCATCGCAGGCCGTTCCATCAGAATGGGCTATACGTAGCTTAGCGTACATGTGCACACAGCTTGGATCAAAAAAGTAAGGACCTGAGCTGGGTATCACGAATTCTATAGGTGCACTCGGGGAACTAATTGTGTTTAAAGGGTTAATTGTAATAAAGTCACTGTGCTCAATAGAAACTTGGGTTGGCGGGAGCTCAAAAAAGGACAGCTCCGATTTACAGCATTGTGAACTACATGGGTGGATGAAGCGTGCCATGGCGAAATAGTGACTCCTCTCTCGACAAGTGGTAAACAAACTATGATTCATGAGATCAATATCCTTAGCTTATATCAGTCAAAAAAGTGGTCAACCATAGGTTTCATTCGCTTACAGCATTTCTTTTTTGATAGCCTTTTACGTTTAATACCACGTGACCCCTTCTTCTTCTTCCGGGGAGCCCTCTTCTTCTTCCCGCCACCACGCATTTTTCTCTTTGCATCTTTGATGATTTCGTTCCGTGTACGCTTTAAATGTTTTTTTAGAGCTTCTTTAGGTTTAGCCCCGGCCAATATGTCTTCTGCAGTGTTAAGGCCTGATTGTAGCGCTTTCCTTCCAAGGTATCTGGCACCCCTCTTCAGCAAAGGAACAGCCGTACGTAGTATGGATGAAAAAATGGATCCAAGTCCACTACCGCGCTGGTATCGCATCCCTCGATAGACGGTGAAAGGCTTTCTATCCATTATAACTCAGTGCGTCGAAAGTGTAGCTTCACTGTTAAGCTCCCGTTACCGAATGGGAAGTTTTCGCCCTCAATCGTTCTTATATATATTGTGATATTGGTTATTAAATTAGTTGCGACATTCACATAATGGGGTCTGTCATATGTAATACTCAAACTCCTTCCTCTATGGTTGGGGATGTGAGCAATGCGCAGCAGGCGTGCCTGGGTATCCCCAACAAACTGGTGCTCCACTATATTACTGTAAATATAGCACATGTCTGGGGACCTTTCAGCCAATTTCTCCATCTTCAATTGATACATTAATCTGGACAAGTTATACTGTGTCTCGTGAAATGTGTCTCTTTGGAAGGCTGCGCTATATCGGCCGTTGGTTAGAATTTTGAACTTTCTATGTTCTTTAAGACATCTGTTAGTCTTTGATTTTAGGATTAGTGTATGTGCAGGGTTGTTTACGATTTCATATACTAAATCATTCGTAAGGTTTGAGTTTCTTAAACTTACGTTTAAGCCTCTCACAACATCCTCGGCCGAACCATATTGACCCGGCCCTAGTCTTACTTCTGTACTGTAATACCGTGCAATCTTAGTCCGAGCGATGCGCATAGTTTCATCCATAGCTACCCCAGCTTTTTCACACTCGTCAATGTCTCTAAGAATCGTAAAAACGGTTTCTTTATGTTCAATATTTAAAAAGACGGTGTCCAGCTGAATTTCGCATATCCCCACCTCATACGAATCACGACCCAATTCAATGTGCCCATGGAGTTCTGTTACAAAGTTGGCTAGCGTGTTGTTAGGGTGTACAGACAGGGACGAGGAGGACGGGAGTGTGACGTAGAAATGGTTAGGAGCCATGTTGCATACTATTTAAGCTTCATTATTGCATCAGCTTTTATATAGGTGTTGAAGCTTTCTGGGTACCCTAGCCATTTCACCAGGTACATTTTTCTCCTTCCTGAACCTTTGCTTCCTAAAATTTTCTCAATTTTAAACACATTTTTTTCTAAATTAAACGCAACTTTCTGCAATTCCTCGCGGTAAAAGCCTCCTGAGATTTCTTCCCCATTCAAATCTTCAATGTAATACATCATTATCACACCTTTAGGTCTCACAGCCCTAACTTTAAAAATCTCGCGTGTCCATCCTTGCTCAAAACCCTTTGCGAATTTATTCCCCGAACGCGACAGCCTTACATAATCATTGATTTTGAAGCGCACAGATGGTGGTGGTGGTGGTGGTGGTGGTGGTGGTCCATCTCTTCTCGGGAGCGTACCTCTTTCTAAAACTTCGTTAGGTGTTGCCCCAATCGTGCGATGGTGTGAGCGGTTGTAGGATGATGCCAATGATTCCAGAATGTCTAGAAATCTGTATGTGTTTTTATGTGTAAAATAACGGTGCATGCGTTCCTTTATGGTGCGCTGAACTCTTTCAGCTAAAGAAGCCTTATGTATAGAATTGGTTGTGTAATAGCTGATATTAAACTCTGTCAACATATTCTGAAAAGCACGCCTATAAACTCCTTCCCCATATCCGTACAAAAATAGCCAGGAACCCTGTTTTCTTTTAACATTAGCGTTTTGGTGGCTTTAGCAACTGTTTCAGGTGATTTATTTTTCAGAGGAACTAGCCACAGATATCTAGAGAATACGTCTATTATGAATAGAATGTAGCGGTAACCATCGTTATACACAGAATATCTTTGCATGTCTGTTAAATCTGCTTGCCAAATAGAATCAATCGAGGAAGCCGTTGTCTTGGCTGTTTTAAACCTTTTTCTCACAGGCTTATGAAGCGTATAAGCGTCCTGCTCCCTCAAAAATCTTTCAACATCTTTTTTTCCTACTCCGTAAACACTTCTGTACAGTCTATCTACGCCGCCGTAAGAGGATGGGGTAGAAATGTCATAATAACGTTTAGTTAATACGTTAGCCATTTGCGTATTTTAGAGGCACGTGGGTAGGGTTGGTTTAACCTCTTCTTGCTCCTCTTCAAAGGTGTTACCGCAGGGGGTGACGGCGCCTTCAATTGTGTCACAGACGTTGCGTGTTCCAAGTCTTTTAACCTGTTCAGATTTCCTATCAACGTTTTAGGGACATTTATTTGTTGTAGTCTTGCTTTAATATGCTTCCAGCCTGATGGTGATGGCCTATCCCACTTTCTCACCAGATCATGGACAATGTCTACGATATTCGATCCCTGTACCTTTGATCCTTCCACAATGATCTCGCCTGTATCGGTCCATTGTATGGCTGGATCCTCATTCAATAGATTATAAAGACTTAAGCCTTTACTCCTCAATGTAAGTGGGAGGGTACTTTTTAATACATGTTCGATATGTTGTGTGGCTAATCTTTTTGGTTGATCAGCTGTATCGTCGGACACAGATCCTATGTCGCCATCGGCCCCCGTGCTGTGCCTAATAACCACAGGAATCTCCGTAGGGTCTTATAATTTTCGTACTCGTGAAGAAATTTCTGCAGAGCTTCTTGGTATAAGATTCTTTTCTCATCAGGTGTTTTTTCACTGTTTAATAGGGCTAACAATTCGCTTTCCATTCTTTTAAGTCTGCTTTTACGGGGATCTAGATCCGTGTCTCTTTGCAGTGAAGCGTACACCTCGTGGGGAATCACTACCACTTTCTTCATTATATTAATCTAGTCAGTAAAGGGCCCAAAACTGAAAATAAGATGGGGAGAAATGACCCTCCTGTTTGCACAATAACTCGTTTTTTCTTCGCTACAGTTTGACTTTTACGAGCGAGTGTACGTATTATGTTCTTGTAGCGGCGTAGGCGAGCCTTCTGATGGGTTTTCATTGATACATTGCAATTTATAACGTTAAGACAGATTTCACAGATGCATTTTAAAAAGTCGGCGTCGATATTTTTAATAAACATCTGCTGCATTGCCCGGGGCAGTCGATGATAGATTTTTATTAATTCATGGTATTTCTTTAGTCTCTTTGTCATTCTGGAATATACACCGTTTCAGGCTCGTTTGGAAATATATTCGTTCGCAGAAGCACTCTAAACGTGTTTCGCGGATGAAGGTCGCAAAGCAAATATCCGTAACGCGTGCTTGTAGCTTCTTTATAAACTTCCAAAAACTCCTTACGCTGATTCGGGAACATTTGATTGGCTAATACCCCAATTTGTGATACATCTCTACGTTGCGCGAATAAGACTAGATATTGCGTATTTAACGACACATCGCGCATGTATCTATTTTTGAAAAATAGATTCTGATTGATGAAGAACACGCTTATGTTAAGATGGTGGGAGTATACTGTAAATGTCTCGGCAAACGTTTTATCCATCTCCAACATGAGATCGTCAATTACAATGATTGTATGTTCAGTTCCCTTTAGCGAATTAACGTCATATACACCTTTGTGGAACAAAATATCATCTTGGTACTCGTTGAACACTGATTGATACGTCGAATAGCACCATATAACTTTATGCACAAATTTCGAGAACATCTCGCCCTTTTCTTTAATGATTTTAAGCATAAACACAGTTTTACCACATCCTGTAGGTCCAGATATAATACATGTGGATGGGCTCGTGAATCTGAATTTTTCTACAGAGTCCATTTCTAACACGTCACACTCCTAAGTGGGTCATTTACAAAATATTACAAATTTTGAGTGCTGATCCTTATATTTCTTCTCCCACAGAACCGACGATGAGGTAGAGCACCCTATCATTACGGATGACGATGACAGTGTAGTTGTGATCTCCTCCCCTGAACCCTCACCAGCGATACAGGTTGCACGTCCAAAGCGGAGGTATGAGAACCCCACATCAGGTATAAAGCGACCGAAATACGTCTGTTGCAGCAGACCCCCAACCCTCAACCTCTTACGCAACAACCTCCCCAGCAGCACCTAATATACCCCCTTATTCCGCCCCCCGTTCTGTTAAGTCTACAATAATAGATCCCCAACCCTCCTACGCAACAGGGCCCCCAGCAGCAGCACGCTAATATACCCACTAATTCCGCCCCCCGTTCTGTTGAGGATGTATTACGTTCGAGTTGGTGCGATCCGCAGCCCCCACCCCCAGCCTTGACTAGAAATCGGTATAGAGTCAGGGTCGACCCATAGAGCCCTGTATAGCAATGGAATTGAGCGCGGGATACGCAGGGTTGTACAGCATATTATAGAGTTTGCTCTTCAGAATCGCGACGAGCGTGAGGTCAGGACGAGTCTGTCCTTTGGGTTCGGGTCAGATGACGGTGATGTAGACGATTATTGGGTGATAGTACCGTTTAGACGTTTGGCTGCTGAAGATGTAGAATATATATTAGGGCGTATAATGCAAGCCGTCCAAAGTAGTATAGCCTTCAATATGGACAACTTCACGGTAAATATTGACCGTGTATTCCGTGTTGCGGGTCATAGTGCCATACCGTACACTCTTAACTTCAATTCTCCAACTATTTACCGAAGGCATATAAACGTCGATCGTGGTTGCGGCTTTATAGCAGTACTCTTAGCACGTATGTTTACTGTACAAAATACACGGACTCAAAAAATTTGGCTGCCTACGATCGTTGAGCGTGCCCGTAAACTAGCTGTAGACTGTGAACTTGAATTTGACTGTAATATGGGTCCTGAAGAGCTGAGAAAGTAGTAGAACAGGAAATGAATGTGCGCATAGTTATATTTGGTTTGGATGATCGCCGCCGGACTGTGTATGTTTTTAAAAGCTGTGTGAGAGATCGTACAAGCCCCTACTTATTTTAGGATTGTCAGGGACAACGTATCTCCCCATCCGTAATATAAGGGGGCTTTACGCGAGTTATGACAAAAGTCGAAAATATGGGAGACATCATGATTTGTGTAAGGGGTGCCTCGAGTTTGCGGATGATATAGTGAGACATTGTAAAGAATGTCACATGGTATGTGAGCAGTGTAAAAGCACCAAATGTGAAAGCCGTGTAGTTGAGAAGAGAGACTGTGATGTGTGTAGACGCACATTTTTCAATAATAGCTGCTTTGATCTCCATAAATCAATTGGTACGTGCAGGAAAATGAGAATCTGTGAATGTGGTATGTTTCACACAATGGATAATTGGGGAAATTTAAGCACAAGTGCGACGTAATTCACTGTCCTACATGCCAGGAGGAATATAAGGCGGATGGA
Source organism: Bathynomus jamesi (assembly GCA_023014485.1). Lineage (NCBI taxonomy): Eukaryota > Metazoa > Arthropoda > Malacostraca > Isopoda > Cirolanidae > Bathynomus > Bathynomus jamesi. The sequence continues at coordinate 22,642 of JAJOZX010001158.1, forward strand.
GTAAAGCATGTGTGTTATATGAAAGATGCTAAGCCTAAAAATAACCCTTGTATAACTGTGTACTACGATATAGAAACATATACGAACGCTGAAACCAAAGAGGTAATTCCACATTTACTTGTGAGCCAGACCATCTGTGATGAGTGTATGGGTATCGAATGTGACGAGTGCCCCAAATGCGGTAAACGGACAAACGTTTTTAAAACGAATGTCAGCGATAGTCCTGTGAAACTATTTGTGTCCTATATTGTCAAGTTAGCCGACAAGTTCAAAAAAATGACTGTGTATATTCTCGCCCATAACGGGGCAAAGTTTGACACGCAGTTCCTTTATAAGGAGTTGCTTGAACACGAATCCTCTGAGATATTTACAGGTGATCCATTGAAAAGAGGCAACAAATTAATACAGATGCAGATAAGAGGCAATGTACAATTTAAAGATACTTTATTATTCACACCTTGTAAATTAGCAAAGCTACCCAAGGTGATGGGAGTAGCAGCTGAAGTTTCCAAAGGATACTTCCCATACACTTTCCTCACCAGCGAGACTTTAAACTACGTAGGCCCACCACCCCCCAAACATTATTTTGACTGCATGGATGAACGTGAAGACTTTGATCGATACTACGACAGTTTTAATGAAAGTAACCCTTATAATATAGCTGATGAATGTGAGCGTTATTGCGTGAATGATGTGCGCGTGCTTAGAGTATGTTTCCAGGCCTTTAGAAGTATGTACATAGCCCGTTTCAAATGCGATCCACTGCAAGTCGCAACCACCATCGCATCATTATGTTTTACGGTGTTCAAGAATAACTTCATGCCTAAAGACACCTTAGCCATTATTCACCGAAACAACCCCCGCAGTTACGGACACAAGGCTATTTACTGGCTCATACACCTGCACAACAAACAGGTGATACATAAAGCACGCCCGCAACACGGGTGAAGTACCCATTAAGATTAATGGACGTGTTTTTTGGGTTGATGGGTTAAGTGAAAACCGTGTCACTGGTGTGAAGACTGTGTATTCCTTTAATGGATGCTGGTGGCATGGATGCCCCCGCCCTGAGTGCGGTATCGTCGGAGATATCCACGGTAGATCTCCTGCCGACTGTCTTGCAGGGACCCGCACCCGCGATCAACTTATAGGATCACAGTTCACTCACAAAGTCTTGTGGGAGCATGAATATGATGCACGGATGGAGACAGACGATGTATACCGTGAGGAAATAAAAACGATCAAGCGTTCAATGGTGCTGGACCCTCTCAAATGTGGTGATAGCTTGTTTGGAGGACGTACAAATCCATTCAGACTATACTTTCCACCTACGGTGGGCGTGAAGCTCCATTACTACGATTTCTGTTCTTTATACCCATACGTGATGAAGAGCCATCCGTACCCCGTGGGCGCTCCTGAGAAACTGGTGGGACCTAGCATACCCTCCATCAATGAATTTTCAAAAAATTTGAATGATCATTACTTTGGGCTCTCTTTCGTAGACGTACTCCCCCCAGCATTTATGGATGCCGATCTTACCTGTCGTTATCGACGACAAGCTCATGTTTCCCCTGTGCGTGAAGTGCGCGGAAGAGGATAACGGCGAATGTAACCATATACCCCACCAGCGTAAGATCAGAGGCGTATATACAAGTCCTGAGCTGGCCCTAGCCGTACGCCATGGTTATAGAATACTGAAGATACACGAGGTGTGGAGGTTTCAGAAGCTCCCCAACCTTTTCACACCATATATAAACGCCTTTTTGAAGGATAAGGTTGAAGCATCAGGGTATCCGCGAGGAGTTGATACCGAAGATGAAAAGTCTGCCTATATTCAACGTTACCGCGACCGCGAAGGTATACAACTTGATCGTGTCCAAATTGTAAAGAATCCTGGCAAGCGCTTTAGTGCAAAATTGTGTCTAAACAGTCTATGGGGAAAATTTGCGCAGAATACCGGCAGAGGGAACATTCATTTGGCACAAAGTTATAGCGATGTCTGGGATTATGCCAATGCCCCGATAAAGAGGTCATGGAGATCGTGAATGTAGGTAATACTTACGATAAAGTACAACAACACTGAATTTGCCACAGATACCTCAAGGGTTACAAACATACCTGTGGCGAGCTTCACAACAGCCTACGCCCGTATAAAACTTTGGGGTCTATTGCATTCTCTTGGGCGGAGAGTATTGTATGCCGATACAGATAGCGTGATATTCACAGAGAGGGAGGGTGATTACATGCCCGCTATTGGGGAGTTCCTCGGCGAGCTCACTGATGAGATCAAGGATGAGTATGGGGACGACGCATACGCCGACTCTTTTATCTCAACAGGACCTAAGACTTATGGGTACGGGTCAGGGTAGGGGAGGAAATGAAATATATCGTGAAGGCAAAGGGTATTACGCTCAACCATGCGAATCGGGAGGTTGTTAACTTTGAGTCGTTGAAGGATCTAGTATGTTTTGCAACCTCACCAACTAATTGTAGGCACCCACAATTTTCGGGCGCAGAAGCTGGGAGGCGTGAAGGAACTTAGGGGTACGATGGTGTGCCGTAACACCTATAGGAAACGTTACCAGTTACCTGGTACCTATGATACCGTACCCTTTGGATACCAATGATGCTTCTAACTCACACGTCTTGTATATAATCGTATCTATTTGATATATATATATATATATATATATATATATATATATATATATATATATATATATATATATATATATATATATATAACTTGAATATCTCGTTTATTAAATCGTATTTGTAAATATATATAACTTGAATATCTCGTTTATTAAATAAATCATGTTTCAAATAGCGTTTCACTTTCTCCTTTGTGTGTGTGTGTGTGTGTGTGTGTGAAAGTTCTAAGCTCCGCCCACTGTAAGACCGTGAGTCATGCTACTATCTGGGAGTCCCTGCGTGGTCAGTCGACCGCAGTAAGCCCGAGAGATCAGACGTGTATTCAGATCAGACGTGTATTCAAATGGCTACCTTTAATATTGCTTGTACAACGTTTACGAAATGGTATTCAGTAAAGTGCCAGGATGTGGTGGATACCGAAAAACTTCCTATTCATCCCTCCTATGCCTCTTTTAAAACACATTGGATTGTGCGAAGTTCCAAGATGTACAAATACTCTACGGATGTTCTGGTGAGACCGTTGAAGGCTTTCGTTGCACAGACGATGTGCTGAAGTATACTGCAGAGCTAAACTTTATAAAGTCACATACACCGTGAAGTAAAAGAAACAACGCGTGCAGAAGAGAAGCAGCAGGTATGGATAATGAGTCTTGCTGATGGGTGGTGTGACAAGCGGTATTACGTCATGCTACACCATGTCGATTACTCATACCCTACGACTGGAAATGTGAATCTCGTGATCATGGACAATCTTAGTATTTTTATCACTATATTAACGTATATCATGATGAGGTTCATAGTGAGGTTGTGGCTAGTGCCCTGCGTGAATTTTTAACAGAGTTAGAGACGAGTATCGTTTGATGGGCAGAAAGGAAAAATATGAACATATGTTCCTCTCAAATAGTGCGCCTGAGTGTGGAGATGTTTAGTAAAATGTTCCTAGTTCTTATCCAAATGTCTGTGCGTAGGCTGGTAGTGATATTCTTGTACCGGTACAACAATTCGACTCGCGGAACAAGCCCATTCACGTATCATCGAGTCAGCCGCCCGTCGAACCATTCCTGCCTGTGCCTCACACGCTCATAGTTATCTCAGAGCTTGAGCCGAGTGGACGTGCGCTCTCGAATACGATGGAACTTCCTTTGAGCAGCATTCTCAACGCCTCGTACGATGTGTCCGTGACGAAATCGTTGCGCGTGTTCAGCGTAATTCCGGTACCATTAGCTATGTACTGGAAACGGAATGTAGACCGACAAACAAACGGGTTTATTTAAGTATCGAGGAGATGAATAGAATCTTTGTGATAGTTGAGAAGTGGAGTGAAGATCGTTATAAAATACCTGCTAACGTAGGTACAAGAAGAGAGCAGATTAGTGACGCCCTCATACGCCGTTGTATGTACGTTGTGTATAAATAACGATCGGCCGTGCATTGATATACGGCTGATGTGGAAGAATGCTTCTGATAATAACGCTCTTATTCCTACGCGAAACCGTTTCATCCTCGACAGAATGTTTGAAATCGTCGGATTCCGTAAACTGAAACCTATATTAGACGCGCGTGTTACGGATATGTTTTATTTTGATACAGTACTTGAATACGCATACACTGCTCTGCTCGATGGGTTTACCGAGTGTAGGGCTGGTGAGAATGGTCTAGTGCGGATGTTTATTTAAAAAGTTTAGACTCTTTGAAATACCATGAACTTTGGTACAAAGCAATTGATCGGTACAAGGCTGAGCTCACCTACACCGTTCACCCTGAAGAACTATTTCTTTATATAACGCGCAGTTGTCGTAACGATTTAGAAGATTATTTCAATTGCCGCTATGTTGAGTGAGTTCACGATTGAAAAGCTCGAGTCGGTAGAAATAAACCCTCGATTGGAAAAGCGTTCTTATAAACTTGTGTTTAATAATGTAGCTAACGATGAACTCTTTGTGCGTGCTTTTGATTGTATTCTAGACGTGTTTAAAGATGACTTACCAACCGGTTGTAAAGTGGGAACAAAAATAGTACTGAACGATATGAAAGCCTTCATATCGAATACAGGTTTCCCTATACTTTAAGCGGTGAAATATTATTAAGCCGCATATACTGCGTAATGCAGAGCAATAATGATGTAATTGTAAACTCGATTAAGACCGAGTTTAGTATTTTGAAAAAAAAGTGAATTGTATATATATTTTGCTTGACATTTCCCCGATTATACGCATATTTCTATTGATTTGTGTTTATATTATATATATATATATATATTATTGCTTGATATTTCTCCTGTACTGTTATGTACATATTTCTATGGTGTATATGAAATGTATATTTTATTTTATATATCACCATAATTGTGTGTGTGTGTGTGTGTATTTCTCCTGTACTGTTATGTACATATTTCTATTGAAGTGTATATGAAATGTATATTTTATTTATATATATATATCCATAATTGTGTGTATATATTTCTGTTATACATATTCCTCAAATGTATATTTATTTTCTATATATTTATAATAATAAAAAGAATGATGCAATGTTGTTTATTGTTATGCCTTCTACTACCGGTATTCTAATAATGTATACAACGGTATCTGGCAATATTTAAGCCTTCTAAGCCAACTGGCTGATTAGGAGTCTATAATAGTGTATACAATGGTATCTGGCAACTCTGTCTTCGGAATACATGGCGCTATCTGGCAACTCATTTACAGCCAACTGGCTGATTAGGCGTATATAATAATAATGTATGCAATAATACTGCTAAAAAGAGGTATCTGACAACCATTTACAGCCAACTGGCTGATTAGGAGTCTATAATAATGTATACAATGGTATCGCGGTATCTGGCAACTCAAGCCATTTACGCCAACTGGCTGATTAGGAGCCTATAAAACAACGCCAACTCGGCTGAAGTCTTAATGTGCACTTGGCTCCTGCCAGGTGAACACCTCTCCTCCTTTCTCTCCTCCTCCTCCTTTCTCTTGGGGGATAACGCCGCCTCCAAGTTTTCCCCCCACCCCCCTTTGCAACAACCCCCTTTGCAACAACCCCCACCCCCTTTGCAACAACCCCCCCCCCTTTGCAACATTACATAATAACCTGCAACATTCTTGCACTCTCCCCTTTTGCGGCTATACTACTGGAGTCTAATGGTGTTAAATCCGGAGATCGTGCGGCCCAGGGCCTGTTTCCACTACGTCCAATCCACCGATTTGGTAAGAGCTCATCAAGGTACGCCTGAACGATGTTTAGACAGTGACATGGAGCTCCATCTTGTTGAAAGACAACAGCGTCGAGGATGCCATCTGAACGAAGCTGGAGTTCAAGAAACTGCTGAAGCATGTCAACATAAATTGGCCTTGTTACTGCAAAGAAAAAAGGTCCGTAAATCTTTGATCTTGTCATACCCAACCAGACATTAACATTTTTTTCATTAAACATCATTTATTTACTACTAAATATACAACTGACCATTCTATTTGAAATTGCGTAAAATAATCAAACACTATCCCAGCTACTTTTGTAAATTTTTACCCTCTGTTTATTATTATTACTATTATTATTATTATTATTATTATTACTTGCTATTTTCATTTCTTTTACGTGATAAATAATAAAAAGCTTCCAATGGCATATTCAGATTAGAATACTGTGAATATATTAATGCCATATCAGATATCTAAATTATACAGAAAAAAACTGAAAACAAATTGTCAGATTTTATGTAAATTGTTTTTTTTTTCTGAATGAAGGTGTTTGTTTGTTTGTTTGAAACGCTGCCTGAGGTGGGCAAGCCAGACCATTCCCCAGCCGGTCTCAAGCCCGGATAAAAGAGGAGGGTTGGCGTCAGGAAGGGCATCCGGCCGTAAAATTTATTGCCAAAACCAGAGAGGATGGCATGCGGACCAAAAAGGCTCAAAAGAGAAGACTGGCACGGTATGGGCATGTAATGAGAAGGGACGAGAACTAGATTGGGAGGAGGGTGTTATCTATGGAAGTGCCCGGGAGGAAGAAGAAAGGAAGGCCGAGGATGAGGTGGAGAGATCGCATCAGGATGGACGTGAGCGAGAAGAACCTGACGGAGGAAATGGCGCAGGATAGGGCGGAGTGGAGGAGAAGTATCCGCAACAGCGACCCCATATAAATGTGACTAATAATGCTGCAGAAGAAGAAAGCAGTTTGTTTGTTTGAAATTCAGTGACGTAATGACGTCTCCTCGTTGGCTGATACGTGAATAAAAGACTAAACTATAGATACAACGGGGGCTCCTCCAGGATTTAGGTGAGGGGGCTAGCTGATATAAAAATCTGCCTCAAATAGCTTCAAAAGAACGTTTTCTGGTGTCCATTTCGCTCATTGATGAGCTACACATTTTGCCATGCTCAGTGATAGAAATGGGTTTTAGGAACTAGGTACACGCTTGGGAAAACGAGCACACACACACACACATATATATATATATATATATATATATATATATAGAGAGAGAGAGAGAGAGAGAGAGAGAGAGTGTATATACAGGGTTGGAGAAAAGTCTTTAAGGATTTTATACATATAAATAATTTAATAATAAGTAAATTCCAATGATATCACTGCAGTGTATGCGATACTTTTCAAAGCAACTATACAAGGCCAAGATGACCCTAGGCTAGAACAGGAAGGTCCTTGGCCCTGGCCCCAGTCAGCGCCATGTCAGTAAGGATGGAATATAGCAATGAAGAAAAAGTGTATCTTGTTATCGTGGGCTATTTCTTATAATAATAATAATTGTGAAGAAAGTTTGTTTATTTCAACAAAAATATAATAAACCACCACCAAATGCAGCCACTCTTCGATATTAGAAGCTCAAACTTTTGGAAACATGGATCCTGGTAAAAGATCGTCCAAGAAGCGGAAGGCCAGCAATGGCGACAGGAGACAACAACAAAGAAAATGTCCTCTCCAGTTTTCAAGTCGATCCAACAACTTCAACGAGAAAAGTGGCACAGGAATTGGGTAGTTCCAAATTTTCTGTAGCAAATATATTGAAATCACAGGGGTACCACGATTACAAACCCATTTACTCTCAACTCATATACGACCATGATTCTGATAGATGGCTGCAGTTTGCTGAAACAATGAGACAAAAGTTCAACAGTAATCCAGATTTCTTTCGAAAGATCAAATGTTCAGATGAGTGTGTCTTCGGTTTAACGAGTAAAAGAAACAAACACAACGTTCACTGCTGGAGAAATAAAATCCCAAAATACGATTGGGTAAATCCGTTAAAACGGCAACACTAACAGTTTGGTCGTGCATTGGTTATTCAGGACTCGTTTCCTTTGACATATCAAAAGATACGATGGATCGAAAACGCTATTGCCAGGTATTGAGAGACAAAGTTTTGCCACAGATTTACTACTGGCGTTGGCAGGGCTTGGCTTTATCAACATGACGGAGCGCTGGCACATTACTCTACGAGTCTACAGCTGCCCGAGAGATTCTGGATACGAACCTTGAAGGAAGATGGCTTGGGCGGCGAGGTCCCATCGAGTGGCCAGCCAGCTTACCCGATTTAACTCCCATGTCATTTCTGGCTTTGGGCGTATTTGCGTGACAAACTCTTCACTCTGGTTTCATCTATCCAAATGTGAATGCCCCTTGGCCGCGGAATAGATAAACAACTGAAAAGGATCCCACTCGATATGTTCAAAACAACAATGAAGGTTTACACAGAGAGATCTACAAATGTATCATAACGGATGGAGAACTCTTTGAAGATTAAATTACAATTTAACAAAATATTTGTATGCATAAAATTCTTATAGACTTTTTGTTTGATTTGTTTCATCATTTGAACACTTATCTGTATAATGTTGCTAACTAAATAGTTGTATGTATAAAATCCCTAAAGACTTTTCTCCCACCCTAATATATATATATTAGTGATGTAGGTCACATCCGCATCCGTATCCGCGGAACATCCGCACATTTTCTCGCATCCGCATCCGCACTTTGGACTGCGGATGTCGTGCGGATATGGACCGTTGAGATAAAATGTCATTAATAAGCGGAAATTATCAAATTCTACTATATTAATAGAACTAGTTCATTGTGCGCAAAAGTGATGCAAGCGACAAGACGAGAGGCTGTTCTTGTATGAAGTTACTCTCTTGCAACCTACTTAGATCCACGTTACAAAGCTAAGTTATTTTCACCTAGTACATTAGAACGAGTTAAATCATCACTTGGCAAAGCAGTTGAAGAGCTTCAATCTCTTGAATCTGTCGCTTCGCCACCCACCAAAAGAATAAAAGTTTCAGTGACAGAACCAACACCTTCAACAAGCAAATCTATCACAGAATCTGTCTCTCAGTTTCTTGAGTCAAGCAGCAATGACGAGACCTACGCGATGTCAAAAGATGTAGTAAAAATGATCGAGAGCTATCACCAAGAAAAACGCCTGGCTGCATGTGACAATCCTATTAGTTGGTGGAAAAATACGCAGAATATCTATCCATACTTGAGTAAACTTGCAAGGAAACATTTAGCCTGTCCTCCAACAAACGTACCAAGCGAGAGATTATTTAGCAGTGCTGGATTAATATATGATGAAAAGAGAAACAGACTGGCAGCAGAAAAGGCAGAAAAATTAATGTTCCTTAAGCATAACCTTCCTATAATTAAGTTTGAACATTAAACGATGAACATCTTAGTTTACTTTATTTTAATTACTCATTTATAAATATGCCTAATAAAACTTTAAACTTAATATAAATAGTTATCAAGCTAATTAAAGATCTCTTTCTATAAGGGTGGAGGTTGGGGAAAGAGGTCGGTGGGGTGCATTTGAGTTGGGTTCACGTCCCGCATCCTGGTAACACAATTATGGTTTCTAATTGTGGCTGAAACTCAACAAAATATAACGAATTTATTTGCAGACGAATTCACTAATTGATTTCTATATTAGTTAGATGCTTGATATTATTTTATATGTTCAGAGAAAAGTACAGCAATTATTGTACAATTAATCAATTATACTACATTATAGCTACAGCCTCTCTATATAATAACTTATTATATACGTTAAACACAACAAATCTCGAATATATCCTAAAAAATAACGAAAATGTAGACATCCGCATCCGCATCCGCGGATGTTGAAATCAAACATCCTCATCCGCATCCGCATCCGCGGATGTGAAAAAAATGACATCCGCTACATCACTAATATATATATATATATATATATATATATATATATATATATGAAAATTATTTCACGAAAGTGACACGTGAAAAATATTTATGATAAATAAAACCACGGAGGGAAAAGAAACACAAAGTGGTGCTCAAGCGCTTTCGTCTAATGACATCCTCAGGAACACTTGAGTGTTCCTGAGGATGTCATTAGACGAAAGCGCTTGAGCACCACTTTGTGTTTCTTTTCCTTCGTGGTTTTATTCATCATAATATATGGGATGAATTTCACAATTAAACACGTGAAATGAATGAATGCTGCAAACCCACAAGGAAAAAGAAAAACGATTCCAAGGCCTTTCGTGTATTCAGAGCTACACCTCGTCATTCTTGTGGGTGGGTTTGCAGTATATATATATATATAATATATATACACACACACATAAAGAGAGAATATATATATATATATATATATATATATATATATATATATATAAGGGGTTCCAAAAATCTTAGCCCCCCCCCCCCCCCATTTGCAGCTTACATGTTTACTTATATCGAAATAGTTTTTAGTGATTATAAAATATATAAAATTCTTTATTTATTGCAGGTATTAAAATTACTCTAGCTGATAAAGTGATAATATAATGGCTTCTCAATTAATTGGTGATTCGGAGAGGCAACGTGTGATAGATCGCATACGAGCAATAACATTTTGGGAAGCTCGTGATGCTGGAGCCACCTTTATAACACGTTCATAGGTTGCCAAAAAGTTGCGAAGAAGTGAGGACTTCGTCAAAAGAAATTGGAATAAAACTTTGGATGAATGTGAAATGGATACAACCAAATCTAGGTGCCCAAATTTGCCACTCTCTCAGGAAACAAAGGACATCATTGAAAGCGGTACGCGTAAGCGGAAAAACAGCTGTGCTAAACTTTCTAGAGAGATCGAAGTGTTAAGAGGAAAGTGGTGAGATCATTCGACTGTACCGTCATAGGCAAGGTTTAAAGTCTTGGCATGAACTTCCAAAGCCAAGAAAAACTCAACTTAAAATCGATGACAGAATGTGGTTTGCCCATTATCTTGAAGAGTGGGATGTGGATGATTTCATGCATTTAGCTGTCTCCGATAAATTTTTTGTTTACGTAACACGTCGGCCTAACTACCAGAATGATCGAGTGTGGGCCACAACACCAGATGAAATCGATGACAATGAACATTATCGCGAATTATTAAAAAGTCCAGACTGTGTTGGTGTGTTTGTTTTGTTCACTGCAAAGAAGCTCATGTGGGTGCTGAAGCCAAATGGTCAGAGTTGGGATGGACAGTATTTTCGTGATATTATTCTATCCCAGCATGTCATTCCTTTTCTAAGAAACCCAAACAATGTTATGGATGTCGATCAGGTCACACTTCCGCACGATAAGGCCCCCTGCTTTAAGGCATTAGCCACTCAACAGTTGTTGCGGAACCATGAGATCGATTTCTTTGGAAATGAAGAATGGCCAGGAAATTCTCCTGACCTGAACGTCTGTGAACACATTGGATCAGTTATAAAGGACAAGGTTGAATGTCTCCTGTGTCAAGAACCTGCAGCAAATCGATTTTCGAAGGATACAATGACGCAACACATTGAAACTGGTTAGCAAATTTGCGTAACGATCAAAATCTATTCACGTCACTTTTGGCATGCTACCCAAAGCGAATTCAGGCTGTCTTGGAAGCCAATGGCGGGAACACCAAGTTTTAATTGTTTCTCATTAAATGCAGGATTAAATTCTCTTTTGTAAGGTATGTTTAGTTTTACTGTACCTCTAATGGTTTAGGGCATGGGCGAGGGGGGGGGCTAAAGTTTATTGGAGTCCCGTATATATATATATATATATATTATATTATATATATATATATATACAATCACAAAATACTTATCTTATTCAAATTTCAATTGAAAAATTTTCAGTGTATAATGCAGCCCTTATTTCGTGGATTAGTATTTTTTCCTTCCTCATTTTCTATATTTTCTACATTTGAAATGTAAATGAAAGAATATTGGTGTGAAAATTTAAAGTATATTGACGTACAATCATTTTTCTAATTTAATTCATTCGATAATATTAAAGTCATTTCACGCGATTCGTCAGACATTTAAAATTAAATGAAATATTCTCTTTATGAGCGTTTCCTGCGTAAGTATCAATACGATATTGAAGGTACTTCAGGGGATTACAGTCACTGTTAGTTACAATATCCCATTATTGGGTGTGGTAAAAATGTTGAAGTAAAAAGGAGCAAAGCACTTTATAATCGTTAAAAAAAAATGCTTTTACAAAGGAAATGTTCGTAAATGAGTCGCTTTAGAACTGTATATTTATATGAATTACATACTACAGGGTGTCCCGTAAGTCTGGACCCATAGGGATTTATAATATATTTTTTTTTATGTTATTATTATTATTTTATTATTATTTTTTTTATTATTTTTTATTATGATTTTTATTTGTGGGGCCACTTGAAAGCCAAAGTATACGAGGTCAAACTTCAGAACATTTTCCACCTTAAAGCACGCATTGTGGAGGCGTGTCAAGAAATTTCTGCGACTGTGATTCAGAAAGTGCTGTCGCAGTGGAGATTGCGTCTTCAACTATGTGTGCGACACAACGGCGGACACTTTGAACAGATTATGTAATAAATTTTTGGACTATTTTGTAATTTTATTATTTTTCCCTATGGGTCCAGACTTACGGGACACCCTGTATATATATATAATATATATATATATATATATATATAATATAATATATATATATATTATATATATATATTACATCACATACGGTATATGTGATGTATCACATACTGTATATATTATCACATACTGTATATATTTATATTAGGGCTACGTCGCTAGCTAATATCGTAACACCGTTTCTCGTGGATCATCGAAGTTAAGCAAGCAACATTGCGTCGGTTAGTAGTTGGATGGGAGACCGTCCCTCCGTTTACTGTAGATTATGTAGCGACCCGTGGTTCGGATCTCACGTAGAGCTGTCGGTCCCCACCGTCATATGACCTTAGATGTTGCGAAGGAGGTTAAACAACCCCATCTTTACTGTATATTTTTTTTATGCAGGAAGATAGAGCCAAGGGCGAATGCCCCCACAAACGCCCCTCATAGAGGAAGAAGAGAGCCAAAAATCAAGATCCAAGGCTTTAGAGATGCCTAGACACTTATATTACATTACATACTATGTATATTTATATTACATATTTATGTGACTTAAACACTATATTTATATGAATTACCTCACATACAAAGGCATCTTCAGCTCGAAGAAGTATTTCCTTGTGTGATTATAAAGGGTGATCCAGAGAAATGGGACCCAAAAGAAACCCCTGTAACTCTTAAAGTATAAGTCCTTTTATAAAATCATACGCATCATTCGAAAGAGGATAGTTACAAGTTTGTACAGGATTGTATAGGTTTTGACAATACAAGACAAGATAAGATACAAAACAAAATAAAAGCATGGCAGTTTTGCGTCAAACGTTTCCAGGCGAGTTAATCTCAAGATTTGGAGACGTTGAATGGCCCGCAAGGTCTCCGGATTTTTCTCCCTTAGATTATTATCTCTGGGGATATTTAAAGAGTAGGGTCTACAGAAATAACCCAACGACCTTGCAAGAATTGAAGGCCGCCATCACAAATGAGATACAGGCCATACCACCGCACACTCTTGCAAAAGTGATGCAGAACTTACAAGCGAGAACACTGGAATGCTTGGCAACTAATGGAGCACATTTGAAAGGAGTCATTTTTAAAAAATAAATATTTCATAATAAACTTGTAACTCTACTCTTTCGAATGATATACTGTACAGTACATATAGTTTTTATGAAAGGAATTAAATATTAAGAATATTTGCTTTTTTTATGGGTCCCATTTATCTGGATCACCCTTTATATATATATATATATATAATATATATATATATATTATATATATATATATATATATATATATATATATATATATATATATATGTGTGTGTGTGTGTGTGTGTGTGTATTCACTTTTAAACATAGTAAAGAATTCATTTGTATGAAATGACTAGAAAACCATGTGATATTGTGGAGTAATTCTATATGATATTGCAGTCTAGGTTTCTATACAAAACTATAGATAATAGTTATAGATAAAATCCCACTCTATTTCTTGTTCACTCCTTATAAGAAAAAGACTGGGATTTCTGTGGCACCCTGTGTAAATATTATATATATATATATATATATATATATATATATATATCGCAAACAGATATGTATCGCTCACTTACACAGCTAACGTTGTTTCATAGCAATTATTAAGTATAGTTGTATACAGTCGGACATTAAGCGTTTTGTATGACTACACTCCTCCCCCGATTTACGAACGCTCGCTGTACGAATTTTCGAAGTTACGAACAAAAAAATTTTGTCCGAAGGCTTGATTTACGAACGAAAAATTCGAAGTTACGAACAAAATTGTTCGTTAAATTCAGAATTTTTTCGTAGCATTAGCAGATGTCTGAAGGTGACTGCAATATTTTTGGTAGTAGTAAATATTACTAAAAAAATAAAATTAAACCATATAAAATGTTTTAAATGTATTTAAATGTATTTAAGACCTTCATTACTGAACAATATTCACTACAGTAAAGCCAAAATATTTTGTCTTTACTGTTGTGAATGGTCTCTGTCATTAATGGTTGGAAGCGACATTCATCATTACAATTTTACTAAATTGCATTTATTATTCATATTTCATATATATTTATTATTGTAAAGATCTAAAAACATTGTTTACAGCAAATACTCTGGGCAAAAACATGCTTTTGTAGCATTTTAAGACGTTCTGGAGAAGTGATTTTTGTTCGTAGGACCTTATCTCAACTTTTATAATGAGAGTCAATGGGAAAATAGGGTTCAATTTACGAATTTTCGATTTACGAACGGGTTTTCAGGAACGTAACTCGTTCGTAAATCGGGGGAGGAATGTATTATTATAATAATACCAGCTCCTGTAGGTCAGTGGGTAACACAAATTACCTTTAAGCGATTTGAAGGAAATGAGGTCGGGGGCTCAACTCCCTATAATCATCAGTAAGGAGGGGAAAAAATGGCATAGCACTCATGCCAAACTAATGAGGTTTATTGCGCTAAGTTCCGGGTCATTATTGCTACCACCAGCAGGAATCGAAACCCTGAGTTCGATGTCTTTCTTCTCTTCGATGATACGCTGATACGGAAATAGTGTTACCCACTGGGTTACGGGAACTGGCTTTGACTCCCGATGGTGTTAGTTACAATAATGAAAGAGTTAGCGCAATGGGCCGTATTAGCCTGGCCTGAGCTTTGCCAGTTTCTGGCCCGCTTGACACATTATTATTATTACGTACCAGGTGATTTTTTGACACTTTAAAATGTTTGTATTTTTTATTATTAACTGAACTAAAAACATGAAATTTTTACTGTACCTTCTCTACACATGGGGAATTAGTCCCCTTGCGCAAAACATACTCTATGTGATGTCTTCTCAGCTCACGATAGTTACACGATATTTTCAATGTAAGAATCTCGTCCAACAGATTTCCTGCGGTTTATGATAAGGGAATATCATGGCCACCAACATCATTAGATCTAAACCCCCGTAACTTTTATCTGTGGGGGTTATTTAAAAGATAGAATGTTTAAACAGAATCCATACACAACAGAAGAATTGAGAGTATCAACTAAACAAGAAATATCTCAGATTTCAACAGATACTCCGTCCAGGGTACCGCAAAATTTTGTTGTTTATGCGCAAAGAGTTAATAAACTGAGAGAACATCACACAGAGCGTGTTTTGCACCAGGGAATTAATTCCCCATGTGTAGAGAACATACGTTAAAAATTTCATCCTTTTATTTCAATTAATTAAAAATATATAAACCTTTTAAACTGTCAGATGTATAAAAAAAGAAATCGGCCGATATATTATTATACTTATCACGCAGATTATTTAAGTGTTATTAAATATTTATTTGAATCATTTGCCAATATGTATTTAATAATTAATACAGAGAGAAAGTCACACTTTGTAATCAATCCAAATTTAAACCAAATTTCTTTTCGCTCGTGCCTCTCTAGACGCCTCATGGTCGATCCGAGCGCACTGAAGTTAAATGTCAAGCGAGGGCGATTTTTACATGCAAAATCGTCATTAATTCCGTTTGCTCGGATATATGTGTGTGTGTGTGTGTGTGTATATATATATATATATATATATATATTATATATATATATGTGTGTGTGTGTGTGTTTGTCCTTTCCTTTACATTTATTTACTTTCTGAAAATTAGTTTTGCTTTTAAACTTGACATTAATCCGAAGGAACAAGGAAGCTCAAATTTATATATATATATATATATAATGTATTTGTTTCCAGGAAACTGGACACGCAAGAGAAGCAAGAAGATTGAGTAAAGTGCGTATAGGCAGCACTGTTTAATCCAACGTTTCGAAAAGTACATTCCTCATCTTCAGGGACACTGAATGAATTGGAAATACAAAACATTGAAAAATTTTGTAAATTAAAAAAAAAAATAAAGTGAAAATTAAAATTGTAAAAATGTTCGTTTCAAAATTTAAAAAAAAAAAAAAATTAAAAGATAATAAAAAAGTAAAAAATTAAAAAAAAAAAAAAAAACCTGCAATCCGCAATAACTAATATTTAATAACTAAAACTTTTAAAACACGTTTCGGATGTCCATAATTTAAGGAAAATTATGAAGATCTAAACTAGCGATTCCCAACCCGTGGTGCGCGAAACTTTTAGGTGATACGAAACGGTTTTAATATGAAGTTTGCTCATTCATAATCACTTTAAAAATAACGTATTTTAAAAGTAATATTAGTTGTAGATGATTAATAACTCGCAACTTTTCCGACAGTGGTACTTAGAAACACACGGTGGTGGTGGTGGTGGTGGTACGTCGACCTAAAAAATAAAAAAATGTTGGTAACCCTTGATCCAAAGTAAAAGCTAAAAGAAATTAAAATTTGAACCTACAGTAAAATATTTAAGGACGTAAAAGGAGGCAAATTCTTTATCTATGACTTACATTTATAAATGTACTACAAGAATCCTACGAGTAAAATTCAATGGCGGTCCAACGGATTGTCGTATCTATCGAACACTTTAATAATTCTTCATTACGGACTGTTGCTTTCTGTGGTTAATTAATTCAATGGCTAAATTTAACGGATCAAAGGTTCACTTCAGTTATTTATGGGTCGGTCGGTGTGAGGAGACCTCCTTAGGGGTTGTTCAGTGTGGAACTGGGGCAACTTAAAGGTGCTCTAATTGTGCTATTCACTTTTACAGCGTAAACGGTTAAAAAAAATATAAACGTATACCGCTGCAAATAAGAGGCGATACTCTCTCTCTCTCTCTCTCTCTCTCTCTCTCTCTCTCTCTCTCTCTCGAGTTAGGGAAAGTTCCAACCGACTGGAAGTTAGTAAATGTAACACCAATCTTTAAAAAGGGCGATAGGAAAATCCTTGTAATTACCGCCCGATCAGTTTAACATCAATTGTCGGCAAACTGTTGGAATCCATCATTACAGAACGTATTGTGTATCACCTTGATCTAACAATCAATTTTTTATTCTGAACATGGATTTAGGCGACATAGATCCTGTCTGACAAACCTGTTAGTTTTTTTCCATAATATGCATAGTGCATACACTATACGATGCAAGTAGAGCAATAGATATAGTGTATCTCGACTTTTAAAAAGCTTTGACAAAGTCCCTCACGCGAGATTGATGGCTAAAGTCAAAGGACTAGGAATCACCGGGCTCGTTTCCAACTGGATTGAGGATTGGTTAAAAGATAGAAAGCAGAGAGTGGTAATAAATGGAGTGGCTTCGGAGTGGGCGCCCGTCACCAGTAGTGTCCCACAGGGTTCCGTTCTGGGTCCTTTACTTTTTATCATCTATATTAACGATATAGACGTCGGACTTCTAAGTACAATCTCCAAATTTGCAGACGATACGAAATTAGGAAGTAGTGTAGGTACTGAGGAGGGCGTAAGAACTTCAGAATGATTTTGACAGGTTGGGCGAATGGTCTGCTACTTGGCAGATGCCAATGCCATTCAACTTGGACAAATGTAAAGTAATGCACATAGGTTATAAAAACCCGAAGACCGATTACTCTCTCATGGAAAGGAACTTGACTGAGACCGATCTAGAGAAAGACTTAGGAGTCTATATCAGCAATGATCTGAAACCGTCGAAGCACTGTGCAGAAGTTGAAAAGAGGGCCTTAAAAATATTAGGTTATATTTAAAGACAGTTCCACTTTCGGAACAAGGAGACTGTAATGTCTCTTTATAATTCACTAGTCAGACCTCAACTGGAATACTGTGCGCAGTTTTGGTCTCCGTCCTAGGAAGGATATAGAAAGGTTAGAAAGGGTACAAGCAAGGGCTACAAAATTGATCCTTCAATGAGAATGCAAAACTACCAACGGAGATTCGAGCGCCTAAATCTGTTTACCTTAGAGACGAGGAGGTTGCGCGGTCAGCTTATTCAAGTCTTCAAGATGCTCAATGGAATAAACAGGGTAGATTACAGAAACTTATTCTCACTTAATGCCAATCCGGCAAGAAATAATGAGTTTAAACTGGAACTAAAGACATTTAGGACCTCTGTCTGCGACAATTTCTTTTCCTATAAAATAGTTTATCTGGAACCAACTTCCTTCAGAGGTTGTTTCCAGCCAAAGTGTAAATGTGTTTAAAATAGGCTAGACAAAGTACTGAATACTCTCATGGTTTAAAACTAAAACATAACGTAACTCTGCAGGAGTTCGCTTGTACGGTGTCTCTGTGGGCATGCTAATTATAGAGCTTTTTATATATTCTCCATTTTCCTGTAAATTTTCTTGGCTACTTTTCCAGGGTCAAGGTATTTTCTTCAACCTTTTTCCGTACCTGCCTCTGCAGGAGGGAGTGGAGGGTGGGAGAGAGCCTTATACTTTTCTACCCAGTTTTCTGCTACTGCTAGAATGGTTGAAAGAAAAGTAAACTTGTTTCATAACAAGAACCTCCCAGAGTGGACGGGAAGGTCTTTGAGGTGTTCCTCTTGTCCTTGTAGCTTGTAATTCTCTTTCTCTCTCTTAAAAAAAGGAATATATTTTAAAGTTAATTAAAAAATAACTGAAGTTCAATTTGATATTTTTTTTCGTTTTTAACAATCTTATAATTAATTTGAGAGCCCAGTAAAGCCTAAAGCTTAAGGGCCAAACTACTCAGGTAGAAATAATAAATATGTTCTATAAAAAAGAATATTGAAATATCGTAAATTTACTACTGAAATAATTATTTTTACCATAAATATTATTATTATTATTATTATTATTATTATTTTATAGCCTCATTCATGTAATCCATGTACAGGAATATATATAAGACGTGTTATTCTGCAGTAAATGTTATAAAAACGGAAAGAGAATTAATATATCTTTACTGGAATTTGGAAATTTTATTATTAATTGAATATCTAAATCAGAGGAAAAGGCTTTTTTGTCGTAGCACAGTGGTAGCGTTCGCGGCTTCTACTCAAGAAGTCCTGTGTTCGAATCTTGGTGCAGTAAATTTTTCATTATCAAAATCGTGCGTGTTTATGCATGATATTTCATATCTACTTGTTTGCCTATCTATCTATCTATCTATCCATCTATCTATCTATGGTAGAGAGAGAGAGAGAGAGATAGAGAGAGATCATTGATAATCTACATTGAAATGCCTCGTTCGTGTTTTTGACTGGGTCATCTTTAAAAACAAGTTGAAAGTTGAAGTAGAACTGCTCGCCTCGCGTAACTTTGTTCATCTTTTCTTTGTGCTTTTACTGTTGTCATCAGTGACTCATGATGAGAATGACTTCTCCAAACGCTGGCGAAGTTTCAACTCCGCGTCTTTTGCATTTAGAAATTCATACCTATATTTAGATTAATTGATAACTCCAAAATTATTTCAACAATGTTAATGAAATCTGGCACGAAGGTTGAAGATAATAATGTGGTTTTTTTTATTTATGTTGCAGAGTTGTGCATTTACTGCGTCGAGTTACGGAATAGGGAAAAATTACGTTTAAAAAATAATAACTGCAACTAGAGTGAGTGAGACTGTAGAAATCTAAACATTTAACACTATATAATATATATATATATATATATATATACACTCTGTGTGTGTGTGTGTGTGTGTGTGTGTGTGTGTGTGTGTGTTCTCTGTCTTACTGGGAACCTGGAAGATTGGTTTAGCGACTAAGACTCTGACGGTACTGTCCCACTTTGGCTGGACAGCTAAGCTTCCTTTGAAGCAATTTAAATGCGGTGACGCGTCCACACAACAATAGAAAAGAGTTACCAGATACCTTCTGTAATCCTGTACACTTTTCTATCAGTGTCTCTATCAGTGTCTCTATTAGTAACCTTTTTGAGTTTTTTTTATATTTAAAATAAATGCTTTAAAGTGAGCAAACCGAGTTTGGTCCAAAAATTTAACTTTTAATTTATCAGTTTAAAATAGTTGTTGAACAATCATTTTCTTTTTAACCCTTTCGCTGCTCCGAAATTTCGTAGTGTTATGAATTCGTTTCAGCGAAAGGGTTTTATTTATATATATATATATATATATATATATATATATATATATATAATAGAAAGAAATATTCTAGAATGTGCATTTATTCATTTTAAAAACACTTTCAATAACAGTGCGGGGACGTATAAAATTGAACGATCATGTTAAAATTTTTTGCCTCTCATTAACCCTTGTTAAGTATGTGCTAATTTTTTTGTTTTTCCTGTACGTTGTATATATTTATGGGGCATCTCGCCTTTATCTTCATTCCCTGACGAGGTGTAGCTTTGAATACACGAAAGGCCTTGGAATCGTTTTTCTTTTTCCTTGTGGGTTTGCAGCATTCATTCATTTCACGTGTTTTGTTTTATTGTGAAATTCATCCCATATATATATATATATATATATATATAATATTATATATATTTATATATATATATACTGTGTGTGTATATATAAAGAAGGAAACACTCTTCAGGAAGACGTAAATTTGTATTTCTTACACCAAGAGTTTCGGCCTTCGCGAGTCCTTGTCAATTGGAGCTTGTCATTACCAATTGACAAGGGCTCGCGAATACCGAAACTATATTGGTGTTAAGAAATAAAAATGTACGTCTTCTGAAGAGTGGTTTTCGTTCTTCATACTTCGCGCGACAGTGGGTTATTTTACATCATATATATACCTTATGAACCTATGTTGTTTCGTGCGTTGGTCTCTCTTCAACGGAGGTCAAGCTGGTGGCCCCGCCTCTAGGTCTGGCCTGGTGGAGGAGCGGTTTCTTTTCTTGCGCTCTCCACTGTACATAGCCAGGCACGCCCGGCTCATCTTGGTACTGTCCTGACCAGGCATCCAGTCTTTTCTTGAAGACTTCAACTTTGACCCCCGTTACGTTTCTGATGTCCTTAGGAACTGGTTGAAAGTCTGGCCCCTGACAACCAAGCTATTTTCCTTCAGGGTTGAGGAGGTCCCTTGTCGGGCCTTTAATTTGGGAACACTACACATTCTGCCTTTCCTATTTTCCAGTGTTGTTTGAATGGTAATTGGGTTTAGTTTTAGGTTTGGTACCAGTTTTTCGATCATTTTCCATATGTAGATTATGATGTACCTCTCTCTTCTTTTCCAGTGAGTACAGATTTAGTTTACGTAGTCTTTCCCAGTAGTTGAGCTCTTTGCAGTCATCAATCTTGGCTGTGAAATGCCTTTGCGTTTCTTCTAGTTTATTAGTTTCTTCCTTTTTAATGGGGACGTCAAAACTGAGCAGTATTCAAGTTTTGGTATAATCAGTGTTTTTAGCAGGGGAATCATTACTGTCCTGTCCCTTCTCTTGAACGTTCTTAGTACCTGTCCGGCGACTCTTTTTGCTTTATTTATCGCTATCTGATTTTGTTTCGAATTTTGCATCATCTGTCATTATTATCCCGAAATCAATCGCTTTCGTGCTTCTCTGAATTTCCTGTCTATCTGGAGCATAATATGCAGTCTGTTTAAGTTCTTCTTTTCTACCATATCTCAAGAGCTGAAATTTCTCGGCGTTGAATGACATGTTGTTGTCTTCTGACCATTTGTATATTTTGTTCGTGTCCCTCTGCAAGGCCTCCACGTCATGTACATCGCTGATTTTTCTGCTGATCTTTGTATCGTCTGCAAAGGATGTTACTATACTGTTGCTGTTTACTTCGCTGTCTATGTCTGTTAGCATGATAATGAACAGGAGTGGGGCCAGTAATATATATATATATATATTATATATATATATATATATATATATATATATATATATATATATATATATATATGGGGCCAGTATATATATATATATAGTAAGTTATTTCTTTGAGATTCACTATTGAAAACTGAGTTAAAAGAATTAACTTAAGATGGTATATCGTAATATACTCAAACTATGAAGCAAATTTTTTATAAAGTTGGGGGAAGCTTTCAATAGACACTCATTGATCCATAATTCCATCGAAACGAACCCTTCACTCCTTTAACCTTTTTGCTGGGGGTGGCCCCTTATACGGTACCAAAATTCGTAGCATTACGAAATTCGCCGCAGCGAAAGGATTAATTAAATACGCTAAAAAAAGGGGGGGGGGATATTAAGAAGATATTAAGAATAATATCTTTAACTAAAATTTAGGTTCCGTGGAGGTACCTAACAAAATGATAATTGGGATTCGACTATTTCCTATCAAGGAATAACAATACCCTTTCTTACTTTAGAAGGGGGGTTCCACGGGGGCCCATTTCGTCGAATTTAAAAAAAACATAACTCTGTTCATTTTACATATTTTTTCTAAAATTAGAAAAGCTTTTTTTTTTTTAATTTTTAAGTGGAAATTTAAAGCTTTTTTTTTAATTTTTTTAAGTTTAAATTTCTAAAATTAAAATATTAAATAAAAATATTAAATTCTAATTTAATTTTTTATGCCGATGTACTTCGACATTATATTCCAATTTAATATAAAATGAATATAAAATATACAGAAATATATATAAAAATATATTATACAAAACTATAAAATGGATCGGAATGTAAATCTAATTGCTGATGGCGTGATTTTTATTTCAGTTCTATCTTTTATTATCCTTTGCCTTATATAGGCAAGATAGATTTTCCTTTGTTCAACTTAGAGACAATATATATATATAATATATATATATATATATATATATATATATATTACCGTTTTTGGGTACAGATTTCTTTTAAAGTTATATATAGATGGATAGTATGGGCTTCACTTTCGCAAAGCGTGACTCCACCCATACATACCCATTCAGGGTATACCCGGTAATTAAACGAGTACAGTTTATCATACTACGTAAGTATGTAAAATAAAGTATCTAAAAACACACTGAAATGAAAAAGTATGAATGGTATAAGGACCAAACACACAAAATAAAAATAATATCTGTCCCATGGCTGAAAGAATGAAACGAACCGCTTTCGTGAGTCCTTTATCAAATTTCGGAATTCTGATTGTACTACGCCCTTACTAACGTGGATATAATGTAGGGATTTATAAGCTTTTTTAAACTGATGAATGCGGTGCATGTCGTTTTAATAGCGTAATTATCCAATTTTATATACGACATATCGAATTTTTTTCGTTTTGGTTCGTTTTACTCAAAATAAAACCTTCTACATTTAGAAATTATAACTTCTTTTTTAGGGTATATTCTAGGGAACGGTTTTTTTTTCCTTCTTTTTGGGTATCAAAGCTTCTTATCAGACGATATAATAATTTCTTTTGATGATACGTAACTTCTTTAGATAGAAGAAATAATTTTCAAAACTTAGTTTTGAAGTGATTTGAGAGAAAAGAAGGTACTATCTATGTATGTAGAAGGTTGTGGAAAGTCTTTGTTTTCTGCGTAAGAATAATTGTTTAAAAAGCTCAAACAAACTTGATTTTGGTTCTCTTCTTCTTCAATGAGGGGGGGGGGTGCTTTTGCGGCCATTTGCCCTTGGCCCCTCCTTCCTGTATTAAAAAAAACTAGACACATTTTCATATAATAGAAAACTGCAGAAATTTCTAACTACGCTATTTTAATTTTATATTTTTAAGGGATTTTAGGGAAATTATCTTTTAAATAGTTACCCCCCCCCCCCCCCACCTCTGTCGGGAGTAAACGAATCTTGAAATCTTACGAGGTACCATTTTAAACTAATGTGACCTATCCTGCGAACCTGGTGGAACTTGGTCCGATGTCAGTATATACGGTCTTAGTTACTACTCCGTCGGGAGAGTTGTACCTCCATCTTGTTTTTCCAAATTTAAATTTAATCTGTTCTTGTCCCGCAAATTCGAAGTAAATTGGTTGAGAAGAAAATTATTGCACTAACGAACTTTACAAAAACTAACTACCTAACTAACTAAATAAATAAATAAGTAATAATAATAATAATAATAATAGTAATCAGCAAAATAATACCAGTCCCTATGAGATTAAGAATGAACGGTATTAAAATGACTAAAGTTAAAAATTAACCCTGGGACAGACATACTGTACGTGTATTGTCATAATAGAAGTGCAAAACTATTGTGAATTTGAGAGAGAGAGAGAGAGAGAGAGAGAGAGAGAGAGAACAGAGCAGAATTTAATGGCATAAATAATAGTAATTGCTGAAGGCCTATTAACCGGTGACGTTCGCTAAGAGAAGCGAGTAACTGCTCTTAATTCGATGTCAGCCTTTATTACAAAGGCAGTTCACGACGATGTCAAAATTAATAATGAAATGCATTCGGTATAAACAGCCGTCAAAGTATCGCCCGTTAGATGTCAAAATACCTCCGTTGCATTCCCATATTAAAACTGGCAAAAGCCCTAAATTATATTTCAAAAAATGGGGTTTTAAAAGAGATGACAGTTAGAAATTGGTCCTATTACCTACTCCCATGAAATTTTTATTATTATTAAAAAAGTTCTATTAATATTACTTATACATTAAATATTACGAAAGGTTGTTAAGCTTTATGACCTTATTATCGTGTAGTAAAGAGCAAATTCTAAGAAATTTTGTGTTAAAACTATTTTAATGTTAGTTAATAATCAGAAATTACCTTTTTAATGACACTTTCTTATCGAAAAAGTTAAAAAAAGATAAAAAGAAAATTGCTCAATAATAATTTGACTATTTTAAGTATTTTAAGTTTTAAAATTTCGTCTTTCTTTCCTGTTTTTTTTAACACAAAATTATGTATTAAGAGTTAATTATTTGTTTTATTATCGTTACACCATGAAAATGTTCCGTTTCAGCGCTTCGATCTTTCTATCTTTAGAATGAGCGACGCGTCGATTATCAATTGTAAAAAATATCTTTATTTATAATCAAATTCAATTGATTTTTTTTAAATTTGATTTAATCCACTGAAATTTATGTAACATCGTCACCGAATTTCAGTTCATGTTTTTCGAAATAAAAACCGCAGGATCATAAAAAAAGGGGGCTCCCAAAAATAATACGCAGTCAAGTATTTTTGGGAACACTTTTTTTTTTCTGATCATTCTCTATTTTTTATTGGGAAAATATATTGGAAATATTATTTGGATTTTGTTGTCCACAAAATTTCTAATAGTTATTGTTCTAAATTTAGGTTAAGTGTGAATATAGTTGGATTAGGTTAGGTGAAGTGTGAATATAGTTGGATTAGGTCAGGTTAAGTGTGAATATAGTTGGATTAGGTTAGGTGAAATGTGAATATAGTTGGATTAGGTTAGGTTAAGTGTGAATATAGTTGGATTAGGTTAGGTTAAGTGTGAATATAGTTGGATTAGGTTAGGTTAAGTGTGAATATAGTTGGATTGGGTTAAGTTAAGTATGAATATAGTTGGATTAGGTTAATTTAAGTATGAATATAGTTGGATTAGGTTAGGTTAGATGTGAATATAGTTGGATTAGGTTAGGTTAAATGTGAATATAGTGGGATTAGGTTAGGTTAAGTTCGATAAAGTTAGGTTAGGTTAAGTGGTGGAATAGATCAAATTTGGTTAGGTTATATCAGATGATTTCGTCGTCTTTGTTTGTACAAGTCCGAACACTTTCGTCGAGAAAATTTTGTATTTGACTAAAATTTCTCGACGATCTCTTCGTTCTTCTTTGACGAACGGATAACGCTCAAACGAACATTATTTGGTCAACAGATATTCACTCTTACACCCATACACCATTTGGGTGGAGCATTGCCCCTGGTGTTAGATCGGAAGTTATAATGTTATAATGTTATAATGTTTCAGACCAACAAAGACCCTAGGATCCACTCATGGCTGGTCTACCTAACTGTGTTCGTAATTGTGTATGTCCTCCGTGGTGGCGGAGGGGACCTACAATTTTACGTGGGTTCCGAACCACAAGAACATAAGAAATTTATGTAAAACTTCCTGTACAATGTGTACATTGGCAATGACCAATTTAGCAAAAAGTTATGACTATATTTGAGCGCACCACGGTAAGATTGCTAAGGCGCTTGTTCAGATCAACGAAACACATTATGTGTAGCCTGAATGAGCCATTTTCATTCTTACAAAACTTTCAGATCTTTAATGGCTGCAACGGTGAAGACCTTTTCTCATGTTAACGGTGTAAACAGTCTAGATTAGGTAATTAGATTAGAAGTGCCCAGTAAAGCTTAACGCTTAAGGGCCAAGTTAAATAAAATAATAGTTCAGCTTCACAATTATTTATGTCATTGTAAATTGTAAAACCAATGTATTTATTTCATTATTAATAAAGATTATTCAATTCAATAGATGAACACTGTTTTCGAATGCCAAAGTTGTAATCAATATAAAGAGGGTAAATAAAGATCAAATTTGTGGAGAGGGAAAATTTGTAACCGAGTTTGTTTTCGGCATTTTACGAGAATTCTCAGAATTTGTGCATTTAAGAGCTGCTCAGGTGTTCATATTCTTTGATGAAATTACAATTACACATGATATTATAAGATTCACGGAGTGTTACTAAATGCTCAAACTGCAAACCGTGAAGCTGTTTACACATGTTAATTCTGTCACTCATTTCTCCACATACACACACACACACATTATATATATATAATGGGGTGTGGGTGTGAGTGCGTATGGGTGCCTGCGTGCGTGCAGAGCTAGAGCCTCTTCCTTGAAATGAAAAATTTCAATGAGAAACACATGCGAAAGGAAATGGTGTGTTTTAAGGATAGAGTTACTGTAAAATTGACCGTATTGATTTCGTTGGACTTATACAATTTCCTCGAATTTTTTGCCAGTTTAAGACGTCGATTCTCTTTTACTTCGAGGAAGTAGTATTAGCCTCAGGTGTGTGTGTGTGTGTGTGTGTGTGTGTGTGTGTGCGCGCGCGCGTGTGTGATAAATTTACAGTTAAACGCTCGAACGACTTAATAACTTCCCGACCAAAGTAAATTAAAAAAAGCGCCTTTGAATTTTTTTAGAGCTTTGTTCAACCATCTCTCTCTCTCTCTCTCTCTCTCTCTCTCTCTCTCTTATATATATATATAGGGTGAACCAAATGTAGGTGGACAGTAAATGATAACGTTTATTTTGAGAATACATATTTAATTTTTTTGTATACTATAATACAAAATAAAATTTAAATAAATTTAGTTATAATATTTAATATAATATAACACAAACACCATAGTTATAATGAACACCATAGTTATAATATAATATAACACAAACCGTATTCAACCTGCTGTCCACCTACTTTTGGTTCACCGTGTATATATATATATATATATATATATATATATATATATATATACAGTGTGTGTGTGTGTGTGTATATATATATATATACACACATGTACATTTGCCTTATTAAAATTGTCCACTGAGGCTTGCATATCGAAGCGATCATGGTCTGTATAGTTCCACAGTTCCCTATAATTATATTCTGAAGTTAAATTCGGTTCTCGCAAGACCTGAACTCGTTCTGAAAACGACAAACTTCCATTTTAGGCCGAATTCGAGGGTTTAACTGACCGGAGTTCATTTGGAATCTTCCGCCAAGTCAGCCAAACTGTATTGTGAACCTTCAAAGCCAAATCAAGCCTCACCTCCTTTCCATATACACGCCTTGGAAGCTCTCAATGACTGACTTCGCCTATTTGGATAGCGCCATTCCCCTTACCATATATATATATATATATATATATAATATATAGAGAGAGAGAGAGAGAGAGAGAGAGAGAGAGGGGGCAGACAGACAGAGGCAGAGACAGAGACAAAGACAAAAACAGACAAGACAGGCAGAGGCAGACAGAGACAAATACAAAAACAGACAGACAGACAGACAGAATGTATTGGAATAAATTAATTGTATTGTTTACTGTCTGCATTTATTCGTGGATGAAAGTTCCTAATAACAAACCCTTTCGCGTGGTGAAGCATATGGAAAAAGTTTTTTAAGCAAAATTGATATTATGTGAATTGCATACGCACGTGTCTTTTTCTGTAGTGCGTACACACACCAATTATATTAGGCTTCCATATCATTCGTAATGTTATCTTAGCATTTAAGTTACTTTTCTTTGGAACAATGGAATTAGTAATTTAACTGTTATTTCCAAAAATAAAATGTGATTATAATTCAGGCTAATTCTATTTTAATCCTTTGACGCCACAATTTTTTCGTGGGGTTAAATAATTATCAATGGATGAATTTGAAACGGTACAAATTCGACTCAGTTATCCATAAAGGGTTAACTGATAATGCTGATGCTCCCTTGTATGGTGGGATATCATGTGTGGCTGTTTGTTAGAGCTTAATGTTTATTACACGCATTATTAATTCTCTCTCTCTCTCTCTGATTCTGTATTCTGTATAAATATATATATATATATATATATACTGTGTATACAAAAATTTAGCCTAGACAAGCATCCGAGCAGGAAAACTAATTTTATTATGTCACATAACCCACATTTGAAATGTTGAGAGGACGAGGAAAAGTCATTTATTATCGAATAATACACGGAGGTAATAAAGGGATGGAACACTTTTTGGCACAGAGGAAACGAGTTTTTGTTATCATGACATTGTCAAGGTACTGCCACAGTTCATATGAAGTTTTCTTTACCGCTTCCACATCCAAATGTAGGAGGATGTGTTCCTTGCGAGTGTGAGAGGATGTGTTCTTTGCAAGTGTAGGAGAATGTGTTCCTTGCAAGTGTGAGAGGATGTGTTCCTTGCAAGTTTCGGAGGATGTGTTCCTTGAAAGTATAGGAGGATGTGTGTTCCTTTTCGAAATTGATCAAAGTGATCCCGAATGTGCTTAACAGGGATCATGTTAGTGAAGAACGCGCAACGTACGTTATTTCTTCCTCTAACTGGATATTCTATGTATGTGACCTGAGACGCAATCTTCTCGCAGCGTATGTTCATTGAATACAATCTGGCAGGAAATCAGTCTTAAGAATGGACACGCATTTGGAAGAATGAGGTTCATGTCTATATACCATTCCAAAGCAGTCTTGAACAAGAAAGGCTTCATTAGCCATTTTCCATTCAATGTACAGTATTCATTCAACTTCAATTGACTGAGATCCTTCCAACAAAAGAACAGATCTCCAAAATGCCAAAGGTATGTGTTCCATCTTCTTGGCCAAAATTAACCTTCATTTTACACTAATATAATGGCTATAAACAGAGTATACTGTATGGTTGACGCAGGGCCACTGTAGCTCAGTTTATGCAGTTAAGGTTGGACTGTTCTTTGTAACTAGGCAATCTTATTTTGGGTTTCTGGTTTCTGGTTAGTGTCTCGCTTGTTTATCTAAAAAAATTTAAGACCATATTGTAAGTTGTTCCACTTGCAACCCCAAGATTTCGAGTTCTCTGTTTTATCGTTTTGGACATGCACAATTTGATTGTCCATGTACACGACCACAAATAACTAGCGATATATCACGAGCCCCAGATGTACGCAGTATCTCTCACGATCAACAAATTACTGATATATATATATATATATATATACACACAGTGGTCGACGGTTATCGTAAACACGCTACAGTAAACTAACGGGTATAGTAATAAACATCAGGGAATGTTCCCAGGCATAGGGTAAAACCTTACGTTTATAGTAAACTTGACCACGGTTACAGTGGACCTACCAATGTTGAACGCTATATATATATATATATATATATATATATATATATATATATATTATATATATATAATATATTATATATATATATATCGGGTGGCCCCCAAAAAAAACGCCTTGAAATTTGAACATCAATAACTAAAAAAAATATGCAGTTCACACTTCCAAAATTTATATAACTTTTACCTCAATCTATTGATAAGCCATCAAAAATTTCAGACCTTTACATAAAATACTTTTTCCACAGCTGAGGGAACAATGCGGTATGGTGAAAAAAACGAATATCATAAACTGAAAAAATGTTATTATTCACATCTTATCAACAAATATGATCAATATGTCCTCCGTCCTGCTTACAAACTAATCTTAACCTTTTCTTCCACGACATGATACATTTTCTGATTTCTGCTAATGTTATTTTGTCCCAACATTCGAGTATTTTTTTCTTTAATTGCATTTCTGTAAACTTTCTGTTTGGCCTTCATAAATCTTCTCTGCTAGAGTGTTCCATATACAATAAATCCATGGGATTGCAATCAGGTGATTGCGGGGGCCAGTCGTTTTTTCCAATGAAGTTGACTACATTCTGTTGTAGATAATCCTGTGTGAACTTGCTAGTATGAGCTATAGCACAAACTTGTTGGAGTATGAAATCGTTTCTATAATACAGACGCGACAATCAGGCAAAAGATTCTCCTCTAAGAGATTTACATAGGTTTCTGAATTAATTTTTTTTATTTTCTGAAATGAAATTAATTTTCGTCTTTCCATTCCACGATACACCTGCTAATACTATGATTTTTTTGGAAAACCGACTTGTCTGGTGGTAAAGTCTCGATGGAGGAATGTCTTTCTTACGCCGACCATAAACAACATCGTTCCGGGAGTTTCGAGCAATCTCGATGGTGAAATCTTTTTCATCTGTAATAACTATTTTTTTAACATCAGTGGACGAAAATCTATCAAGCAATTTTCTACAACGAGTTTTTACTTTAGCTCTTACATTGCTGTCACGTCTTGAAACGCGGATCCTTTTAAATGCTTTAAGTCCTACCGTTTTCTGCATTCTTTGTATGGAACTTCGACTGATACCTAAATTTCTTGCAATTTTTCTCTGAGAGCAGTGTGACCCAGATCGATCCTCTTGAGATAGGCTCATCATTTCGATCATTGCTATATTGTCTTGAGTGTAAACTGTTTTAGGCCAACCACTTCCACGCTTCCGTGCCGTCGAACCGGTTGCTTTAAGTTTTTTAATTATTCTATTCACAGATGTAACATTACAAGTTATTCCTGGAAATTCCTTCAAAATTCTTGCCCCAGTCCATCTTTTTTTCAAGAAACACTTTTCAGTCACCTCTTTTTCACCGTTAGTTAGAACCATAATTTGAAGGGTAAGTTTAAAAAACATTATTTAAGATGGGCGTAGCCCATATCATCTGACGTTTTTCGGAGACTAACAGATTATTCATAGGTTAAGGAAACTACTACAAGTCTTAGAATAGTTGCCAGCTACAACTATACACATTTAGGATTTAGGATATTCGTTTTTTTCACCATACCTCATTGTTCCCTCAGCCGTGGAAAAAGTATTTTATGTAGAGGTCTGAAATTTTTATGATGGCTTATCAACAGATTGAGGTAAAAGTTTTGTAAATTTTGGAAGTGTGAACTGCATATTTTTGAAGTTATTGATGTTCAAATCTCAAGGCTTTTTTTGGGCCACCCGATATATACAGTATATATATATATATATATATATATATATATATATATATATATATATATATATATATATATATATGATGAATAAAACCACGAAGGAAAAAGAAACACAAAGGGGTGCTCAAGCGCTTTCGTCTAATGACATCCTCAGGAACACTCAACAGATTCCTGAGGATGTCATTAGACGAAAGCGCTTGAGCACCCCTTTGTGTTTCTTTTTCCTTCGTGGTTTTATTCATCATAAATACTTTCACGTGTCACTTTCGTGAAATAATTTTTCATATATATATATATATATATATATATATATATATATATATATATATATAAAGGGTTTCCAACCTTTTTTCATGAAGGGCCACATTTCAATTAATGACCCACACCGAGGGCCAGTGTGCAAATTTTAGATAAAATTTTATTGAAATAAAATATGAATTAGATAATGAATTTTCAGTACCCGCCAGCCGGGGCTGATACAAATCCATGGCGGGTCGGACTCTGGCCCGCGGACCGATGTTCGACAAGCCATATATATATATATATATATATATATATATATATAGTGAGAAATAGAGAGGAAGGAAGAAAAGCGAGATTAATATATTCCTGTATTTATGCCTACTCAGCTGTCTATCTTCGTGAGTAGATAATCAATAGATTTAATAGGGTCTCATACCTTGGGTGACAAGTCAGACCGTTCGTTTCATCTCCAGATTCATAAATTCACCCATGCACTGCATAGATTCAAAGTCTCGACTTCAATAACGTTCGTTCTTATCAACGAATGATGGACAGCTCGTCGTTTCCCGAAATCATATTCTATATAAGCAGAAACCATTTCCGAATTTTAAGCATAGAATATTATGGCGAAGGGGTTCGTTTTCCGAGCCCCAGAATTTGGGGTTAGGGTTCGTACTAGGGTGGGGTTTAATGTTTTATGCACGCGTTCGCACACCGACAGACGATCGCGGGGCACGTCTTAAACCGAATTTGAAATCGTAGTTTTTGACAGATATTAGTATACGCCGTCGATCAAAGGGGAAGATAATGGCTCCGTATACGTCTAATAGAATTTCTGCATCGTATATAATATACTTTGCTGCGCTTTCATTTTTAGATATGTTGGCTGCGTTTTACACTTTTAGATTACTAAAAGTTTATAAACTATGTTTTTATTGTATCTCATAAAGTAGATAATGATATTTCAAACTATATTTGATATAGTTTGGTACAGTCTCTTACTAAAGTGAGAAAAAGTGATCAAAAACTAAAAATAGTTCGTAATTAAATATCTCCAAAACTCCCTCCCCCAAAAGTTTGTTAATGAACTTTTTTCTCATGTCATTAATTGCATCGTCTAACATGTAAATCGAAGTTTCGCTCGTAACCTACCTTCCGCATAAACACACACACACACACAGCTGTTCACCCCCACACTTCCAGGAGACCCATGTTGCCTAGCCCTTTCTTTCTTGCTCCCATTCTCACCTATTCCAACGTCTTCTCTCGGGCCCTTCCTCACTTTTCTTAAAAAAAAATGGGTAAAAAAATAATAACTGTGTGTGTGTGTGTATATATATATATATATAGTCCTAATTTTTATACAAGCCATTTCCTTCTTCTTTTATTACTTTGAAACTTTTTTAAATGGGTTTTAGTGTGTTAAAAGTGATCCGATATTTTGTCATTAATTTTCTTTTATCGATCGTATCATTTCTCTTCCATAAAAGCGCATTTTTATCGGAAATTATTTGTGATAACAAAAATTATAATAATACTAATAATTATTATTATTATTATTATTATTATCATGATTATGACGTTACAGATAACGACAGAGTGATTCTTTAATTATGCCACACTTTCAGAAAATAATTAACAATCAATAGAGTCCTAATTAACTTATGTTAATTATGATTCCTGATTAACTTATGTCCATTAAGCTTTGTACGATTTTTTGCGGAAAGATTAAATTACGGGTATTTTCTCGGAACAAAACCTGTTCTAAATGTTCTTCTTCCCTTCTCCAAAGAACGTGATGAGTCGAGGGAATATAGCTTCTTATCATGGTCTTTTTCCACGTTTCGATTTCACTTTTATTCGTCGCTTTTAGATCTTCTACTGTTTGGGAATTTTCTTTGAAGACCTTCTTCTTTAGATGTTCCCATAAGAAGAAATTACAGGAATTGAAGTCATGTGACGGACAGGACTTTCTTTTTCTACGTTTTTCATGAAACCTTTCGTTCGGGAGTCTTGTCTGACGGATACCCCCCTCCCTACAACCAACCTTCATGACTGTAGAGTCTCGTATGGCTTCCTCTGTCACTTGACCTTAATTCCTGTGGTTTCTTCTTATGGGGACATCTAAGAACAGGGTTTACAAGGGAAACCGAAGGACACTGGAAATTCTCAAAGTAGCGATTAAGCGTAAAGCGGCTCCATTTCTACCGAAACACTGGGAATCATGATAAGAAATTACAATGACCGGATTCGTCCGGTAATTTCGAACAGAGAACGGCACTATGAGTATAATGTATGCCTATAAAAACTCATCTTTTCACAATAACTGTGCTAAGTATTGTGAACGTAAGATAACTGAAAGGAAAAAGGGAAAGTCTGCCACATGCCGTTTTAGGGACATGGCACGTAGCAGACTTTCCCTTTTTGCCCCTTATTCATTGATTTCTAATTATTTTTTGAAAGTATGACATTAATAAAGAATTATATAATATAATATTGACTAAAACGCTGACGAAGAGGTAGAAAGTGACCTTGAAATCCAAAATTCATTCTCTCTCTTCCTTAATTCTTATTTAACATTTATTCATTATAAGTGAACAACCCTCACTTTCAGCCAGAGCTCGTAAACCCGTTACTAACACCGTTTCCCTAAAAGCGAAGTGAAGACACTGAAATCGGGGGTTCGAATCCCGATGGTACTGATTAATATTACTCGAGGAGTTAGAGCAATGGCCCGTTTTAGTTGACTGAGCGTTGTGCCAGTTTCTGACCCTACTCACTGATATTATCATTCACCCTTAATTCCGAGAGTTACTTCTCGACGAGCATCGTCAGATGAGTGGATAGGTTTAAGCGAAAAAAGACTAAGGTGTCTTCGGAGAGTGACTGATTGCGTGAATAAAGAGGCGTGATCATTCATCACTAAATAAGAAGTTTAAATAAGTTGAATGAAATAAATAAACAAATAAAAATATAAAATAGAGATATAGACCATAAGATACGAGACAGACCTATTTCCTCTTTTCCTTATTACCTCCTCGTAATTCTAATACGCAGCGCTCTCGGACTAAAAGGGTGGTTTTCACGCCCATATACTTACGATGTCAAATAAATTCGCTCCCCATTATAAAATCTAACGTAGAATGAGCTATTATTATTAGTAGTAGTAGCTGTAATAGTACAGTAATAGTAATAGTACAGTAATAGTGATAATAGTAGTAGTAGTAGTAGTTGAGGTGTTGTAAATATTTTTAGTTTGGGTTTGAGGGAATGCGTGCGACATTGAACTCTTTTGACTGCAAAAAAAATTAAAAAAATTCTGAAGCGGAATTTTTGTTACTTTCAACTTTGAATTCGGGAATTGGGTATGCATTAACCGTAGAATTAAAACTGTTTCGGAAAACCTAAGTGGAATTCTACTATTTATTCTTAACTTATAATAAGTGTTATGTTACATTAAAGCGCACTGAAGCTTTTCTGACTTTCAATTTTGAAAAATAAAAATTAAGAGAAACGTCACATGCGTATGTATTTTCTGCTCCACCCCTTCCTCTTCAAAAGTCTTAAAAGTCTTCAAAGTCTTCAAAGTCTTCAAAAGATTTCAAAGTCTTCAAAAGTGTTATTAACTCTTTAATCATAACTCCTAAGTGTTAGAAATTTAAAGATACCCAGCTGGGGTATTTTTTTATTATAAATGT
This sequence comes from Bathynomus jamesi, assembly GCA_023014485.1. NCBI lineage: Eukaryota > Metazoa > Arthropoda > Malacostraca > Isopoda > Cirolanidae > Bathynomus > Bathynomus jamesi. Next base: position 58,424 of record JAJOZX010001158.1, read on the forward strand.
CATGAAATAAAAATTGTAAATATCACTAAAGTATATATATCAGTGGCGACTCCTGCACTCGGGCTTCTCGGGCTGAGCCCGAGAGGCAAGGGGCAAGGAGAAGCATGAGAGATAAAATTGTGTATTTATAGATTTAAGTTTTAAAAAAAAGTTTTAAATACAAATTGTAAAAATGGTTTTTGGCTGGTAGTATGTTACTATTTTTCTGTCTAGCCTTCGTCACGCAAGCAAATTTTGAGCGCATTTAGATTTAGATACCCTTACTACCTATAAAAAAAACTATATTGACACATTAAGTTTTCGTGTAATCTTTCAAGATCCTTTACTCGGGCGCAAGACATTACGCCCGAGAAAGTATAAGTAATATCGTATATTTAAAGTTCTTTTAATAAATAATTATTTGCTTGCATGCGGTTACATAACAGTTCTTCTTCTAATTCTCATTAAAAAAAATACGTTTTTCCTCCTATTAATTTTTTTTTATAAAGAAAAAAACATTTCAACTCGGGCTTATATCCTTCGGCCTTGTAGAGGCACAATTTTTAATTCTGGCGATACATGGTAACTTTTCACGTTTCGATAAGCGTGTCTTCAACTGCCTTGGGCGGCGGTGCAGTTTGATTTTTGCCGCAATGTGAGGTTGTTCGCTTTTCTTAAATAATCTGATTTATTTTTAATATTATAAGTATTCTGAGAAGTATAGCCCACCCATGGGCAAAAAGGAATTATATGACCGAATATTAAAGGAATTTGCTTTAAAACCAAGACGCTTGGACATTATGTTCAAGTAAATAAAATTCAAATAATTTTATTTACCGAGGTATGTATTTATTTATTTTACTGATAATCTTAAGTTATTGTCATGCATTTAAATGTCGGCTCATATGTAGACTTGAAAATTTAAAAAAGAGCCCGAGTAGTCTTGAAGAACTGGAGTCGCCACTGATATATATATATATATATATGCTGAGAGCTGCTAGTACCCTGAAATGGGCGTATGGGCGGAATGGTGCTCTAAGTAAGAAAAATTTACCTTTTCACACCTCCACTTAAACTATGAATGCATTAAAGAATAATATATATATATATATATTATATATATATATATATATATATATATATAATACAGTGGTGTAGTGCTGTGGGAACGCGTGGGAACGGCGTTCCCTTACTTTTTTTGGTAGACGGAACGGCGTTCCCTCACTATTTCAAATAAATCCGAACTTACAAATCTCTAACGTCATGAAATTTTAATTCCCACCCCTAGAAGAAATATGAGAAAGAATCATTAACTGTTTTATTTCTTTTAGCTTCGACTGAGGCAATGCTAGCCTATAAAGATCTGGTGAAACAGTCACCACGGCGTACCAGTTGTTAACTTTTTTTTAGTTAATCTTTCCAGTTGTTAGCTATTTTTATTGATCGTACCGCATGTCATATATCTAATGACACTGGAAATACTGCATCTTCAACCTTGGAATATATCCTAATATCCAGTGCATATGACCTCAAAATATCCCTGAAATTGGTCAGATTTCAAAAGATTTCCCGGGGGGCTTACAGTGCCCCCGGACCCCCAGCTGTATGGGCTCGCCGCGCTCGCCATTGTTCCCCCCGCATCTGAGTAACACTTTCAAAATGCGTTCCCTCACTTCTTTATTTAGCACTACACCACTGTATACCTTTGGTATACCTTTGGTTAGCTTCCGCCCGAATTGTTCGTTCTGACGAAGGTCAAGCTTTTCACTCCACCTTAGACCTACAGTTTTACGTGGAATCCGAACCACGCCCCATCAACATCCCAGCGTCTTAACCACTAGGCCACCTAGGGTACCCATTTATCTACCAACCACTTTCTTTATTGTGTGGAAGGATGAACAGCTGGGTTTTGCTGCGCGCCGGCTGCCGTCGGGTCTCGAACCCGGGGCCGATGGATTCGTAGTCAGCGCCGCTAACCACTATATATATATATATATATAGTGAGAGAGAGAGAGAGAGAGAGAGAGAGAGAGAGAGAGAAATCGCAAAAAGTTTTCCCCCCAAAAAAATTATTTATATTTTTAATTTTGGAAAATTGTGGAAAGTTTTTAAACTAATCAAATGAATGTGGTTTTCAAAAAATAAAATAATTTTGTCATTCTTGATAGTATTTCCCTCGAAATTAAAAGTTTTTACGACATTTTGGAAACTTTGAATTCTGAGGTATCTTTCATTACATTAGATCCGCTTTTTAGTCTCATTCCTGTCAATTCTTATGCGAGAAACGTCTGAGACGAGTTACTGCGAAGCTATTGAGTAATTGCTCTAACACGGGCTCGTCTAACGTACGGCCCGCCAAAGATTTGTATCAGGCCCGGCTGGCGGATACTGAAAATTTATTATCTAATGTCATATTTTATTTCAATAAAATAAGTTATTTGAAATTAAAGTTTTACCTAAAATATGCACGCTGGCCCTCGGTGTGGGTCATTAATTGAAATATGACCCTTCATGAAAAAAGGTTGGACACCCCTGCTCTAATATGTTCAAGGTTTGGGCGCAAAATATTGTATCTATAATAACTTATCTAAGCACCTTTCCACCCGAGCCGAAATGCGTACATCGCGGACCAAAGTACGGAGAAAAAAGATGCAATTCTGATAACTTTTTTAATAAGTAAATAAAAGTTTTATCAAATAATTTAATATTATTTAAAAAAAAAAAAGAACTTTTCGAAGTATTTTAATTTCCCGCCATCTCACTTAAAAATGACCTCGGGAATGGAAGCGTGATAATATTTTATATATTTATATTGCATAACTTTTAATATATCGTTTATTTATTCCCACTTTTCTTTTTGACGTAGTTCTTAATATAATGAATTGTTGGAGCCGAACAACGAGCATCTATCCTGCAATTTTAACTTTTCCAAAGATTTCCCAACAACTGCCTCTCCTCTCACCCTTCGGTCGACTGTTTGATGTTCATGGAATATCTTCAGAACGCCTTACATTTTTGGAAGAATGGTGTAGCAGCTCATAAATGAAGGTCAGGCAAACCTTGCAGCATCGAATTCTACAACACGCAGAGGTCATTCGTCAATTCTGTTGTGGTTATAACTGCGGGAAATCAATCACTCGCTTATATCTCTTTCAAGGGTCAGGAATACGCATTTTATCGAATGTCTTGGGCAACTTCCTGTACGGGAGATGTACCCAGATGATAATGTGAGACGTCTGACTGTCAGAAAAACTTTTGAACTAGCAAAAACAGACGACAGACGGTTTATTTACATTTTACTAGATTTACAAATAAACAGAAATGTGGGAACTTCATACGTGTCATGGGGGCCATACATATGTCATGTAAACAAATTATTGTAAACTGGTGGGCTTGCACTGGGGGGAGGAGGGGGATAGAAGTTCATTATTTGGGCAGTGTTCTTTTACAAGTGATTTGGATGGTTTGTCTGATGTAGGGGTTCCCAACCCGTGGCTGCCGAGTAACATGTTGTTCGCTGAGTTGTTTCAAGTGGCTGAAGAGAGCTCAATAATAATAATAATGCTAATAATAATAATAATAATAATAATTTGCAAAATACTTAAATGAAATCGTATTTTCGCTCCAAAATCATCTCAGCACTGCATGAGAATTGCAATGACTCGCTACACTTCCGACTGCCAAAATTAGCTGGTAAGACTCAATGTGAGACTTCCCATTAAAGGTAGTTCTATTTATCATTTAGGTATTCGATAGTCATCAATATTTCAAAATATCGATGAAGGTTTGCCACAACTTTTGAACTTTTGAAGTGGTTCATGACCGAAAAAAGGGTGGGGGACCACTGATCTAATGATCCACTGGTGGGTGAAGATAGGCACACTGGATCCATCCACTCGAATTTTAAATTGGTTAAGTTGCCAGTACAACTGTATTACAGGGAAATCATTCAGAACGTACAGTGAATGTATACAAATTACCTTTTTTTCTTTTTACTGAAATGTTAATTGATTAGTTGGAATGTGCAAGATAAAATTTATTTGAAAATAACATATTTTGCAACACATGAAGAAATTCACTCATGAAAGACTAGGAGTAGATCAGAACATGTTATTCCTCAATTTAGATTGTCTTCATGCCAAAAAGTACTCATTTCTGTTGAACTAAAACTATGGAATGAGTTAAGTGCAAAGATAAAAAATATTTCTAGTGTAAATTCGTTCAAGAACAAGTTAAAATCTTGATTAATAATAGAATACTGATAAAAATGTAGGCCTAACCTTAGTTAACCTTGGTTTTGCTTCCGCCTTAATTGTTCATTCTGACGAAGGTCAAGCTTGTCACTCCACCTTAGAGCTACAGTTTAACGTGGAATCCGAACCACGCTCCACCAGCAGCCCAGCTTCTTAACCGCTAGGCTACCCAGGGTACCCATTTATCTACCAACCAATTTTTTTATTGTGTGGAAGGATGAACAGCTGGGTTTTGCTGCGCGCCGCCTGCCGTCACCGGGTCTCGATCCCGGGGCCGATAGATTCGTAGTCAACAACGCTAACCACTACACCACTAAATGTACACTCCTGTATTACTTATTCATTTCTATTTTTTTGTTTTTCGAAGCGGGACTATTTATTTTATTTTATTTGGCCCTTAAGCTTTGGGCTTTACTGGGCTCTTTCATATATACTGTATTACTTGTCACATTTTTCGTGTCTAATTATTAATTCTTTGTACTGTATTGATATCATATCTATAATAATGAGTTGGTATTTGTACTATATCTATAATATAAGTAATATTATGATTAATATATATTATATATATATACTGTATTTTCAACTATTAGTTCTTTTGTTTATTCCAAATATTTTTTTATACAGGAAGGAGGAGCCAAGGGCGAATGCCAGCAAAAGCGCCCCCCCTCCCCACTGACAGAAGAAGAAGAGAGCCAAATTAATCAATACTTCTTATTTATGAATTTATATATTATTTAATCATAATTTAATCATAATTTAATCGTGACTTATATATTATATCTCATCTTTAATTAATTTGAGAGCCCAGTAAAGCCTAAAGCTTAAGGGCCAAATTAAATAAAGTAAATTTACTTCACAATTTATATTACTGCATTATTTGTATCATTGTAACAATATTAATTGTAATATTGAATTTATGACTAAAGATTTTTTTCATTTTGATTTCGATCAATCTATTACTGAGGTAGCTACAAAAAAGGGAAACTGATGTACAGTTATGGTTGACTCTGCTGGTTGTGGAAAACTTTAGTCAAGGTACGTAGATGTTGACATGTTGTTAAGAAATTTGACAGGTGTTGAAGATAATGATGAAACCCAGTTGGTGTGGCATTTTAAAAGAGACATCAAAAGACATACGCTTTAGGCAATAATTTACATTATTAACCCATATTTCGTAGTACTGTACATAGAGGTGATATTTATGCTCTCGTAACACTTTCTGGCAGTCCAACTCATCAGAAGTACCCTATAATCAAATTTTAGAATATTTCATTATTTTAGGATAGTTATAAGCATGTAATTTTGTGTAAATATATTTAAAAGTATATTTCATATAACTGAAACCTTAAATTTAACAAAGATTGCTTATTAAAAGAATGTAATAAAACATTCTGCGCATCTTTTTGCGCATCTTCAACTGTCACGTGCGTTGACGTCAGTTGCCCGTGTGAATGCCGCTGTAAATTCAATATTATTTTGATATCCAAACTAACCTGTATTGTGGCAATATTTTATGTTTATAATGGCTTTATGTGCAGTTTCAACTTGTGAAAATACAGTCATTAATTAATGTACATAAAAAAAAAATTACAATAACTTTCCATCGGTTCCCTTTAAATGGCAAAAACAGAAATTCTATGTTTTACGATGTAGCCTAGGGCCCTAAGCGAAAATATCGTAAAATAAATTTGATAGCTTATCTAACGTTATGAACCGCATTTACCTTTACATAGGCGATTATCTTATTCTACTGTCAATTAAATTTACCATCGTTAAGTTTAACTTTAAGACAAAGTCTAAGACAAATCCCAGACCAGCCCAGCACCAAATATCAAGGTAAGGTAGCCCTAGCCTATCAAGACTAGCTAGCGAGTCAACCTAACGTTAGTTAGGAACTTAGAGTTACAATAGACGAACTTACGGCACCTAGGTCTATCATTAAGGAAGGCCAATAAGCTAAACATATAGCCTAGGCATAGGACATTTGTGACTTCTGTTACCCGTAACCAGAGATGGGCATAAATACTTGAAAATGTATTTAAATACTAAATACCAGGCAAATTTAATACTAAATACATTACTGTAAACTGGAATGTAATTGAATACTAAATACATTACTGTAAACTGGAATGTAATTAAATACTAAATACATTACTTCAAAAATGTATTTAAATACAATCTAAATACATCCTAAATACATTCCATTTTCAGTGTTTATTATTGTTATAGTAGTTTGAGGTTTTGTCTCCGCAACAAAGGCAATCCACAGAGAGGCAACAGAAAGGAGGAACTACATAAATCATAATAAACATAACGGTGACCACAGTACAGTTTAGAACAGTTACAGGAAATATGATTAAATTCTAGATTTATAATTACAAAATACATCAATAATAATGTATTTAAATACGCGTTTAAATATCTGGAAAAATGTATTTATAAATACAGTATTTTAATACAAATTGTATAAATTGTATTTAAGTATTTATCAAATACATTCCTGCCCATATAGGCTATGGGACTTTTATAGCGTATCTCCTACAGAAACAGGCTACATTAGGACAAGCAATCTACCTGCATGGGCGTCCGCAAGAATGGGCAAGAGAGAGCATTTGCCTCCTCTTACATTCTAGTAATTAATGCCAAGGTTGAGATGCTTAACATCGTAATTAAACTAAATATTTTTAGTAATTTTTATTAATACTGTAAATTTGTGTTTGCGTTTAAGCACACTAACATATTCTTTTAGTCCGTTGCCTTACACAGTTATGGACCTTAAAATTACTCCCGTAGTGTGCTGTTACTCCTGTTACCTGTAGCCTATAGGGTCTGTAGGCCTACGGTAGGGCTATGACTTATGCAGGCCTCTAAGCTATTAATCGAGGGTCTTTAGACCCATTACTCCTGCAGGCCTATAAGCTGTGGGACTTGTATATGTCCAATAGATGACAGACAGCCTACGTTAGGAATAACAATCTACTTGCAGTTTGTTTTTTACGGTACTGAATAGATCCTATATCATATAACTTAAAATGTTGATCAAGGAATGGATGTAAACCTGGGCCTATCATTTATATGGACTCTGAAATGCTTTTGTTTGTTAAGTTTCCTTAAATTATTTAGAAATGGGGCAGATGGTGTAAAACTAGGTCTGATAAGGTTGGTACCATAGGTAGTAGTAGGCTAGTAGCCTACATTGTAGCTATGTAATTAACCTACATAGAATTTATTATGTAAAACATGCCTTTGAAACTTCATATTTATACTGAGTCTAGGCTATGAAAAGTTTGATAGAATTATAATAATTTTTTAGGCCTATCATAGGCTTTCCTTTTTAAGAATTTATGATATTTGAGAGGCATTTTTTTACTTTTCTACATAAACTCGGTAAAGAACCCAACAAAAATAAGCATTATTTTTTTAAAACACAATTACCATTGAATTTAATGCTACATACAGTAAGTATTACCATTCCATTATTGTATAAACACTACCAAATAGCATTCTGAAATTCCATTGAGACTTTCATCAACAACACCACATCAGACTTACGGTATATACAGAGTATGATAATGTAACAAGGCGTATGATAACGGCTTCTTTCACATCGTAACATTATTAACTTGCCTAAAGGCTTATTAGTTAATAACAGTGGATTGAAAAACAAAAGTTGTTTTTTGCGTTGTATTTTAAAATATGAGAAAATGAAACCGAGTTTAAGAGATCGTTTTCCCTCAATATTTGAACCAAACTTTTCTCGACATTTCAACTTTATATTTTTTATCAGTCTTGTGCACACAAATACACCTTTTTTTTAAAAAGATCCGTCAAATATATCCAACGATACCAGTATCTTTGATAATTTGAAAATATGAACAACAAAATTTGCCAACGCGTTCTTTCCATATATATATATAATATATATATATGAATAGAAACGACATAAGTATTAAGGAACGTTTCTGCACACGAGGAGGAGAGATAACGAATAATGAAAAATGAGGCGAACCGCCTGGGAATCGAACCCAGGGCCTTCCAATTGCCGTCGGACGCTCTACCATTATGCTACGGACCTCACTCAATCACAAATCGAAATTCTCCCAAATAGGGCAGAAACCAATGCCCTCAGAGAGCACCCTCGCAAATCGTGAATATGCGCAAATAACTGCAATGACCGCGCAGTATAAATGAATAGAAACGACATAAGTATTAAGGAACGTTTCTGCACACGAGGAGGAGAGATAACGAAATAATGAAAAATGAGGCGAACCGCCTGGGAATCGAACCCAGGGCCTTCCAATTGCCGGTCGGACGCTCTACCATTATGCTACGGACCTCACTCAATCACAAATCGAAATTCTCCCAAATAGGGCAGAAACCAATGCCCTCAGAGAGCACCCTCTGAGGGTGCAGAAACGTTCCTTAATACTTATGTCGTTTCTATTCATTTATATACTGCGCGGTCATTGCAGTTATTTGCGCATATTCACGATTTGCGAGGGTGCTCTCTGAGGGCATTGGTTTCTGCCCTATTTGGGAGAATTTCGATTTGTGATTGAGTGAGGTCCGTAGCATAATGGTAGAGCGTCCGACCGGCAATTGGAAGGCCCTGGGTTCGATTCCCAGGCGGTTCGCCTCATTTTTCATTATTTCGTTATCTCTCCTCCTCGTGTGCAGAAACGTTCCTTAATACTTATGTCGTTTCTATTCATTTATATACTGCGCGGTCATTGCAGTTATTTGCGCATATTCACGATTTGCGAGGGTGCTCTCTGAGGGCATTGGTTTCTGCCCTATTTGGGAGAATTTCGATTTGTGATTGAGTGAGGTCCGTAGCATAATGGTAGAGCGTCCGACCGGCAATTGGAAGGCCCTGGGTTCGATTCCCAGGCGGTTCGCCTCATTTTTCATATTTCGTTATCTCTCCTCCTCGTGTGCAGAAACGTTCCTTAATACTTATGTCGTTTCTATTCATTTATATACTGCGCGGTCATTGCAGTTATTTGCGCATATTCACGATTTGCGAGGGTGCTCTCTGAGGGCATTGGTTTCTGCCCTATTTGGGAGAATTTCGATTTGTGATTGAGTGAGGTCCGTAGCATAATGGTAGAGCGTCCGACCGGCAATTGGAAGGCCCTGGGTTCGATTCCCAGGCGGTTCGCCTCATTTTTCATTATTTCGTATCTCTCCTCCTCGTGTGCAGAAACGTTCCTTAATACTTATGTCGTTTCTATTCATTTATATACTGCGCGGTCATTGCAGTTATTTGCGCATATTCACGATTTGCGAGGGTGCTCTCTGAGGGCATTGGTTTCTGCCCTATTTGGGAGAATTTCGATTTGTGATTGAGTGAGGTCCGTAGCATAATGGTAGAGCGTCCGACCGGCAATTGGAAGGCCCTGGGTTCGATTCCCAGGCGGTTCGCCTCATTTTTCATTATTTCGTTATCTCTCCTCCTCGTGTGCAGAAACGTTCCTTAATACTTATGTCGTTTCTATTCATTTATATACTGCGCGGTCATTGCAGTTATTTGCGCATATTCACGATTTGCGAGGGTGCTCTCTGAGGGCATTGGTTTCTGCCCTATTTGGGAGAATTTCGATTTGTGATTGAGTGAGGTCCGTAGCATAATGGTAGAGCGTCCGACCGGCAATTGGAAGGCCCTGGGTTCGATTCCCAGGCGGTTCGCCTCATTTTTCATTATTTCGTTATCTCTCCTCCTCGTGTGCAGAAACGTTCCTTAATACTTATGTCGTTTCTATTCATTTATATACTGCGCGGTCATTGCAGTTATTTGCGCATATTCACGATTTGCGAGGGTGCTCTCTGAGGGCATTGGTTTCTGCCCTATTTGGGAGAATTTCGATTTGTGATTGAGTGAGGTCCGTAGCATAATGGTAGAGCGTCCGACCGGCAATTGGAAGGCCCTGGGTTCGATTCCCAGGCGGTTCGCCTCATTTTTCATTATTTCGTTATCTCTCCTCCTCGTGTGCAGAAACGTTCCTTAATACTTATGTCGTTTCTATTCATTTATATACTGCGCGGTCATTGCAGTTATTTGCGCATATTCACGATTTGCGAGGGTGCCTCTGAGGGCATTGGTTTCTGCCCTATTTGGGAGAATTTCGATTTGTGATTGAGTGAGGTCCGTAGCATAATGGTAGAGCGTCCGACCGGCAATTGGAAGGCCCTGGGTTCGATTCCCAGGTTCGCCTCATTTTTCATTATTTCGTTATCTCTCCTCCTCGTGTGCAGAAACGTTCCTTAATACTTATGTCGTTTCTATTCATTTATATACTGCGCGGTCATTGCAGTTATTTGCATATATATATATATATATATATATACGGAGTGTGGTTATTTGACAAATTTTGTTTGGATAATGCAGAGAATCGAGGTTATTTACATTAATTTTAGAGACAGAGACAAAGAGACATAGAGATCATATGCGGTAAGTTTAAAACATTTTAGTTATATACAAGCGGTAGCTCGCTATCGCTCTCCGGATTTTTTTTTCACTACTTCATTTTTTTTATTGGTTGTAGATTTAAAATTATATTATATGAAGCCCTCATAGGAAGAAGTGGCTAAGCGACAAAAGTATGGCGTATCACATATATCTCATATATATGGCATATCACTGGATGGTACAATCGTAACCACCAATCTTCTTCCGCAGCCTTATTAGCCCACTTCTATGTGGGGTCGCTGTTGCAGATCCTTCTTCATTCACTTCTGTTTTGAGCCACCTCTTCCTCCAGTCCCTTATCACTATCTTTCTTCAGTCTATCCTGCCACCTCATCTTAGGTCTACCTCTTCTTCTCGTGTCTGGAATTTCCATCCTCAGCATCCGTCGTCCCACATACTTCTCCTCCCTCCTCTGGACATGCCCAATGCCCATACCATCTCAATCTCTTTTCTTGTGGCTTCTTGGAGATTTCCGTTACTTTTGTTGTTCCTCTTATTATAATGGATCTGCATTCATAAGGTTTTGGCAAAAGTTTTACGGCCGGATGCCCTTCCTGCCGCCAACCCTCCTCCTTTCTCCGGGCTTGGGACCGGCTGAGACTTGGGCTGGCTTGCCCACTCCCAGGCGGAGTTAATCGTAACCACCAATACTTTATGAAATATCGGTAATATAATTACAAAAATTGTAATGAATCGTAACTGCAAATCGATGAAAAAAATGGAACTTAATATCCCAATTAAATTGTGAGTCCTTTCGGGCTATCCAATCAATGACAAATGTAAAGAGAAAAAGACTTTTTTTTCACTTTTTCATGCATTTTTTTATTATATTATATGAGGCGCTCATAGGAAGAAGTGGCTAAGCTACAAAATTAAAAAAACACCATTACCCCCATTACCTCCACCCCTCTACTCCATTACCCTCCCACCCCCACTCCCCCATTACCCACACACAAAAGTAAAAAAGCCATTACCCCCACCCTCTCCCCATTACCCCCACCCCCAGTCCCCCAATTACCCCACCCCCCTCTCATTATATTGCTACCAGTATATATATCAGTATAAATGTGAAGCTCAAGATTTTCACGGCTGCGTTCTTTTCTGTAGTTTTATCGCGGTGCTGGGGCCTTCGGACCCAGTAACCGATGACCTAGAACCGGGAAACTTGACAGAGCTCATCGTCAGCTCATGGGCTCTCAGTTGGTGGTGGTTGCAGAATTTTCCGATGTGCCGTTTAGGCTGTGCACGGTTCCGAAAAAAGCGGACACACACACACACACACACATATTTAGCTCAATAGTATTTACTAGCAAAAGGTCGGCGCTACGCGCCGATTTTGCTAGATCTGCGGTGCTTTGGCTGAATTGTGGGCCTACGGCGTATTTTATTTTGAACATCAGTAGCCCTTTATCTGGATATCATTCCTATTCCTCTCACCTGGGGCTTGGGGTGCCTGCGGCCTTCCAGTTACTGGCAAACCAATTATTCATTCAATAAAACTACAGAAAAGAACGCAGCCATGAAAATCTAAAGCTTCACAAATCTTAATACAATGAGCTCGGATTTGAAGCCTAAGATTTTCATGACTGCGTTCATTTCTATAGTTTTATGGCCCGCGAAATCATAGTTTTCATTGTTTCGAGTGCATCAATAATATTGTTATAGTGTTCCATTAGTTGTGATAAGCATGATCTTCCCCCATTACCCCCAAGGGGGGAAGGGGGCTGGCACCTTGCAAAGGATTTACTTTAATTTTTTTTGGTTATATATATATATCGCATCTATTTTTCTGAGTTTCCCCATTAACCCCCCCCCCATTACCCACCCCTCACCCATTTACCCCGCCAATTTTTTTTCTGAGTTTCCCCATTAACCCCATCCCCTCCCGACCCCTCCCCCATTTACCCCCACCCTTCCCCCATTACCCCCAAGGGTCGAAGGGGGCTGGCACCTTGCAAAGGATTTACTTCAATTTTTTTTTAAGGGGGCTGGCACCTTGCAAAGGATTTACTTTAATTTTTTTTTGGTTACATATATATATCGCATCTATTTTTCTGAGTTCCCCATTAACCCCACCCCCTCCCCCATTACCCCACCCCTCCCCCATTTTGTGCCAAAATTATGATTAAAAATGAAGAAATGGGAAGAACTGCACCCCTAAAAGGGGGGGCAGGATTTATGTTAGGGAATTTTTTTTAGTATGGGCACTGCACAATAAAAAGACGCATCGAATGGTGAAAACCGCATTGTTCTACACCAATTGTAGCGACCTGTAGGTGTGCGCAAAAAACTTACATATATATTAATATATATATATATATATATATATATACATTTCAACTGCAAAGAACACGCAGTATAAATAACGTAAAGAACGACGCTTGTATAGGAGAATATTCCGCGCAAGATGAGAAGAGAGAACGAACAAATGAAATGTATATTAGATACGGCATGCGGGAGGTGCACCCTTGGGGCATTGGTTTCTGCGCGTATGTAGAGGAATTAAGGCATTTGTTCGAATGAGGCCCGTGGTGTAATGGTTATCATATCTGACCGGCAATCGGAAGATCCCGGGTTCGTTTCCCGGGTGGTTACCTCATTTTTTCATTTGTTCGTCTCTCTTCTCATCTTGCGCGGAATATTCTCCTATACAAGCGTCGTTCTTTACGTTATTTATACTGCGTGTTCTTTGCAGTTGAAATGTATATTAGATACGGCATGCGGGAGGTGCCCCCTTGGGGCATTGGTTTCTGCGCGTATGTAGAGGAATTACGGCATTTGTTCGAATGAGGCCCGTGGTGTAATGGTTATCATATCTGACCGGCAATCGGAAGATCCCGGGTTCGGTTCCCGGGTGGTTACCTCATTTTTTCATTTGTTCGTTCTCTCTTCTCATCTTGCGCGGAATATTCTCCTATACAAGCGTCGTTCTTTACGATATATATATATATAAGGCTTCATTTCTGAAATAGTATATTAGACTAGCAAAAGGTCGGCGCTACGCGCCGATTTTGCTAGATCTGCGGTGCTTCGGCTGAATTGTGGGCCTACGGCGTATTTTATTTTGAACATCAGTAGCCCTTTATCTGGATATCATTCCTATTCCTCTCACCTTGGGCCTCAGTAATTGGGGTGCCTGCGGCCTTCCAGTTACTGGCAAACCTGTAGGTGTGCGCAAAAAAACTGTTACATATATATGTATAAGGCTTCATTTCTGAAATAGTATATTAGATATTAGATGTAGGGGATGATGATAATGATGTCTGTCTGTCTGTTTGTCTTTTTTTGTGAAAGAAGGAGGGGCCAAGGGCGAGCAGCCGCAAAAATGCCCCACAAAATTTTGTATACATATTAAGAGAGAACCAGGGAAGGTTTTAGTAGCACCCGCACTTCTCAGTCTCCCCACATTGTTTCAGGGGTTGGGGTGGGGCTAGCTTTTTGCTGCGCAAGGCGCATTGGCATCGTAGTATATTTATATACAGTATTCATATAGACATTCAGCTACGATTGCACATTTTGGGGGGGGATTGCTGATGGATTGCTGAGAGCCAATTTCTACCATCGAGATTAAGACGCCAACAAGGTGGAGGTAGTGTCATGTTTTGGGCAGGATTGATAGGCAATGAAGTAGCTGTCCCATACAGAGTGCCTGATGGTGTAAAAATGAATGCCCAGTCTTACACAAACTTTCTAAAAGAAAACCTCATTCCATGGTTTCATTCATCGAAGAACAATACAGTATTAAAATATGTTTTCACGTACTGACGCGCCCATTCAACACGCTGCTTCTTGTACCTGGGTGTTAATGGTGACTGAATCGTAGGTTTACACGTCTTGCCAATTGTTTGGAGGATTCCACATCGAGATGTTCTTGGTACATTATGTATGCCAGCCCGCTCAAAAACCTCTTTACTTGAGGACAAGGGATGCTTTGCAATTTGCACTTGATTACAGATATCTGCCGCCTTGTCACTTTTCTTATAGCTCCTTTATCACTTCGCTGCCTCAGTTTGGTACCCTCCGCTACAAACTTGTTTACAGTTCGATAAGCTCTGCTAAACTGCTTCGCAATTTCAATAGATTTTATATTTTCAGCGAGTAACTTGACTATTTTTCTTTTCTCAGTTAATGTTAAATCCTTCTTCTTACCCATTTTCACCATTTAGATCCGTAAATAGAATACTTGCTTAATAATTCGGAACACAATATTTTACATATTTTTCAATAAAATGAGATAATTATTTTAATTATCAAAATATTTTATCGAAATGAATACCATCAATGCTGCTATATATAGTGATTATTTGCTACAAATTTCATTGAAATCGGGGAAAAACTTTTGAAAACTTTGGAGAAAATGTAATCTGCTTAATAATTTGGAACGTAGTGTATATACACAGGGTGATCCAAAACATTTTAACACATATGGGGTTTTATTTTTTATTTCCACTTTATTTGTAAACATTTTTCGTGATGCAAACAGTGCTTCATACAGTCTCTACTTGCTGTCCACGGATATCTATGCATGTATGAAAGCGGTCAAACGTTGTTTCCAGAGCCCAAAGGCACATCTGTGGTGATAGTGATTGGATGACATCTGTAATTCTTTCCCATGTAAGTGTTAACATTATTTTGAATCACCCTGTATATACAGTAGAATGTAAATATTAAATACCTTCACAATGAGTCTTAAATATTTTGGTTTTACACATTTTTATTTTTATCTTTTCATTTATTGTTATTGTTTTTTCTCGCTATACACGAATAGATAATAATAATATAATAATAATAATATTATTATTATTATTACTATTATTATGATGATGATGATGATGATGAAACGAAGTCAACATATCTTCGATCTCGACGCGTTTAACATATTCATAAGTGTTCTTGTGTTTCTGTCCCAAGTATTTGTTTGAAATATTGCCTATACCAAAACACGTAAACACCATTTCCATCTATAATATTTAAATTTACGGCACGTTATGAGAAAATGCGTTTCCAAACACACACACACACACACACACACCACACTCAGAATTAGGTATTTGATACGTATTTAAAGTCGAAGCACCATATTTTAGACTAAGTATAACTGTTCGAAGGAAGTCCTTTAAGCGAAGTGGTTTTCGAGAAAACCTACTATGAAAAAGCCTTATGTGTGAATGAGGTGTTGTACGCCCGATGGAATAGTGGAATAGTGTTTCTATGTTATAGACCTCATACAAAAGAGGAGCAACACTCAAATATCATAGTTCGTACCGCACACCAATTAGGGTGCACGGTCCCCAGGGGGGCGCGATGCAAAATGGGTGCGCGAAGGGTTACTCAATTCATAAAACGTGACTTTTTTCAAATAGATCAGGAAAAGTATTGATAGACACGCAGAAAGGAATTATACTTTTAATAATTAAAAGAAACATTCTGGTCCCCATCCTTACTTGTACTCCCTACTAACTTAACATCACTAACTACCAATCTACGAGCGGCTGTCGTCATAACCACGGGAAAAGGGGAGACGTCATTTTTTTTTTTTTTTATCTAATAAGGGTGAAGTTTGCAGACCATTGTCCTAGACTAGTGAAAGTCGATTTCCTACAAGCGTAGACCGATGCCTATAATTTTCCTTTGCCCTTGTAATAGTGATATATAAAAGGTGAACAATACCATTAGTTTTCCACACTTGAGTGAAATGCGTCTTTGTGCTGGCTGTTGATGTGATCAAGAAAACTATTGATGTATACTTGCCTCTGATATAAAAGGTAAAAAATGTATCTTTTCTATATAAAACAGGTTTAAAAATGGACAGTTAGTTTTCGAACGATCTTTCGACATAGTAATTAAGCAAAATATAAGAGAGGGTGCAGTTAAGGGGGGGTTTAATCGTTAAAGGGTTTGTATGTTTATAAGAAATAGCAATTGGATGGGGTTAAATTTAAAGATTAGAGAACCCCCATTTGGTGAAATCGTAAATGATTATGAAGGAAAAGAGATCGTGATTTCGAAGGATAGTGGCACAACATAAAACTATACATAAAACAGATATTGCTATTAAGTTTAGCAAAATCAAAGGAATATGAAACTGTACACCTCCCAAAGCTAAGCCTAATAAAAGAGGTACTAAATACATTTGCAGGAATGTAAGTAAATACGTGTTCTGAAGTTTATTTATATATTTTCTTAATACATTTTATGTTTGGAACTCACGTTAAACGTAAGGTTGTTTTAACGTTTATGCTTTAGTTCATTCACAAGTCCCTTACAATCATTTTACTTATTTAAAGTTATGTACCTTTATTATATCAATACTTAAGGCCACTTTAAAGTACGTTATTTTAGGTTTACTGAACATTATCAACAATTTAATTGTAGTTCATTTGACCACCAACGATAGTGGAAACTGCTGGTTCTCGAGAAGATTGGTTTCTCAGTAAATAAAGATCACAGAAAATGAAGACTTCTCGCAACTTTCTATACATAGAAATATTATCTTCTATTGGCTCAGATCACTCCAAGAAGAAGTTGCGAAGACCATTTCTTCTATATAAAGAAGTTATATATCATTAAAAGAAGTTATCATATCAAGAAGCTTCGATACCCAAACGAATGAAAAACTTTCATAGAATGTACCCTAAAAAAGAATTTAGAAATTTAGGTTTTATTTTGAATGATGTCAAAACTGCTAGTTACTTTTTTTCATATATATATATATATATATATATATATATATATATATATATATATATATATATATATATATATAAAATAATAATAATAATAATAATATCTACATTATAATAATAGACCAGTTTTGTTTGTTTGTCTGTCTGTTTGTTGCAGAATTGTGTCACGCTTTCAGAAATTGTGAGAAAAAAAAAATTCAGAAATTGTATTACGGGCGGCAATGTGAAGCTCAAGATTTTCATGACTGTGTTCTTTTCTGTAGTTTAGCAATGGGGAAGGGTGGAGGTGGGGGTAATCGGGGATGGGTGTGGTAATGGGAGGGGTGGGGGTAATGGGGGAGGGTGTTAGCCCCCAAGTTGTATGAATGGGGGTGAGGAGGTTTTGGGAGATACCAGATTCAGAAATGTTGACACAATGTGAAGCTCAAAATTTTCACGGCTGGGTTCTTTTTTTGTAGTTTAGCCTGTCTAACCGTCAGCGAAGCGGCGGGAACTGTACTAGGTTCACATTTTTATGATAAGGTTCACATTTTTATACAGATTGTTTGAGCTGCTATGTTATATCTATAAGCATACACTTTATTAATAACATTTTGAAAATTTTTTACAGGTTTTGTATCAACTATGATACGTAATTGAAAAAAAAAAAATAAAAATAGCACGCTGAGAATAGGTCCGGCCCCGGGAGCCGATCGGCACTCTGACCGTGCCACGCAACAGGCCGTCGACTGCCAGTCTAGCCAACCGTAGACAGCCCGCTGCACGGAGATTTGAGGAAGTTTGGCCACCAGCGCGTTGATGTTTTGGTTTGACGTCGCTTCTTCGCGTTGACGTGTCCTGCGCTGGAGGATGCAGCCACTGTTTAGAAGCTTCCTCGTCAGCTGCTAACACTTTTTTCACGTTGTTCTAACTACTGTACCTGTTCAGACGTTTTTTATAAACAAATCTTTATAAACAAATATGCAATTTTGTCTTGCTCTCTTTGTTGGAGTTCTGAAAATGAATTGCCCTCCTCTCTGCTAAATTGCTCTAATATGGACTCTGTTTCTTCTCTTTCTTTTATTTTCACTAGAAATATGTCTAAAATTCAATACAGAAATCTTCTTGGGAAGAATTTAGCACCACAAAGTTAAAACTGTGAAGCACAAAATGTCAATTAGACTCATTTACTGTATAGTGTTCACCACTTGCTGCTACAAATGCTTGTCTATCCTGTTGTAGCTTATTAATACTGCTTAAGTAATCTATATATTATAATAAGAGAGCTGTCCGTCTGTCCGTCTGACAAGGACCCCGTTGCTACGGTTACTCAAGACATTTAATCAGATTATCAATAATGCAAACAAATACATACCCAAGGGCAACATTAGGAAATACAACCCAAATTACACTAGAGAAATAGCCCACCTCATAAGGCAACGTAACAACCTCAAATATAACACACAAACACCACACACAGAAGCCATAAAACAGCAGATACAACAGCTCAACACAGAAATAAACAACAAACTCAAAGAAAAACAAACAGAAACATTCAGGGAATTCATAACAACACTAAACCACTCCACAGATACATACAGGCTATACAAGACTATAAACAGCATTACCCACTCTAACAGCGGCATTCACACCTCACACGCGGCTATCTGTCGCAGCCAAAATAATATCCCAACATACACACAACAAGCTAACATTCTAGTTAATCACTACGCAAAGATAAGTCACTAAACAGAGACAACAACCAGAAACATGCAGACAGACAAACAGCCAGACACAAGAAAACCTACAGACTCGACATGACCATTACACCCTTCAATACAGACCAGACCACCAAGATCATCAAAACATTAAGAATTCGAAGGCTACTGGACCAGACAACATATCTAACATACACCTTAAACACTTGGGCCCACAAGGAATATTAGCTCTCACAAATATCAGCTCATATTCATACCAACACTGTATTATTCCTGACATATGGAAACAAGGTAAAATTATTACACTACTCAAACCCAAAAATCCAACAGAACCAGCTTCCTATAGACCCATTACTTTACTATGCACACCTTCCAAAGTAACAGAAAGACTAATCTTACAAATCACCAACCCACACATACCACTATCGCCTACTCAACATGGATTCAGACCTCACCACTCAACCACGACATTACTCACTAACCTCACGCAGCACATCATGGATGGCATCAACTCCAGAAGACCAGCTCAACGTACACTATTAGCAACAATAGACATTAGTAAAGCATTTGATGCTATCCCACGCTTCCCTCTCATAAACAAAATACTCAACACAAACATGCACAAAACACCAAAAGGTGGCTGAGCAACTATCTCTCAGGAAGATACTCACATGTCACATTTAATGGCAAGTCATCCAAAAACAAGCTTTTTCCGAACGGGGTCCCTCAAGGCTCTGTTCTCTCACCAACACTCTTCAACTTATACATGCATGACATTCCAACACCCATAGATAACAAGCTTACCTTATCATCATATGCAGATGATATCACTCTAACATCCACCACAACAACATCGACACCGCTACAAATAACCTACAAACATACATAAACAGTATACAAGACTGGCTCACACACAATAGACTCAAAGTAGCGCCCACAAAATCAACCATCACCTTGCTTACAAGCAACACAAAAGAACACCAGGTAATTCCACAGCTTACACTAAACAACATCAACATTCCACACACTCACAGAACCAAAATACTTGGTGTCACATACAACACATCATTATCTTTTGCAAACCACATTCAGGACATTAAAACCAAATGTACGTCAAGACTTAACACGCTTAGGGTACTAACAGGCACAAACTTTGGACACCAGCAGGAAACAACATCACTCATATACAAACAATATATTCGCTCAGTTATGGACTATGCTAGCCCATGCTGGGCACCCATTATCTCAAACACACACATAAACACCTTACAAACAATACAAAACAACGCACTTCGTATCATTACAGGATGCACTCAAACAACACCAATAGAACACCTGCACACAGAAACAAAAATACTAAAAGTTAGGGAACATTTAGACATGAGGGGAACACAATTCATGGCAGCAGCGACAACTAACCCACAACCCTTGCCACTACATGTACAATCATGCACCAACACCTCGCACCATTAAGGTAACACCAGAGAGATATTATAACGAAATACTCCATTCCATACCACGCCCCACAGACATCACACAGTACAGAAAACACATACACACACATCTAACCCACAAAGCACTGACACGAATCGGTCCGAATGCGGTCCTAGGTGCGAAGCCGCCACCCATTAACAGGTCAGAGATCAGCCTGAGCAGATCGGATCGAGTTAACTTAGCACGATTCCGATGTGGACATCACCCAAACTTACGGACATATAAACACAGACTAGACAACTCCATAGACGACACCTGCCACCTGTGCCAAGACACACCACAAACAATTGAACACATTATGACGGACTGTACCGCTCTAGCACAACAACGAACACAACAACATCACTAGTGCGCTGAACCTCTGGTCCACTCCGGAGAGGGCGATCGGTTACCTGCGTGCCGCCGGCTTGCTCGATCAGGGTGGGCTGATCGGCTAAACAACAACAACAACAACAACTATGATACGTGTTAATTAAACTGATAGGATTCCAAATAAATTAAAAGCTTTTGGAATAAATTTTTAGAATAAGCTTGCTCTTCTCCTACGTTGTCGTTCTCTTGCCAATCGTCTTCTTATTTCTGCAGCAGTCTCCATTTTCGTGGTTCATTTTTTTTTTTGCCGTCATTCTTGACGGCACGGGTACACTAGTAATAATAATAATAGGGAACCTGAAGTAAAACGTGTAGCATAAAGGAGGGTTCGTCCTTGCGTCGTTGGGCCACGTCCCGAGTACGTCTTTTTATCGACTACACCATCCAGGAAACCATAAACAATCTTATTCCAAGTGCAGCTTTTGAGCGCATCTCATCTTATCATACGCTTTTGAGGAAATGCTGAAGGTTACTTGTGCATTTCTTCTGAAAAATCACGTGATAAAACGAGATACGCTCAAAAGCTACATCTTAAAGATATTTTTAGTGTTTAGTGGATGATGTGGTGGTAAGGTGCCGTACTTTGGACGTTGCTCCCCGACGCAGGAACGAAACCACCTTATTGCTGCACATTTTTTTTACTTCAGTCTTTGTATTAAAATCAATGTACGGTTACTGTAGTTTCTTATTATATATATATATATATATACACACCGTATATATATATTATAGCTGTGTAAAACCTATTAATGAAAGATTAAGTGTTGAACGTAGCTGAGCGTTAACTATTGCAAAAAATAGAATGGCAAGCCATTATCATTAAAAGAAGGTCGTAACTAAGCTTGAATCGGATGTTCAGAAATTAACTCCTCACAGCATTTCCGACATGACCCTTAAAGCGAGACGTTATAAGGTTGTTTATAAGCTCAGGCCCCACTTAATAGGAACCGAGAAGATTCCCTCTCTCTCTCTCTCTCTCTCTCTCTCTCTCTCTCTCTTTTTATACTAATGGATATTAAACTATTTTTATTTTTCCCCTTTTTCAAAAAAATTATTTGGAATATTTATTGGTTCAAAGTTGGTTGCGAGAGAGAATTTTCTTTTCGGATATTTCTTGACCTCTTCTTTATCTAAAATTTTTTTATTTTTTCCGTTGAGGAAAAGACAACTTAGTTTATGGTTGGCTATCTTAAACTTTAACTGAATTGCATTACATATTAATATACTTTGGAAGTTCGTTCTTTTTCTCTCTCTCTCTCTCTCTCTCTCTCTCTCTCCTCTCTCTCTCTCTCTCTCCCAAAAAGGTTAATTTTGGAAGTTTTTAAAGTTAGTGCAGTTAAAGCCATTTACTAAATGATAAGAGGTTGCCAACATCTTGAAGAGGTATTCAATAAATAGCTAAATTACAGTTCTATGAGACACATGCGGAAAGAATCGATTCTAACAAAGAAACTGCTTTTATGACTGCTTCGAATCCCGTATATACGTTCGGTTTCCTGCTCTTCTCGTGCTTTCATTGTGACTTTTTTAGTTGTTGTTGTTTTTAGTTCTTTTGTCAGTATATTTTATTTTTTTTTCCGAGTTGTTTATTTAATGTGAATTGTTGGGTTTATTTTATGGTTAATTTTAGTGCATAAATTTTGGTCGATTTAATTCATTTTTATAATTTGTTGCTGTAATTTCAATGTATTGCTGCGGAAATAAATTCGCAGATTTTTTAAATACGTGTGTGTAATAATAATAATAATATATATATATATATATATATATGGATGAATTTCACAATTAAACATGTGAAATGAATGAATGATGTAAACCACAAGGAAAAGAAAAATGATTCCAAGGTATTTCGTGTATTCAGAAGTACACTTCGTCAGGGAATGACGTCATTCCCTGACGAGGTGTACTTCTGAATACACGAAAGGCCTTGAATCATTTTTCTTTTTCCTTGTGGGTTTACATCATATATATATATATATATATATTTATTTATTATTTTTTTTTTCACCTAGATAATAAATAAAAAAATCTAATTAGTAATTTTGGGAAGCTTTTGTAAATATTTTTTCAGCCAACTTTTTTGACCGAACTGTACATTTTATAATTGCCTTTTGAAAACAAAAAAAAAAAAAAAAACCTGAAGATGAATCAGTTGAGATTCGAAACGCCGGACACAGTCAAGCGAATAAATATACAAAAAAAATGGTGTCTTTTCTCAGCTCTGATCTTTCTTTGCATTACATAAAGGTTTTTGACATTTTACCGTGTTTATATAAAATACATTATTAATACCCAAATGACTTCATCATTTGAATTGCATTATCTTATTTACATATTTAATGGAAAAACTTTTTTTCCAAGTTACTCCTCCCAAACACTCTTTCCCAAAATACCCAATCACAAAACGTAATCAGAAATAAGCGTCTACGATTGGTTGTAGCAAAAATCTGCCCAACGAGGCTGAACTTTACCCGTAAAGTTTCCATTTTTCCCCCTAAAGTCTTCCATTTTACCCTAAAGTTTTTCTTAAACTTTTAAAGGTCGGTTATAAACGTAAATTCTCTGGTAAAATGGCGGATAACTCTGCGTTGACGATCAGTTTTTATTTTTAGTGGATTTTAAGAAAAGATATAAAGCAGTGGTCCGCTAAAGCTCAAATTGGGAGAACTGGTTTACTCTTGTTTCTTAGTTAGCGAAACTTTGGGACCACTTTTTGTTTATAATTCAATCGGAGTGTTTTTGCATTTAGCGTTTCGGACATAAAGATTTTTTCTTTTCTTTTTTCTTTTCTTTTTTCTTTTCCTTTATACTATTGTGTTAGGGTAAACTGTTAAAAAGATAATTTATTATGGATCCCTTCCCTTTCTCCCTCCCCCTTTAGTTTGTACGGACGACCCATATTTGATTTTAATTTAAATATAATTTCGGTAAATTTATATCGTAATTATATTTAAATCTGCTATTAACTTATTCTTAAACTAAATTCACTAAATAACGACGATAAGAAAAATAGGTAAAAACAAAACGAATAATAAGGACGATAAAAATTACTAATATAATATATATATATATATATATATATATATATATATATGGTGAGTCAAAAGTCTTCATACATAGGCAAACCGGTCACTTTATTATGTAATCACTTGTAAGTCACAAAATATGCTCTATGTGAGCACAATTACACTGAATGCACATACGGATGGCGCATACAAAGGCATCTCAGCACATCACCTGCAAAAAAATAAAAAATAAAGAATCATTTATTTATCATGACCATTTTGCCTATGTATGGAGACTTTTGACTCACCCTGTGTGTGTGTATATATATATATTATAATAATGGCATGGCTTAAATGAATTATGAAGTAAATATATAATAAATAACTATTGTACTGATCTTCACCAGTTATCACAGGCCTGCGATGGTTTTGTTGTCCGAAATATTTTATCACTTATATAATAATTTTTGCACGCTGATTTCGAAAATAATATTCATTTTTCGCCATCACGTACAGCTTTTTCATAAAATGTCATATTTCATATTACATACGTAAGTAATTTTCATTAAATTTTGATTGAAAACTACTGTCTATTAATGCTTATAAATGCTTGGTTTCAACAAGACATCAAAGAAATGGAGAAGAGATATTAGGGAAGGTGGGACATCAGCATGATGGCTGATGACTGCTGGATGTTGAAACGGGATACTCCAGAATTATTACATAAAAGAAAAGGAACAGCGCGTACATTCGAGACTAAAAGGCATAGATCTCACGAGAAAACTCAGGACAAATAAAGATGAATATGTAATTGACGTTAATAGTCTTCTTTCTTTTGAAAGTTATTTGTATTTGTAATTAGTATAATAAAGCGAAATAGGTACCTAATGTAAATTGAAATAAATAATATTTATTTATGTTGTCGTTGTTTCCCTTCCAGTTTGCAGAAAATCCTTACGTGATAGAAAAAAATGGACACCTTATTCGAAATCAGCGTAGTTGAATTATATAAAATCTGTTATTAACTTATTACGAAGAAAACAACTCTTACAAAGTTCTCATTCGCAGGCCTGTGTTATTTATCGTTAATTTTAAGCGAAACGTTTCTGAGAAACGGGTTGTTTTTTTTGTATTCCCTTTTGGATTAGAGTTAATTCTTCGAGGAACGACATTTTGTCAGTGGTTTAGTTGTGTGATGATTTTTGTTCTTGGCCACAATAAAAATCAATAGTTCTCTTTTTTTTCCCTGTGATTGTGGGAGAAAATAGGTAGAGACTTAGAAGAGGATTTTCAAGGCTCGAAGAAGTTACTGTATAGCATGGCTAAGAAGTATAAAAATGGAGAAAGCAAGAAAACAACAGTGGCGATTAAAAATGCACATGGTGAAGTCCTCACTGATAAAAGCGAGGTGGTGGCCGCACGCTGGAACGAATACTTTAGACAGCTTTTGAATAACGAGAACCAGTATGATGAGGTGAGACGCGAGGAGCGGGTAAATCATCAGGGAGACAGAGAGATCACTAGAAAGGAGGTTATTCAAGCACTAAAGAGGAAGAATAATAAAGCTCCCGGGCCGGATGCAATTGTCACAGAAACACTAAAAGCAGCTGGTGATCCTGCTGTGGACTGGCTGCTAAGCATTTTCCGGGTGGTGTGGTCGCAGGGAATTGTACCGGCAGAATGGGGCAGAGCAATTATCATATATGTCCTATATATAAAAAGAAGGGAAATGAGCAGGAATGTCAAAACTACCGTGGCATATCTTTGATGTGTCATGTGGAGAAAATATATGAAAGGATTTTGGAACATAGAATACGAAACATACTGGAACCTGGGTTACTGGAGTATCAATGTAGCTTTCGTGCAGGCCGGAGTACTATAGATCAAATTTCAGCCATAAGACAATATCTTGAGAAGAGCCGAGAATTCAATTTGGACCGCTTCATATGTTTTTTGGATCTGGAGAAGGCATTTGACAGTGTGCCCAGGGAGAAGCTGTGGGTGGTTTTGAGTGAGAGAGTGCTACCCAAGCTTCTGAGAGCAGTAATGAGCACCTATAGGGTCTCCCAGAGCACGGTTGTGGGATCGGAGGAGTAGTTTCATAAAGTACAGGAGTTAAACAAGGGAGTGTTCTGTCACCCATTTTATTTATTGCCTACATCAACAGGGTTATGGAACACACAACTGAGGAAATAGAAATTTTTGGATATGCTGATGATGTGGCTGTTGGGACTAACACAGCACAATCCCTGGAGAGAATTATGCAGAGGTGGGATGAGAGATTGAGGGAGTATGGACTGAAACTGAAATATGATAAAACTGAATATATGGTGGTAACGAGGGGAGCGAACGAGGATGGAATCTTTGTTGGGGGAAGGGAAATGAAAAAGACGAACACATTTAAATACCTTGGTAGTGTGATAGCAGATGATGCGGATATGGATGCAGAGGTGAATGAAAGAATTGCTAAATATAGCAGAAATGTTTCCTTCCTGTACCCCCTATTGAAAGACCAAAACATCCCTAAAAAGGTAAAGACGCATATATACTCAACAATATTGAAACCAATCTTACTATACGGCAGCGAGACTTGGGCCCTAACCACAAAGACGAGGGGAAAACTGCAAGCAGCTAAAATGAGGGTCCTGAGCTTGATAGAAGGAGTAAGTAGATTGGATAAAATAAGGAACACTGAAATAAGAAGGCGATTGGGTGTAACTTCGGTTAATGAGAATATTGAGAGGAACCAACTGAGATGGTACGGGCATGTCCAACGAATGCCGATGGAAAGGACAGCAAGAAGAATGCTGGAATGGGCCCCTCGAAACAGAAGACCAGTTGGAAGACCCAAGATCCGATGGTAGCCCTGTTCAAAAATCAACTTTTTCTTATTTTCATAGGTTTCTGTAGTTTTTCCCATGCTTTTTGACCTGAAAAGGCCGAAAATCACAACCATTTTGACCTAGGTTGTTGGGAAGCATTGCCGCATGGAGCTTTAAGTTTTCTGCCTTGAAATCGGCCAAAAGCACCAGTTCCGGGGTCCCTTGAATCATGTTTTGCACTATAACTTTTTATCTAAACAAGATAGAGCAACAAAATAGGCACCAAATTAAAGTGTTTTTAATCCTCTTTCTAACTTATACAAATTATGATAGTCTTGGAACAAGAAATGGCACATTGGTACATACAAAGATTTCAGAAATATCACAAAATTCGTTTTCTCACACTCAAGGCAGACAAGGCGCCTTATTCATGACACAAATTTGAGATTAACATTTTGTCACAAGTCTAATCGATCAAGAAGTGAAAGCATTACATGATGATTAATTTCATAATGACATTTACACAGTCAGTTGTTGAGAGTTTGTTTCTTGAAGCTGTCAAAGCGGCGTCTGTTGAACTCCACAGCTTGAAGGAGATAGTCCCTTTGCTTGGCATCTGTTGTTATGACATTTGCAAAGTCGCTCATCATCTTGACACCACGTTCAGCAATGTCATTCACCGCTTTCAGATTCTTAACATAGTCCAACGCTTTTCTGTAGTCCTCATTCTGTGGCCAAGACGTGACAGGTTCCAGAAGCCACTCGGATCCAATGTTCAGTGTGTCCAGCAGGAAATGTGATTCTGGGCCAATGAGATCAACCAGGGTGGTCTTAGCTGTGAACTCTCTGGAATAGAGGCTTTCTTGTTCTGAAGCTGTCTGGCTTCTCAGTGGCATGTAACTGGGCAGCAATGTCGTGCTTCAATGTGTCACTCAATCTACTGCTGAACAGGGCAAATGGCACGACTTCCTGCGTCAGGTACCATTTGTGGTTTTCCATCTTATTAAGTACTGCATCAGCAAGCTCTGGGTCAGTTTTCTTGTACTTCAACATGTCCTGGATTAGACTTAGATCATTCACGGGAGCATCTGCAGCAGACATTGACATCATCCATACAGGAGTGTAGAACAGCGCAAGGAAGGTGTTGAGTCTTTCCAGCTTTGATACAGTGTCTTCGTCGTACTCAAGTTGATCTGCAAACATCAGCATTTTCATGGAGTACAGGTTTCTGGCCATCCATCTGCCTGATGAATGGCGCTGGTCGACTCCACTGAATACCTCGAGGAGGCGTTCCTCCAAGAACAATGACTGTCAGTTCAGCCATTTCCCCGTAGTCGGCTCTTGGAAGCCTTTCTGCTGTTAGAATGTCTTGGAGTATTTCTTCACTGTTCTTCTTCTTTTCCTTCAGCCATTTGCTGTTGATAACCAGCATCTTTGGGTTTTCCTTGGACAAGTCCGTCTAAACATCCTTCAGATGCTCAAACCAGGGATTATCTGGCCCCTTCACCTTCCCAAACAGCTTCTCCCAAACTGCTCCTACTAGGATTTCCAGGATGTGATGTCGACAGGCCAGATAAAACACCTTTTTGTTCAGCATTTTCTCTAGCAGTTTGGCAGCTCCTCTGTGAACTCCACTGTTACTGGATGTAGTGTCAAAAACAAGGGCAGTAACATTATCCGTAAGTTCCCATGTCTCCAGTAAATCCATTGAAGCCTCAGCCTGAGCTGTGCCAGAAGAATTGTCGATGACAGGTACTCCCAATAACTTTCCTTCAGTGTATGAAGGTGGACCAGACACTAGCACAGCTAAAGTCTCTGAGGTACTTCCAGGTTCACTGCCCAAGACATCTTTGAGCAACTTTCCATCCCAGTGTAAGGCAGCGTACTGTGGGGGGTTTTCACAAAACTTGGACATGTGACTCTGGCTGATATTATACCTGGACAGCATTCTGTTGCGACGTGTTGTTGAGGTTGAGATGACGAAGTTATCCAGATCAGCCCCTCCAGCTTTCAAGGTGGCAGAAACCATGGCAGTAACTTGATTGTCTGATAAACCAAGACGATCAGCTGTATTGCAGATGACATCACATTCCATGACCTTCCTTGGAAACGTCAAAGTCACACTAGTCACAGTGTCTTGATGGTGAGAACATCCAGGACGAGGCTGATGGTAATCCATGTCCTCTGTGTTAGCGTCGTTGTCAGTTGAGTCACCCCAGGTAATGTCATCCACATGAACAACTGCCTCTTGTTCTGCTGCAGCTGTAAAATAGTACATGTTAAGACAGTAATTGTTAAGTACATGCTAAATATCGCAATGGAGTAAAACTTAAAACTTTTTGTAACGTTCAAAGTAATTAGTTTTACCTTGTTCTTGTCTATGCTGCAGTCTTTCATTCCTCGCTGCTT
Organism: Bathynomus jamesi; assembly: GCA_023014485.1. Lineage (NCBI taxonomy): Eukaryota > Metazoa > Arthropoda > Malacostraca > Isopoda > Cirolanidae > Bathynomus > Bathynomus jamesi. Next base: position 87,613 of record JAJOZX010001158.1, read on the forward strand.
GCTGCAGGGATCTTGTCTCAAAAATCTTGTCATGACCAGACATATGACCTTTCCTCTCAGTCTTTTGGTCTTCGTAGAACCTGATATCCTCATCTTTCTTCTCTCTGGATAACAGTCTGTTGTTCTGTATTTCCTGGATTGCATCTGGAGCTCCTATATCGAACAGGCTGTCTAATTCCAGCACAAATGCTCTTCTTTTTCCTCCAGGGTTACTTGCTCTTCCTTTGCTTTTCACCAGAGCACGATGTTTCTCATGTAGTTTCATGAAGAGCTTCATTGCGTTGTACTTGGTCATTGTCTTGATCCTAGCCATCTGCCAGAATGGGATGATAGATTCAACTGTTTCATATGCAAGGTCTTGAACCATGGGCCTCCCTGCATTTTCCGGTAAATTCTGAAGATTAAGGAAATACTGGAACGCCTGTCTGTTGGTGGGAAGCTGGGAACCACTGATAAAAGCTGAAGGGTATCCAACCAGGAAAGTTTCAGTGAGAGATCTGGTAGATGGCCCAGTTGACACCTGCCTGTGGACAGTACGTGGAGGTTCTGAGATATCAACTGTGCGCCCACGGAGCTCCCTCAGCTCCTTGCTTAATGCCATTGTGAAGTTGTAACTTGTAGATGGTTTTCTAGATTCTGATTGAGTTTCTGTTTCCTGAAAAATGATAGATAATTATTATTATTATTATTATTATTATTAATTATTATTTATTTATTATTATTATTATTATTTACTAATTTTATGCTCTTTCATTTGATACCTCGTGGTGAAGTTGGATTTTTGCTAACTGTAACCATTATTTTGTAATTCGCTGTTATACAGACACGGGTAGAAAAACTTTGTTTCTATACAGTTACCTAATTGAGTCCAAGATTATGCGGAATGTGCCCTCCTCCATCATCAATGCACGCTTGCAACCTTGACTTCTCCGACCGCATCAAGGATTTTTTTTCTTGGTAATAAGCAGCAGTGATTTTGGCATTTTGATCAACAAAAACAATCTCTGACTTCCCTAACTTTGAAATAAAGATGGAAACCATGACTTTTTGAGAAAAATGCGAACGTTCCCTGCAAAGTCGATCTAGACTGATAGATTTTTGGGTCATTATGCAGAAAATGACATGGCCTGAAGTTGAATTCAAAAATACATTTTTCTAGTGTATTTTGGTGTGCTCTGTTCAAATATAACCTTCATTTCTTGTGCAAATGAACAGAAATACGTGTTTGGGCCATGCAATGACAACTGTATTTCTGTTCATTTGCACAAGAAATGAAGGTCATATTCGAACAAAACACCAAAATACACTTAAAAAATGTCTTTTTGACTACATTTTATACGATAAAGCATAACCTAACATGTTCATGTTACGAGATCTCGTAAACGACGCATTACCACAGGAAACGTTCAAAACACCTCAAAATTAACCAGAAAAGTTTGCTCTCGTCATTTTCGTTTAAACTAACGAAAATATCACGACTTAACCTAACCAATCATCAAGGGCGTACAGTTGACCTAACCGGGCATTCCATTAACCAGTGTTGGGCACTAAAGCGTTAATCCGTTAACAGTTAATTAACGAAGTTAACTTTTTTAACGGACTATTAACGGAAGTTAATTTCCATTTATCGTTATCGGACCAGTTAACTTCCGATAACTCGATATTTAGTCTGTTAAAGTCCGTTAACACGTTAACTGCGAGGTGCGAGGAGTCATTCACGGAAGATCACCGCTCCGCGAATGAATTCAAACCGCCATAACTTCAGTCTGCCAATTCCGTCCTCTGCCGCAGTGGAACGGCTCTTCTCTCTCGGCAAGGACATCCTGAGGCCCAAGAGGTCAAGACTGGCAGTTGGGCCTAACTTTGAGAAGTTGGTCTTTCTGAAGGGCAACCAGCACATTGTGTCATAGTCTTTAATAAATGTGCCTAAAATTTAATTTTACCTTTCAGTTCCCGCCATAATAATTCTCTGGTAAATTAAAATTTAGTTAATGGTTAGTGGTTACAAGGGTTTCAAAACATGTAATCAGTACATTTTTTATTAAAAATAAAAAAAAAAGTTATTAAGCAAAAAAGTTGCAAAACTTGATAAAAATACAGTTAAATACCTATTTATTGTTGGATTTTGCATAAATAAACATTTTCTATGGGTTTTAAAGCTTTTTTCCTTGATTTTTTTAAATGTTAGTAAATAAATAGTTATCGTTAACGGATTATCGTTAACTTCCGTTAATTTTGTAGTAAAATTATCGGATTATCGTTATCGGAGTTAAAAATTGGGGTTAACGGATTATCGTTATCGAAGTTAACTTTTTGCCATTAACCTAATCAGGCATTCAATTGACCTAACCTGGCATTCAATTAACCTACCCGAGCATTCAACTAACCTAACAGGTTAATATTGGTTATTTCACCTAAATATCTTCTGATCTTTTCGTATTAGGCGCTCACTGTCACATTTCGGGCAAGTTAAGGATGAGAGAATAACGCCGTAATTGATAAAAACATCCAATGCTTTGTCTTCATCTAGGGCACATGACGAATCAAGTTCTCAAAGTCGAAACGACACGAACGGCACGTAATAATTCTATCACAAACACCACGAAACTGAATCCAATTAGAAAAAAAAAATAGCCAGAACAGGAAAACAAACTAATTAAATCGCAGAGTAGCGAAAAAAATAGCCCAAGATTATACTCGTCGGACTAAAACTACTCATAAAAAGTTATTTTGATTTGCAGGTCCAGCCTATGTCATTTAATACATATTGACCGATTTTTGTCCTGTCTTCCATAAACTCGGTCATTTTGTGTTTATTGTTGAAGCAACCGTAAAGGTTTTCTCGTCGCTGAGCCATATTTTCGACACTTCTCTGGGAATCGATCTAACAGCTTATAAACTTCGACTCTTTTAAAACATTTAAGACCCAGATCATCTCTTACTATACGACAAACACTAGAGCGAGAAATACCAGTAGTTTTTGAAATTTCTCTAACAGACTTGTGGGTGTTAGGCCGTTCTTCTTCACTGCATATCATGGATGAAACCCTGTCAATATTTTCCTCAGTACGTGATGTTTTTGGCCTTCCACTGCCTTCTTTTCGTTTGGTCGACCCTGTGATATCGATTTTCTTTATAAGATATTGAAGTCCAGGTATCGTCCATCGTTTATTTGGAAACTCTTTCTTCATTCGTTTTGCACCCCAGTGTTTCTCCTTACGCAGGTTCAATATCAATGCTTCATCTTCCAAAGAGTATTTCATTATGTTATAACTAGTTCACTAACTATAGCAGAATGATGGTCTAAATGAAAAAAAAAATTAATTATTTGTGTAAAAATTAAGAAAATTAATTATTTATGGAGAAACTGACTGTCAACTGGAAGTATCAGTTGTACTTTGACCGCCTTTCAATTGAGCACCATATTCTGATACCTCCCTCCAGTTGTGAGCCTGTACCTCTACTCCTGGGCGTTGATCTAGATTCAAAGCAGCGTTTGAAAGCGTAAAAGTAAGGTACAACATACCGCTCAGCAGTAAGATCAATATAGAGGGTGAACCACAATATTTTTTTCAAAAGTTGGGTAATACTCGTAGTTTTTTCGCCCCCCTGATATATATATATATATATATATATATATATATATAATATATATATATATATAATATTAATCATTAATTTTCAGCGCCTCGGTGGTGTAGTGGTTAGCGTCGCTGACTACGAATCCATCGGCCCCGGGTTCGAGACCCGACGGCAGCCAGCGCGTAGCAAAACCTAGTTGTTCATCCTTCCACACAATAAAAAGAAAGTGGTTGGTAGATAAATGGGTACCCTAAGTGACCTAGTGGTTAAGACGCTGGGCTGCTGATGGGGCGTGGTTCGGATTCCACGTTAAACTGTAGGTCTAAGGTGGAGTGAAAAGCTTGACCTTCGTCAGAATGAACAATTCGGGCGGAAGCTAACCATATATATATATATATGTACCGAGTGGGCCAAAAAAACTATTACCCAACTTTTGAAAAAATATTGTGGTTCACCCTCTATATTGATCTTACTGCTGAGGCCGTATGTTGTACCCATACTTTTACTCTTTCAAACGCTGGCTTTGAATCTAGATTCAACGCCCCAGGAGTAAAGGTACAGGCTCACAACTGGAGGGAGGTATCAGAATATGGTGCTCAATTGAAAGGCGGTCAAAGTAAGCAACTGATACTTTCAGTTGACAGTCAGTTTCTCCATAAATAATTAATTTTCTTAATTTTTCACAAAATAATTAATTTATTTCCTTTTTCATTTCAGACCATCATTCTGCTATAGTTAGTGAACTAGTTATAACATAATGAAATACTCTTTGGAAGATGAAGCATTGATATTGAACCTGCGTAAGGAGGAACAACTGGGGTGCAAAACGAATGAAGAAAGAGTTTCCGAATAAACGATGGACGATACCTGGACTTCAATATCTCATAAAGAAAATCGATATCACAGGGTCGACCAAACGAAAAGAAGGCAGTGGAAGGCCAAAAACATCACGTACTGAGGAAAATATTGACACGGTTTCACCCATGATATGCAGTCAAGAAGAACGGCCTAATACCCACAAGTCCGTTAGAGAAATTTAAAAAACTACTGGTATTTCTCGCTCTAGTGTTCGTCGTATAGTAAGAGATGATCTGGGTCTTAAATGTTTTAAAAGAGTCGAAGTTTATAAGCTCTCTGCATCAAATTAAATCTGCATTTAATAAAATCTGCATTAAATAAAATAAATAGTCGAGCTTCACAATTATTCATGTCATTGTAAATTGAAATTTTTTATTTATTTTATTATTATTAATAAAGGTTATTCTATCTATCTATCTATCTAAATAAGCAAGCAAGAGCTGAAAAATGTCGTGCTGTGTTAGATCGATTCCAAGACAGAGAAGTGTCGAAAATACGGTTCAGCGATGAGAAGACCTTTATGGTTGCTTCAACAATAAATACACAAAATGACCAAGTTTATGGAAGACAGGACAAAAATCTATCAGTCTAGATCGACTTTGCAGGGAACGTCCGCATTTTTCTCAAACAGTCATGATTTCCATCTTTATTTCAAAGTTAGGGAAGTCAGAGATTGTTTTTGTTGATCAAAATGACAAAATCACTGCTGCTTATTACCGGGAAAAAATCCTTGATGCGGTACTGCCATCGATAAGGGAGAAGTCAAGAAACAACTTTGTGATCCAGCAAGATGGTGCCATACAGCTCGCACGACTCGGGAGTATCTCGACCGAAATGTTCCGGATTATATTGAACCAGAATTTTGGCCGCCGAATAGCCCAGATCTAAACCCATGCGATTACGCTCTCTGGGGTGCTGTACAAGAATTGGTTTATAAAGGAAAGGAGGTCAATTCTGTCGAAGATCTGAAGGAAAGTATTACTGCAGGCTACAGAAAGATATCACAACGATTCATAAATGCTGCAATAGATCAATGGCGAGCAAGGTTGCAAGCGTGCATTGATAGTGGAGGAGGGCACATTCCGCATAATCTTGGACTCAATTAGGTAACTGTATAGAAACAAAGTTTTTCTACCCGTGTCTGTATAACAGCGAATTACAAAATAATGGTTACAGTTAGCAAAAATCCAACTTTCCCACGAGATAGACCATGAAATTCTATACAGGACACATATATTGCTTGTACAAATAACATTTGATAAAGATAAAATTATATTGTTCAAAATTAGGGCAATAGTTTGTTTTGGCCCACCTTATATATATACACCTTATGAACCTTATGTTGTTTCGTGCGTTGGTCTCTCTTCACACGGAGGTCAAGCTGGTGGCCCCGCCTATATATGTATATATCCCCTGCCACGGCGTATAATAGGCATAGGTTTTTTGGTAAGGCCTATTTCATTGGGGTTGAATTTCAGCATAGAAACCACTTAATAATGCTACTTTACATACTGAAACAACTGTAACTGAATTGCACTGACTGTAAGGTTAAGATTATTACTGTTAAAAGGTTTATGTTCATTTCCTGCAAATACGAACAGGAAAAACTATAGACACTTTCCAGTTTATTTCAATAAGTACAATAATTTGTGGTGGACATGGTCGAAAATTCTCAACATCAAAATTTTCCCTGAACCCTCACTCCTCAAAAAAAAAAGACTGTGGCGCCACCAAACTGGAAAACCTGAACCATTTAACCAAATACTCCATTCCATACCACGCCCCACAGACATCACACAGTACAGAAAACACATACACACACACCTAACCCACAAAGCACTGACACGACTCGGTCCGAATGCGGTCCTAGGTGCGAAGCCGCCACCCATTAACAGGTCAGAGATCAGCCTGAGCAGATCGGATCGAGTTAACTTAGCACGATTCCGATGTGGACATCACCCTAACTTACTAACATATAAACACAGACTAGACAACTCCATAGACGATACCTGCCACCTGTGCCACGACACACCACAAACAATTGAACACATTATGACAGACTGTACCGCTCTAGCACAACAACGAACACAACACAACATCACTAGTGCGCTGAACCTCTGGTCCACTCCGAAGAGGGCGATCGGTTACCTGCGTGCCGCCGGCTTGCTCGATCAGGGTGGGCTGATCGGCTAAACAACAACAACAACCTGAACCATTTCTGATGAAGTATTTTGGCACTTACACAACTCAAACTACCCTCTTCACTCTCTGTATTCGGCATTTCTTCAAGTGCGTTGTGGGAACGCATGGTTGACAAAAGAACAAGTTTTATTGACCGAATAACTGACCCCCTAATTACTGAGGGATCAATTATTCTGTCAATAAAACTATAGAAAAGAACGCAGCAATGAAAATCTTAAGCTTCACATCCGAACCCATTGTATCAAGATTTGTGAAGCTTAAGATTTTCATGGCTGCGTTCTTTTTTATAGTTTTATTGACCGAATAATTGACCCCAGTAATTGGGTGGGCCGAAGGCTCCCTCCAGCACCGCAGGTCTAACTAAATGGCCCGTAGGGCCCACTTTAGCTAGTATTTAGCTAAGGAGGTATATATATATATATATACCTGTATAGACTACGACTGAAATCAGGTAGCTTCAAATCCAAATGCACAGTTAATGAATAGCACAGGTTGTGTAGAATGTAATGATGTAATGCTCTTTTGTGTTTCAAAAGTGTGTTTGCCTCCAGGCACCCTCTTGTAAGGACGTTTACTGAAGCTCTTATTGAAAGAAATTTGGCACTGTTTATTAAGATCGTGCATTCTATAAGAAAGCTCTTTCCATTTAATGGTGTTTAATATTCTGAGGCTGTAAAATAGTGTTGATAATAAATATTTATTTTATAGTTTATAATAAAAATGCCGTTTACAAAATACACATGCGCGGTATGCTTCTTTCGGAGAAATTTACAGTATGTCGCTGATTAAAAAGACGGGAATAGTGTTTGCAAATTTTGTAATTTAAAGTTATTTATTGACCAAAAGTTTTAGGAGTTAAAAGAATGAAATTTCTAGAATTTTACGCAAGAATTTAATTCTAAATTTGAACGTAAAAATTAATTAAAAAAAATTAATCTTTACGTGCAAAAAAACAAAACAAAAGAAGTCTTTCTTTGTATAATTACTTAAAAAGTCTTGCGTGTTGAAGAGAACTTAAAGGCAGTTGAACTTAATAATTCTTCGAATTCCGTGGAAAAATTTTACGATCAAATTAAGCAAATTTGGAGAAAATGTACAAAAAATTGACGCGAGACTTTACAAGATTGTTAATGACATTCAGTCCAATAGGAATAACTCGACTGTCGATAATTTTATTTTGGTTAGAAACGGTGCTAAGCCAAAGGCGTCGTTAAATTTTCGGTTGGATTGTCGAAATCCATTTAGTCTACTAGAAATATAGAAAACAAAAACGAAACTGTGTTGTTAGGCTCGTCCATTGTTAGACATATGGTTAAAGAATTTTGTTTAACCCTTTCGCTGCGTAATTCTGATATTTCCGCGGTGAGACTATTTTAGACTTAGTTTTAAGAACAAATTATAATTTAATTCAGAATGTAGACGTCGTAGGAAGTTTATACAATAGTTTATGCAATCTTCGGGTAAAACCTCTGACTTCCCCTCAGCCCTCATTTCCTTTCCCAGGTCTGCTCGGTAAATGAGTATGCTGAATAGTTTGACCAGTTTCAAATTTCGCACCTCCTGCTACTTTAAATGTAGTAGGAGGTGTTGATCGGGTCTGGTTATGGAGCACCGGGAGTTCTCAAATGATACCCCATTGGTAGCGACAGAAGCTTGATAGGAATTCTCGGGAATCAAAAGCTCCGAATACCTAATTAAAAATAAAGAATGGCTACTCTTTGAGTACCTTGTGTTTATTTATTGAGATAAAAGCAGTGATTTCCCTTAAGATATAAATGTAGTAGGAGGCGCTGGTCTGGTCTGGTTACAGAGCACTAGGTGTTGTCATTGTGAGAACGCTCTGAAGTCAAAACCTCCGAATAAGTCTACAAAGGAGGATTATAAGGGGAGTTGGTTGGGGTGGATTTGGAGATGATGATATTCATTTTTTATCGTAAATGTAGTAGGAGGCGCTGGTTGGGTTTACAGTGTAGAAATGTTAGTACGTTTTAGGTAAATCGCGGAATATCTAACTTAGCAGCTGGAGAAAGTTTTATAGTTTTATATAGAAGTAGCGATGTTCCCTTTTCCAATAAATGTAGTAGGCGTTGGCGTTGGTTTCAGAGCACTGGATGTTCTCAGGTGATGGGAAGTTTGATGAGATTTCTTGGAAGTCAAAACCTCCGAATAGTTATACTTATCTTCAGGGATGAGGCCTAGTTCGAGTGGAACTTTAGTTTTAAATATTGTGCATCAGAATTTCGCAAGAGAAAAAGTTACGCATATTATGGCTTATTATTTCCCATTATGCATGGGAAATCCTTAAATTGTAGGTCTGGCCGGCTGCAGGTGCCTTCTGGACCAGTGCTCCTTTGTCTAAGTAATTCCTATGCGAAGGATGCAACATAAATTACTACATGATAAATCTTCGGTACAGTGGCTTTGGCAGGCTACGGAGAAATGATGCAATGACGAATTGATGACTTCTTTTACATAATAAATAAATAAAAATTCCTTAAAATACCTGGTGTAGATTAGATCAAATAGTTTTTAGTATTCATGCTATCCTTTATTTTCCGCTGTCATCTAATGCGTAACTGAGTACACGAAATAAATGTATGCATGGTGTGAATGAACGCTGAAGTTATTCTCTTCATTATACTTTTCCTACTTTCCTATAAATCTATTTTCGATCAGCAGTGACTGGCGGAGGAGGAGGAGGAGAGCCTCGTCCGCTCTATACTTTACTATTACTATTATTCCTGGTTGAAAACTTTACGCGTCTGTAAGTGTAAGCATAGTATAAGTTTTCTGTATTCTCTTTTTTCCATTGCTATTTCTAACTTTTCCGCTTCCTTTTTGAGCTAGCCTAGAGTGGATCTTAGAGTCTTTGTTAGCCCGTAACTCTGTAACTGTAACTCTTTGTTGTGGGCACTAGATTCTTTAATTTAAAATTTAAAATACTTTACAATTCATAAGTTACCGTCTCAAGCTCGGCTTCCAACGACCATAAATTTTTCTTCGCATTCGTAATGGAGTTTCGCGCAGTATGAAAGCATTTATATCACCGCTGCGCCTGTATGACTGACTGTTGCCTAAAGGAATAAATATTAATATATGTATAAACCCACGTCTAACTCTTCATTGCTCGCAAAAAAAATTAAAAGCTGACAGTGATGATCGTGTTTTAATTTTGCGCAATGTTTCGGAAAATCTTTCTACACTGATAAAGCTAATTCGATTGTATGTTTACTATTTTCCTTTCATATTTTAATTATGTTCTGTCTCTCAGATCAACAAAGTGAAGGAATCCTCTTCACCTGATGCTAAATGAAGTTAGATCATTGTTATAGCGCAAAATATTGAAAAATAATTGGGTACATCTCGTTAAATTCGGGAATACATCCTTCCCAGAGTCTTCGAGTTCTAATTTCTTATTCATTTATTATGGATTTCGACAGAAAAGCATTTACAGCGTATAGTCCGAGCGAGCCAGAAAATTCACACCCGGAAAAGTTGATAGAATGTGAGAGAATAAAAAGCTAAAAGGTTCGAAACGTTAGTTTTAGCCATAATAAGGTCGCGTACTGACTCGTCTATAACACTGGGCAACAAAAAAAATTTTTTTCGTGTCCCAAGAATGAAAATACCTTATTCTTATAGTATTTTCCGTGCTGAATCCAAATAAGTTTGTAAAATTTCTCTATCAGGTCTGGTTTTTGTGTGACATGCAATTTAATTTTTAAAACCCATATAGTTACATACTTATTAAAATATGATCGAAAAGACACCTGTAGTTTAAAAAGTAGCTTGTTTTGATTTTCTGCTGTGCTTTGCCTCAGGCATGTCTCTCTTAAGAGTCCAGCAATAGTCAGCCAGCATACTGGGGCTCCATTTGCCTTGGTAACGGTTTTCCATGGCAGAAATATCCTGATGAAAACGCTCACCATGTTCGTCGCTTACCGCACCCAGGTTTTCCGGAAAAAAGTCCAAGTGAGAGTCCAAGAAATGAACCTTTAATGACATATTGCACCCCATTGTTTGGTAAGACTTAAGAAGATCTCCTACTATTTCAGGATAGTTTTCGGCCTTGTGATTTCCCAAAAAATTTGTGCAGTCACTTTTGAAACTCTGCCACGCAGCTTTCTCAACTTCATTCAACTCTCCTTCAAATCTCTCATCTCTTAACAATTCTCTGATCTGAGGGCCTACAAAAATGCCTTCTTTAATCTTGGCATCACTGATCCGGGGAAACTTATTTCTCAAGTATGTGAATCCTGTTTGCGCTTTATCCATCGCTTTAACAAAGTTTTTCATAAGTCCAAGCTTGATATGCAAAGGAGGAAGGTACACTTTCTCAGGGTTAACAAGTGAACTATTCACAACATTTTTCTTGCCTGGAACAAGTGAGGTGCGTTTTGGCCAATCCTTCTTAACGTAGTGGTTTTTCTTGTCCCTACTGTCCCACTCACATAAAAAACAACAGTACTTGGTGTAACCTAGCTGCAACCCTATCAAAAGTGCAATGACCTTCAAATCTCCACAGATATTCCTTATGAACCTTATGTTGTTTCGTGTGTTGGTCTCTCTTCACACGGAGGTCAAGCTGGTGGCCCCGCCTCTAGGTCTGGCCTGGTGGAGGAGCGAGTTACTTTCTTGCGCTCTCCACCGTACATAGCCAGGCACGCCAGGCTCATCTGGTACTGTCCTGAGCCAGGCATCCAGTCTTTTCTTGAAGACTTCAACTTTGACCCCCGTTACGTTTCTGAGGTCCTTAGGAAGCTGGTTGAAAAGTCTTGGCCCCCTGACAACCAAGCTATTTTCCTTCAGGGTTGAGGAGGTCCCTTGTCGTGCTTTTAATTTGGGAACACTACACATTCTGCCTTTCCTATTTTCCAGTGTTGTTTGAATGGTAATTGGGTTTAGTTTTAGGTTTGGTACCAGTTTTTCGATCATTTTCCATATGTAGATTATGATGTACCTCTCTCTTCTTCTTCCAGTGAGTACAGATTTAGTTTACGTAGTCTTTCCCAGTAGTTGAGTTATTTGCAGCCATCAATCTTGGCTGTGAAATGCCTTTGCGTTTCTTCTAGTTTATTAGTTTCTTCCTTTTTATATGGGGACGTCAAAACTGAGCAGTATTCAAGTTTTGGTATAATCAGTGTTTTTAGCAGGGGAATCATTACTGTCCTGTCCCTTCTCTTGAACGTTCTTAGAACCTGTCCGGCGACTCTTTTTGCTTTATTTATCGCTATCTGATTTTGTGTTTCGAATTTCGCATCATCTGTCATTATTATCCCGAGATCAATCGCTTTCATGCTTCTCTGAATTTCCTGTCTATCTGGAGCATAATATGCAGTCTGTTTAAGTTCTTCTTTTCTACCATATCTCAAGAGCTGAAATTTCTCGGCGTTGAATGACATGTTGTTGTCTTCTGACCATTTGTATATTTTGTTCGTGTCCCTCTGCAAGGCCTCCACGTCATGTACATCGCTGATTTTTCTGCTGATCTTTGTATCGTCTGCAAAGGATGTTACTATACTATTGCTGTTTACTCCGCTTATATTCCACTTATATTTCTGATACTGAAACTTTTCTAAAAGCAACTTCATGTTGTCGTATGACTCTTTCATGTTTGCAGCATGTGCAATAGGTACAGAAGGAAATTTATTTCCGTTGTGAAGAAGGGCTGTTTTCAAGCTGACTTTTGAGGAGTCAATGAACAATCGCCACTCATCCACGTTATGTTCATGACCAAGAGCCCCCA
>JAJOZX010001158.1:105000-130000 GCA_023014485.1 Bathynomus jamesi
GAAGGCTGTTAATTAAATATTTTTCGAGATTATATTATTCGCATGATAGAATATTAAAAAAAAAAAAAAAAGAGCCTCAAATTCCGAGAATTTATCAGCTTTCTTTTCGAGGCTGAAATGTTTTTTGGGATTGGTGATAAACCGGATTAGGCCAAAATTTCGTGCTTGGTTATTTCATCATTATTTTAGCTGCTTTTTCACAGTTGTAAACTAATTTTAAAAGTATTTTTCATACAGGACGTCTTTCTAAAGAATATATTTCAGATATTTCAGATATTATATACATAGAAAAGACTTTCCGCAACCTTCTATACACAGAAATATTATCTTCTTTTGTCTCAAATCACTCAAACAAAAAACAAAAAATTTGAAGGCCATTTCTTCTATTTAAAGAAGTTATCATTAAAAGAAGATGTTATATCATCTGACGAGAAATTTTGATACTCAAAAGTAGGAAAAACTACCCCTAGAATGTAACCTTCAAAAAGAAGTTATAAGTTCTAAATTTAGAAGGTTTTATGTTGAGTAGAGTCGTGAGCATTCATTTCACTGATTTATCTACCTGTTTTTTATCTACCTGTTTTTTTTCGTTATTTTAGACATGAAACTCTTTTGAAACTTCGGCAACTGAAATATCTCGTTTGCTGTATGGGTCTGTTCAGTGGTTGGATGGGTGACCGTTCTCTGTGTTCAGATGATGTACCGACCCGTAGTTCGATCTTAAGTAAAACTATAGGGCCTCTCTTCACATGATCTTTGCCGTTACGAAGGATGCTAAACAAACTTGGATATTGTTATTGTCTATAGATATTAGTTGTAAGTCTCTGTTCTTACCACAACCTTACAACCTTACAAAGGTTCCGCGCGATGATTCCTCATTACGCGAAGGTCAAGCTTGTCGCTTCTCCACAGTTAAGAATTAAAATTTACTAACACTGAACTATTGTTCTCTTTAGTGAAAAGGAAGTCCCTGAGGAGACTTTGCTTCTCTGATCTTATGATGTCAAATGTGTTGACATCATAACCTTGGTTAACCTTGGTTTTGCTTCCGAATTGTTCATTGTGACGAACATAGAATCCGAACAACGACTCACCATGGGCAGTTAGAAATGACAAAGTCCTTGCCGGGACTCGATCTCACGACCTCCCGATCAGCAGCCCAGTGTCTTAACCAGTAGGCTACCCAGGGTACCCATTTATCTACCAACCAATTTTCATTATGTGGAAGGATGAATATCTGGGTTAACTGTGCACTAGGGTGTATCATGCTCATTGAAGCGCGAATTTCAAGATTGGCAGTATGTATTCCTATGTAAAATTAAATTTTAGGAGGGGTTTGCTTGCTTGAACTTTTTCTAAAAATCACGTTTAAGTGTTCAAATTTCCACTTTTTCGTTTTCTGATTATGTACAGAACAGCTGTGCAGGACATACATTGTAGTACAAATGTAACAGACCGGTTTCTTACCAAACAAAACCATTGTAACAGCTGTTATAGGCTACTAGAGTTTCACTGTGATAATTTTCTATGTTTCAGATACAAAGCTTAGTGAAGATTGTGTAGCTACTAGTGATGGATCGAGTGGTCGGTTTTTCACAACCGCGGTTGCGGTTGTGTTTGCGGTTGTCGAATTTTTTCCAACCGCGGTTGCGGTTGCGGTTATCATATACTAGGAAAAATGCGTAATTATTAACTGGATTTAGCCACTATAGTGCGATTTAGCCACACTTGGTACATAATATATACTAAATAGTATTTATTTAGTAAATACCTTATGTTGAACACAAGTTTTGCAATACACCGCTACCGCTATTTGTGTGTTGCAAAACTTGTGTTCAACATAAGGTATTTACTAAATAAATACTATTTAAATGAAGTATATTCTAAACTTATATAGCTATTATGAAAGAATAGGTCAAATTAATTAAAACCATATTTTGCACTAAGTGTGTTACCAGGATGAGGGACGAGGACCCATCGCACTGTTCATCCCACCTACCACTTTCCCCAGCCTCCACCCATTGGAAAGTTATGGATTATTATTCATTTGAAAAACTGATGTCAAACTTAATGACAGGCAGTGTGAATTTCAAGAATAATATTTTTGCTGCATTTTCACCTTTCAAGCGGCAACGCCTCTCATTGTACAACGTTCCCGCTCCACTGAAGAGCTGCTCTCTTGGAATGCTACTTGAAGGGCAAGCAAGATATGTTCTTGCAATACAGCCAAGTTCTTTGTATTTTAGTTCGTTATCTTTCCACCACTGAAGAGGATCATCGTTTAAACCAATTTTACTACGGCAGCCGTATGACGTCACGTTTAAGCACGCATAAGGAGACCCATCATTTTCTTTTTAAAAAAAGAAATATTTCTAATTAACCTAAAATTAAAATTAACTAAGCTTTTACAACCGCAACCGCACTTATGGAACGGCGGTTGCGGTTACGGTTGCGGTTGTGAATTTTTGTGCGGTTGTAGTGCGGTTGCGGTTATTCGATCCATCACTAGTAGCTACCATGACTAAGCAAGGACGAAAGACCAGAAAAAGTTCTGGTTCAAAGCTGAGTGATCTGGTGGGTCCAGGCAAGCAGTTATTTCCCACAGAAGTTCCAACCTGGAGAGCTGTGTTTCAGAGAGGAATCCTCCTCCAGGAAGAGAAGCTGCTTCTGGATGATATGAAGAGAGCTCAGTACCCTCTGCAAGATTTGGCTAAGGACTTGGCATCAATGGTACTGGCACAGTGGCGCAAAAGCAATGCCAAGTTCACTCCTGTGATCATTCAAGAGAAATCCATTGCCAGGAAGATTCTTGTCAGGTGGACTGAAATGATTGACCGAGTGAATGGCAGAGAAGGCTGCAAAGAGAGAAGAGAATATCTGAACTTGATACATTGTTTGACATAACAACCTGCAGACATGATATCACTCTCTGTGGAACTGAAGCATCTGGCTGCTCTGGCTGTGCTGCTAGAGTTCATGTTAACTGTGACTGTCCTCTGCCTCAGAAGATTCCAAAGCTAGAGCTAGAGTGGCTCCATTACCAGAGGATCAAAACCTCAGAAGTTTCTGGCTTCCGGATGGCATCTGTTGATGTGAAGGAAACAGTGAAGCAGGTGAAGGCTGCTAAGAGGAAGGAAAAAGAACAGAAGGTAGCTGAGAAGAGAAAAAGAAAGGAGGAAGAAGAAAAGGAGCTACTGCTTAGAGCTGATGATGGTGATGATGATGTAGGTGAGGTGACTTCCTTGCAAGAGTCTCCAGGCAGAGCAGCTCCTACTGCTGACAGATTTTTCCAGTACTGCACCAGGCACAAGCTCCAGTGTCAACACTGGCAAAGTCTCCACCTCTGCCAGGAGGAACTACATGGATATATCAAGCACTTCTGCGGCTGCAGTCAGGTTCAAGGTGGCAAACACTCTTGCAGCAGCCATTGCAACTGGTTTCTTGCAAGATCTCATCAAAGCTGGCCATCTATCTGCTGATAAGGCATATCTAGCTGTTGACAGGATGAAGATGTGGAGGGGCAAGGAGTCTGTAATAGGTGCCTCGGTGGAGGCCCTGGAGAAAAGGACAGAGGGAGAGGAGATCAAGGGAATTTTCTTTGATGGAAAACAAGATAAGAAGACAAAGATCATGAGGTACAATGAAGAAACTGGCCGCTTCCAGCCTGATATTAAACTGAAGAGCACTATAGTGTTACCTGGAAACCTGAGGGGAAGTAACTCTTCCATTGTACACCAGAAGAACCTGAAGGAAATGAGAAACCTGCACTGAAGATAGTTCAGGCTCTGTTTGAGTGGATTAGTGCTCATGGTGCTAAAAACACTATTGTGGTCCTTGGTGGTGACTCCACAAACACAGGACCTGATGGAGGAGCTATCACTCACTTGGAGAGACTGCTAGGTCACAAGTGTCACTGGCTGATATGCCAGTCACATATTAATGAACTCAGCCTCAGGTACATGATCATCAAGCTTGATGGTCCCTACACGCACAAGTCTGGGTTCAGTGGCCCAATAGGAAAACTTTTGGAGAAGATCACTGACATACCTATCAACTTTAGCTTCAAGGCTCTGCCAGGAGAAGATATAATTGAACTGCCAGAAGACATTGTACATAACCTTAGCACTGACCAGAAGAACTGCTACCTACTGATCAAAGCTCTCAAGACAAGAGATTTGAGCAAGGAAGTTGCTGGTATGAAGTGTGCCCACTGAATCAGTCACGCTGGCTGACTACAGGTGAGGCTCTGTTGATGCTTTGGATGAAGCAGCATGGTCTGAAGGGGGAGGTGTTGAAGAAGCTGGAGGTGCTGCTGAAGTTCTGCCTGGACTCCTACTTCAAGATGTATTTTGAGATCAAGGTGAAGCACCACATGAGGTATGGACCTCACCATATTGTGACCGCTCTGGGACTGCTGAGAAGCCAGATCTCTGAAGTCAGGAACATAATCACTCATGTGATAGTTCGTGGAGCATATCATGCTCACAGTGAGAACCTCACTGCCTCTCTCCTGTGCAGTGAGGATGAGGAGGAGAGGGCATGGGGGGGTTGAGATGATCAAGAAGATCAGAGGTAAGTCTGAGTATGGAGACATGAGTCTGAGAACCCATAGAAACCCTAAACTGAATTTTGATGCCACTTCTCCAATTACTCTGATTAATTGGGATAAGGAGAAACTGTATGAGCCACTATTCACTTGTAAGATGTCAAGAGGAGAAGTTGAGGAGCTTCTCAGGTCTCCACTTGAAGTCGAGAACTTCTCAGTTCACACTCAAAGCTGTGAAAGAGCAGTCCAGGAAGTTTCAGCTGCAGCTCATGCAGTGTATGGGCAAGAGAGAAGAGATTGTTTTGTTCGTGCTAGGATCGATCACAGAGAATTGTTGCCAGTTTTCAAGTCAAAGCAAAACATTATGAACAGGTTTTAGATCTCTACAAGACCTGCTAGACAAATCAAGATGCTTTCAGAAGACAAAATCTCAAAACATTCAGTTGACCAGCATATTATTACAAGCTGGGGTTGGAGGAGGGACTTATACAAATATTAAAGAAGAATTGCAATTACAAAAAAAAGGTTGAACGTCACAGCAGCTTGCGGAAAGGTGGGGGCAGCTGCCATCACACTCAGTGATGCCGAAAAGAAAAGAAATAAAAATTGGTGGAGGCGTTTCTAAAAAAAAGAAAATGCAAGACCAAGAAAGAAGAACAAAAAGATTCTGCCTGATGAAGAGAACAGCCGCGAAATGTGGTGTATAGGAGGCTAAAAATCATACAATTCCATAGTTTTGGGCCATTTTGGGTGATTTTGGTTATTTTAGGGGTTATAAACCACTTTGGCTGATCTTAAATGGGTCCAAGCCTGCCCCTAGAAATGCTTAAGGGTGTATGTGAACAATATGGAACATATGGAGGTCATTCGAGGCTACCAAGTCTTTGAAATTGGGCAAAAATCCCATTTTTCGACAAAAAAGTGCGATTTTGAACACTTAAATGCGATTTTTCGCAAAGGTTGCAGAAGACGAACCCCTCTTAAAATTCAGTTTTACATAGGAATACATACTGCCAATCTTGAAATTCCAAGTTTTTCAATATTCGACCGACCTGAGCCAGTAATCGAACCTGGGGCCGATAGATTTGTAGTCAGCGATGCTAACCACTAAACTACTGAGGCTAATTTCTATATCCTCTTCATAAAATACTTCCTTATACGGTTTCCTGCTATCTTCAAACGACGACACAATACACTCTTTGCCGCCTGAAGATAATAATAATTGTTAAAACTTTTCCCGGATGGCCACCCGCTCATGGATCGGGGTCGCGCGCTTCGAAGATGCTACGGGCTTGCATGGGAAGTCTCAAGTTATCAGAAGAGTCACCGGCAAGAAGAAATCAAACCAAGGGCCCCTCTCCCTTGAATCTATACATTTGGAAAATGTGGATTAAAGTCCTTGGGTCTCGGAAAGCCAGGAACCGGTGTTGGGTTTGCTAAAAAATGAGTGGTTTATTAATAATATAAAATATAGTAGAATTTTGACATAATTAAAAAACATAAGTTAGGATTTGAAAGGTAAAATCTAAATTCCAAGTAGGTTCAGGTAATTTTAGAAAAGGATATGTGACTTTTCGTACGTAAACATCTGAACGGATCTCAACATGATCTTACCGGAACACGTGACTTTTTTTTATTTAACCAATAGGGTGTGAGAATACCAGTCACGTGATGCCATACCTCCGTTTCATCCAATCCTCTATTCGTAAGTAAGCTTAGTGTTAAAATAGCGTTTGGAATACATAATTAAATAACTTAATACTGGTAAATAGGTCACATAAGTTAGTTAAATAATATAAAACAGTTAGGAATTTGTAGAACTCATAAAATGATGTATTTACAGTTGTTTGCAAGTTCCAGGATGAAACAGAAAAAGACGCAATATATTTTTCCAATGTGAGATAAAAATGCAAATTCTCAAGGCTGGGGAGAGAAAGAGAGCGCAAAAGAAGACCGGAAGATAGTTAGGAACAGTCAAACAGAGGGAATATAGTAGAGAGAGAGAGAGAGAGAGAGAGAGAGAGAGCTGTGACAGCGAGTCAGACGAGAATATAGTATTTGCGCTACCTTTGGTTTTTGTTAGCTTCCGCCCGAATTGTTCATTCTGACGAAGGTCAAGCTTTTCACTCCACCTTAGATCTACAGTTTAACGTGGAATCCGAACCACGCCCCATCAGCAGCCCAGCGTCTTAACCACTAGGCCACCTAGGGTACCCATTTATCTACCAACCACTTTCTATTGTGTGGAAGGATGAACAGCTGGGTTTGGCTGCGCGCCGGCTGCCGTCGGGTCTCGAACCCAGGGCCGATGGATTCGTAGTCAGCAACGCTAACCACTACACCACCAAGGCGCCTTGTTATTTTTTTAATTTAATATCTCCTCCCACCCAGTGGGAAGTGGGATCTACTTTTAAGATGAACGTTGGCCAGTAAAATGAACTTAATTCCTCCTTAGGAGTTGAAATGGATTTCCCTTCGACCCTAGACCTATTGTTGTCCCGCTTTAGGCCATCCTCCCATTTCCTTAGGCCTATTTCAGTTCCGATCAAGGTCTGTTCCCCTTTATTAATTAAATTATATAACGTAAGAAGTGAAATTTAATATGTGAAACTTAAGATTGAATATTAAAACTTTGATGTGTTTTATAATAATAGTGGAAGTCATATTTGCAGTTTTAAAATTAGCGAAAAAGACGCTCATCAATATAAAGTAAGGGGGAAAACTTTTAAAATAAAGGTAAATATAGTTTTTTAGCCGGAGTGAGTAAAATATAATAGTCGAAAACATCGTGTCCGCGCTACCAGATGTACATTAATATCTTTAACAACCTACCACGAACGGTTCAATGAAAAGGTCACCCACCAGCCACCGATTACCAGGGGTTACCGGGGAAGGACGTCTTCCCGGGAGGAACCCCGCATTCAACTCCGGCATCTCCCCATTCTGGGAGGGAGATGGGTGAGGTCATGAACGTATGGTCCCTCCTCTCCATGGTCTTTAAAGATGACGACTCGGAAGTTAAACTGGACCGATGACGCGGTGAAACCTTTAAAACATAAACGACTTACGTAAAAGGAGTAAAAAGCCAAAATTTTCAGAAAAAGTTAAGCAACCAAGCAACCAAAATGAATGAGAACAAAATTTTTTAAGAATATGGTTTGAACTCGTAAAACTAATAAGAAATAATAACAAAATTAATTACCAGCATATATAACCGCGGGAACTGAAGGGAGAACAAGAAAAACTTTAGCATTAATGAGGCTTTCTATGAAGACGTCAATACGCGTCCTATGGTACTATAAAATTGGATTTAAATAAAAGAGGATACCGGTCCAAAATATACGTGTAAATATAATGTATCCCGGTAACATTCGATATTTCACACGTTCCGAAACCAGTAACATGCTGCTGTCATCGTTTCGAGGTGGAAGAACACATGAAAGGACTGCTGGAAACTAAACTACGATGTAGGACCTAACTAAGTTTAAAATAAGTGGCAAATGCTCTTTCACTTCACCAATTTCGGTATTATAATCAATCAACATAGTCACATGTATCTGAAGTTTTACTTCCTATTCATTTTCTCTTGTACCACCAAAGTTAAACCTTGTGTGCGTCCACTGTGTAAGGTAAAACTACAAGTACATATACTGTATTTACATTCCTAAAGACAGGTATCAGAAAAGAGATTTGAGTATCCTTTGAGTATGCGATAGTGCTAGAAATGCGAGGCTCTCTTATTTAGGCTCTATTTCACGAATTCCACGCGAATTGTGACAATAAAGTTATTTTTAAAAGTCCAACAAATCTTGTCAACTTATTATTCTATTGAGAAGTCGATTCTTCTCGTTTGTCAAGAATAAAGGATATTTTGCGTGAAATATTTATATATTGTTCTAGCTTGTTATGGAATCACCAGAAAGCTAATTCTGTCGCAGCCCAAAAAAGTAATTCCGTCGCGATAATTGACTAGCCCAAGCTTAAATAGCATTACCTAGAGTCCTAGACACAATTTATATACACCTACAATCAACCATACTCGACTTTTGTTTGCTTTTTTCACCCCAAAAAATAACTCGTGAGAAACTGCCAATTTGGAGATATCCCACAAATACTGCAACTGTGTAAAAACATTTGTCAGAGGCAAGTAGTTCCGTCAGACATTGTTTAATAATCTAGAAAGGAAATGCGTTAATAACATCTTCCTTTTTGTATTCAGTAGTAAAGGTATGGCTAAGCAGATTTCCAAAATAACTATTAAATAACTGCTACCAGCATTTTCTAATAATAGCATGGCTAGAAAATTACCAAAACGGTTGTGGCTCCGTAATTCCGTTACGATGGAATTCGTGATTCCATCTTTATTTCATCGTGTTTGAATCTTAGATCTGAAACCACCGTGGGCGTAATTGGAGCCTTCCCTACATTAAGACTCCATATGAGAGTGGTTCGTTTCATATCAATAACTTTCCCCTCGCTTTTAAGTGAGCTATATATATATATAATTATATTTTTTTATATATACATTCTTTGCTTTTATTTTGTTCATACTTTCTTCCTCGTTTCCTTTCTCCATATTGCCCCAAATCGCTTTTGCATTTCTGCGCAAAAACGCCATTAACATATTTCAATTTAGATATTGCGTGTAAATCCTTTTGTCGCAATCGATCACCGTTTTTTTTTTACTGTTCAAGTATAGAGTGGCTGTTTTTGTAGTCGTCGTATTTCCACCATATGCTGCGCAATGGGATCACTAAACAAATAAACACTGATCTTATCAAATGAAGGTGTAATTTCGTTTCATTTTTATGCCTTTAAGCTCGTAAGAATTTATAGGTTTTTGTAAATTCCCATTGATGAGTTTACTTCGCGAGTTATATTTTAGATATTTAGAACACCATCAATTTTTACATTTTCTCACAGTTTATGAACATTTTCTAATTCATTCCTGTCAAGTCCTTTGAGCCTAGTATTCAGCTCAATCGCCTTCGTGATATTCTCTATAGGCTCTGCTTCTTCATCATATAAGTGGTAATACCGGATGGATCTTCAGCGCCGCTCTTTGGCACTCTTCATAAGTGATTTCGGGTCAAAGTTCTTTTCCCTACAGACCCCAATCTGCATTACGCATTTTCTCTACATTAAATAATTACGCAGTATATTTTCTTTCATTACAATGATTTCCAAATTAGAAATTTTACATTTCCGTCGATGGAGCCGAAATTTACGAAGTGGTTTTGGCAAGTAGCGTCATGCTTCGTCTTTGCGTATAATGACGTACTAATACAACGATTATTTTTATATTTTCTTTCTTTTTAAAGATAGATAATTATCGTTCATTTAGTAAGTTACTCTCTTTCAAACGTATCTGCTATTTAATTAAAAAAAACAAAGCAAAATTATTTAAAATTTGCAAAAAGGAAATATCTCAAAATCTCTTTCTGGTCCGAGTTTTTCCATACTTAGATTGCGAGACAATTTTGCTCTTTTGAAACAGATAACGAAGTATCGTATGAATACTAAGAAAGTATTCTTTAAAGCGATGGTCCCGAAACTCTTTTTCAGTCTTGTCTACTCGCGACTCGCCGATTTTTCTTTTACGGCACTAACATTTTTTGTTATTTTTTTATCCAGAAGCTTTACAATTTCACAGAAACTTATTTAATGTTTTAATTAACAAAAAAAAAAAACATTGGCAGGTTCTAGTTTCATTTTCTTAGCACGTACAACATTAAATACATCCTTCTAATATAATTCTTATCATAGGCGTATGGGATGGCACTTTACTGGGGGAGGGCGGAAAAAATTTGTCCTAAATTTTTCAGGGTACCCTGATTTCCGCGTAAGCACTATGTGTAGCATAAAATAACACAAAGGTTAGAGTATGAGTAACATATATTAAAGCCTTTTTGATATAAAAACATTACAATTTACAAAAATGAGAAAATTTTGCTACAACATTTCTAAATGACAAGCAAAACTACGGCATTGTTGCAGTTGATATAGAATTGAGTAAGTCCTCAACTTACGTTGTAATTATTAACTACAAGTGTAGTAGCAAGTAATTAATTCACCTTAAGAAGTAAAAAAAAAAAAAAAAAAAAAAAGAATGTCAGGAAAAATCTGCTCTGAAAATTTCAGTATTTGCCCTGAAAATGCTCAATTCCCTAGTCCTGGGGGGGGGGGGGGACAGACCCCCCAGACCCCCCGCCTCATACGCCTATGATTCTTATATATGTAAACACAATCCTTCTAACATAATTCTTATACATCGAGTCAAGATGAACAATATTCTACTGCTTTGAAGTGCTGGTGACTTCTGAAAAGATGTATTGTATGCGGGTCTTCTTCACTCGCAACCTACTACGACTCACGCCATTCTACTGAAATGAAACTTACTTTTATACCCGTCGTTTGCATATCCCATCTCTTTTGCTTGTTCATGCAAAGAAAGTTGGGCCGTGCATTGCTACACCTCTTTCTGTATCTTTCCGTACTCTCCGCTCTTCTTTCAATATATTTTCTTTATAATAACCACGAAATTACAGTGTTAACCACTTATTCACTTTTAACTTCCTGATTCTTCAATATTAAATTAAAAGCAAGAACGAACAAACCGCTTCTAAACTTTAAATTTAAATGTAATAATAAAATTTAAAGGTCTTTTATGCGATAATCCGATATTTAAAATTTACTCTTGCGTTAAATATTCCTTCATTCAAATTAGGTATTTAAACCTTACTTCAAATGTACTCTTGATTCACAGTCCGTTCACACTTTTTGAAAATTAAAAAAGAAAGATCAGGAACCATAACACTGACAAGACATCCTATTGATTTTTTAACACACACACACACATATATATATATATATATATATATATATATATATATTATATAGTGTATATATATATATATATATATATACACCTGTCTATACACATTATGCTAACGAGTGTTTATCGACACATGAGGTGCCAAAACTCTCTATTGTATTTCAAATGAAAAGTGTTGAATTCCACTGTCAGAATATATTTTACTTTTGTATTCTTGTATAGGTGATCACTGGCACAGAAGTTTTTATATATATATATAATTATATATATATTATATATATATAATATATATATGAGAGAGAGAGTGCAATAAAAATATAGCGTATCTCGTTATTGTCCACTTCCGCATCATCACATTTCATTTTTATATAAAATACGAGAAATGCTAAAATAGGAATCTTGTATAAGTTTGAAATCAAAGAGGTCCATTCTCGTTCCCATTCTAGGATTTTCCTTCATAATTGCCGTTAGATTAGGTTAGGTGTGGTTAGTTCCATTATTTGAATACTTGGTTAGGTCAGTGTTAGGGCATGGTTAATTAATCATTTTTAGGAAAAAGTGATGAATAATGACATTTTCTAATTAATCAATGATTAACTGATTAAAAATCATTAAAATTAAATACTTTTGAAAAGAGTAAGAAAGAACTTTATTGTTTCTGTTGCGTGAGATAAGACCGAAGAAAACATTTAATTTGCTTTAGTTCAGGAAATCAGGCATGGGCGGATTAGACAGTTTATACACGCAAAAAGGTGCCAAATCCAAATGATACATTACAAAATTTAAGGTAAAATGATGGTGAAATTATGAGGAAAATTAATCATTTCCCATCATTTTCTAAAAAATATTTTTTTATTAATTAATGATTAAATTCGAAACAATGATTAAATGATTAATCTGAACCATGCCCTAGTCAGTGTGTACGCTCTCTGAGGCTCAGGTCCACCTGATCTTTGTTTTTGCCTTCCCAAACTGTTCTTTGTTCTTGTGAAGAAACGGTAAAGAAAGCGATCAAAAGCAGACCGGTGATAGCGTGATATAACCCCCTTTGAGTATCATCCGAACGGGAGGAGAATGCATGAAAATAGCCGTCAGTATGTGCGCTTTTATGCTTTTATAGATAAAAACATTGAAAGAAAAATCGTACACACGTGGAAGATACGTTCGTACGCACGTAGAAGACATATTCGTACACACGTGGAAGACACATTCATACACACCTGGAAAGCACTCGTGCACACGTGAAAAATACACTCGTACACACGTAGAAAATACATTCGTACACACGTGGAAGATACTTTCGTACGCACGTGGGAAACACACACATTCGCACACACGTGGAAGACACATTCGTACATACGTGGAAAACATTCGTACACACGTGGAAGACACATTCGTACATACGTGGAAGACGCATTCGTACACGCGTGGAAGACGCATTCGTACACATATACATCAGAATGTCAAAAACAGAGATGGCATAATTTAGTGTACAATGCGTACATATGTTTTCACCGCTTTGATGCATAATTATACGAGTACATACAAAGCGGTTCTTTACATTCACAATCCTATACCTTATAATAGTTGTTATGATTATGCGTGGAATATCTCGCAACTTGAATGCCATTAGAGACCACCTATATTAACTCCTACTTACCAAATAATATTAAGCATTCTTTTATGAATAAACAAATTAAATGCAAAATTAGAATAGCAAATGGAATTAGACCAATTTTTTGTTTTTTGGTTTAATGAAACTTTTCTTGGTATACAATTTGTATTAAACAATGGGCCAAAATAGGGCCGAATATTGTGACAAAGCATTCTCCCAACCATTTTCCCCGCGCGTGAGTTCATTAAAATAATTTGATGACGAACATTTTAACCGCTTTCAAAACTTTAGAAAGATGTTTTTGAATTAAGAATCGGAAGAATTTAATTAAACTTAGAGGCGAGTTCCGCGGTTAGATAATTGAATATGAATTACTGTCCTCCGTACTTGAGAGAAAATCTAGGAGGAAGGGGGAAAAATGGGTTAAAAAAAATATTACATTTCAATTTCAGGCCTATTTTCATCTATACATTTTTTTTTTATATTTTCTTTTTCCTTTATAAAATATTATTTTATTTTTAACTCTTGTTTATATAAAAGTTTGGTTAATTTTTTTAATTAATTTATAAGTGGGTTTGATTTTTATGTTGGGTTTTTTTTTCCAAACCTATTTTAAATTTTTCTTTAGTTGAGTTTATCCTTTACTCCATTTTCTATACCATTTTTTCAGTTTTACATATACTCGTGTGGTATATATATATATATATATATATATATATATAATATATATATATATATATATATATCATAAATTATTGTCAGTTTCAGGTGTATTCAGCTGCTCTTTATTCTCTGCGTGTTTATGGCCATCATATATTTTATTCTTGCTTTGTCATTTCTTCTTTCAGCTTTGATAGAGAAGCATTTTGTTGATCTTTTAATCTTTTTAATTTTCAAACTAGTTTTAGTTCTTCACGATATTTTTTTAATCTTTGTATCTTTTTACCTTTCCACCTTTATTATACACTAGGGTGGAGCGAAACATACAGGCAAAACAAAACAAAAGTTATATGGCAGCTTAAATTTTACATGGGTGCAAAAGTTGCTAAATGACGGTATCAATACAGGATTAAAATATTTTTGCGCTACACTATCATCTTCAGACGCCGCCGTGACCTGAAAAATTTTCCATAGGACAACACATAAAGCCCATACGCCTATATGTTGAGTGTACCATAGATCGTAATTGCGCAACTCTACGTTAATTTAAACTTGAATTCAATGCTGTAATTACCCAGAATCCATCACGTGGAGGTGGTTGCACATCGGGTTACATCCCACCCATCCCAATCACCCTACCATTATGGGCAGGTTTACTCACGCCTGTACTCTGTCTTCCTGTTGAACACGGCATGATGCATCTCACTTGAACTCTTGCCCGGATGAAACCGTCGCCGCTTCCAGATCCACAAACAGCAGCAGCCGCTTCTGTCACAAGTCGATTGCTCGCTCCATTGCTTGTGAGTGACGTGGAAAGTTGTCAAATTCCAACTTAGTGCTGCCTCTGCTCGGCTCATAAGTTGACGCAGTTCTTCATCGATCACATGCTGCTGAGTCAAAGGCGGTTCCAGTCTCCCAGCTTTTGCCAATCATTGATCAATTTGGTATAATTGGAGACGCTAAAATTCAGTTCTAGAACTGTGAATCGTGTCACGCCTGCGTGTTTTTCCTTCCTAGCAGCAATTATTCTTCGAAACGCCAGCCGTCTGTTGTGTTCACGGTCATCCGTCAACAATGCCACAAGCAAATTTTTTGGTTGACCGTGGTACCCGTTTCGCTAAATGACGGGGTCAACAACTGCTTTCAAGTCGTCTGGCAGGTATCTCAAGCCGTGAATTATGCTCCATAGATATTTGGCCTCGTCAGTGCTTCTAGGATTTTTTTATGCGAAAACAAGATGGAGCGTATGCTTTGCTGATGAATTTGGTCATTATTTTCAGGTTTGTTGATGGATTCTTCGTCGATGCATACAACTGCAGGATTAGGGTGGCCAGACGTTCGTTATTAAAGCGGATACTCCTCTTTTTTTATGATTCCATGGCTCGTGTACCGGACACCACTTTGTCCGGTATTTTGGTTATTTTGAATCGTAAGATGTAACTAACCACGAGCTTACTCTGATGTTTAAAATTTATATATTGCTGCTGTTAGGTTGGCAGAACTTGCCACTCATGCCCAAAGATGGCGGCCTTGCTCGCCTCTTAGTTGATTTCGGCTTTCGGTTTCGCATAGATACTAATCAGTATTCAATAATCATCTCAAAGAATTTTATGATTTTGTTGAAATGGAGTATGCAAATATATTGAGACACGTATCTACAAGATGGCTATCACTTTTACCAGTTATTGAGAGACTATAAGTTCTGAGAAACTCTGAAAAGCTATTCCAGAAGCATCGGTGAAGAAAGTTGTCTTCTAATGATATGAAATTCTTTCGGAAATGTTAACCAGACAAAATGAAACAGCTGACGTGTTTTATTTCTTTATCATTTATTGAATTTTTTTCAGTGACATTATACTGTGTTTAGAAAAAAACTTTAATGTGACTTCAGTATATGATTTAATGTCAGATTTGACAACAAAACTGGGAAAAAAAGAGCCTGGAACAATTTCTTTGGTTTCATGGTAGACAATAAATTGAAGTCTTTTCAAATGGAATTAAACAGAAATGCAAAAAGGACTTTATTCAGTTTTATGAAAGAGCACTAAAATATCTGAAAGAGCGGGACGATTTTACTGAAACTAACATTCATAAGAACCTGTCTGTGCTTTCTCTGAAGGGAAAGCGCACTTTTAAAGAATTTATCGGGGATGTTTTGGCTTTGCAAAGTTGGCGCTGAGCTGAACATAGACGAACTTTATGATGAGTTTTTTGTCATTGAAAAAGCTTTTTCAGTATTTCAAAGTGAAATTAATGAAACGTCTGCCATTCAAGATAAATATTTAAAAATACTGACATCCCCAGAGGCGCCAAATAATTTTTGAAATATTAGACAAATTTGCAGTCACATATTTTCAATCCTGCGCAGTAATTCACGCATTGAAAGAGTATTTTCTATAACGAAAAATGCCTGGCGAGATGAACGCAATAAACTTGACATCGAAACATTGAAAAATGAATTGCAAATATGCGTTAATATGAACTCTACCTGTATTAAAGCCTATGAAGGAATAATAACAAACAAAAAAACTTTTATCAGCTGCCAGAGACGAAAAATATGTGAAAACGAAAGAAACGAAGAAAAAATTAGATTTAATCAAGTAAACGTAAGTTAAAATATTGCTTCGTTTATAATTTGTTATAAAATTGCGTAGGTAAAGTTGTTTTAAAAAGCATTTACACCGAATTAAAACATTTCATAAACGCGTCCTCTTTTTCAATGTTTGCATAATGGACACCCTAATGCATGATCTCGAATGATTAGGAGTACGTGGCTGGTGCCTTTCCAAATCATGCGGGCCAGACACACGACACACGACACCGCGTTACAGATGTCCCACAAATACCCCTGGTCTGTGCTCAGCTTCGTCGCCTAAGCCTTGCGGCAACTTTACCGTAAGTGAAACAAATTTTACGACTGGTGGTTGCTTGCACGTGACAATTGACTTACCCATTTCGCTTGTAAATGTTTGTGGGCCACTGGTGGGGGTTTGCTGCGCAAGGCGCAGCGGACATATTCTAGTTGATAAATAAAAGGAAAAGAGTAGGTGACAGGACAGAAGCTTCAGGAACACAACTATCAATAGCTTTAGGAAAAGCATAGTGGCCATCTACAACCGCAGCTATAGATCAGCCAGAAAGGAAATCAGAGATGAAGTCACAGATAGGAGGATACAAACCGAAGGAGGACAGTTTGAAAATTAAAGATTTGTGCCAGACTCTATCAAAAGCTTTGATATGTCTTGCGCAATAGCAAAGGTTTCACCGAAATCCCGAAAGGAAGATGATCAAGAGTCAGAGAGATATGCAAGAAGCTCGCCAGTAGAGCGTCCCTTTCGGAACCCATACTGACATTCTGAAATAAGATTCTGAGAAGAGAGATGTTTAAGAATCTTCATATTATGGATAGATTAAAAAATTTAGAAAGGCAAGAAACCAGAGCAGTTGGACGATAGTTGGAGAGTTGAGAACGGTCACCCTTCTTTGGGGCAGGCTGAATGAAAGCGAACTTCCAGCAGGAAGGAAAAGTACCAGATGAAAGACAAAGACGAAAGAGTTTTTCTAAGCAGGGTGTCAGCACACAAACAGAGTTCTTGAGGACAACAGGAGAGACACTATCAGGACCGTACGCCTTCCTAGAGTTGAGCCTAGCTAGGGAAGAAAGAATATTTTTGGAAGAGATTCTGATTTCAGAAATAATTAAGTCACATGGAAGAGGAGATGGAGGAACAGCACCAGAATTGTCCATGGTTGAGTTGAAGGCGAAAGTCTGAGCGAAGAGTTCAGCTTTGTCAGGAGAAAAGATGGCAACTGAGCCGTCGTAATGGAAAAGAGGAGAGAAAGAAGAAGTAAAGCTGTTGGAGAGGTTTTTGGCTGGGTACCAGAAAGAGCGAGAAGAATTAGAATTAGATATTTTCACATTTTTGTCGGATGAAGGGATTTTGAATTTTTGGCGAGTCGAAGAACAGATTTTGCGCGATTCTGGCCAGAAATATAAGCAGAGTGAGAGTCACGAGTCAGATGGCGACGGTACCTTCTGAAAGCCTCCTCTCTGTTGCGGATAGCATTATAACAAGCAAAAATAAACCAAGTTTTTTGTATTCATAATAGGAATAGAATATGGAATATACGTCTCCATGCCCGAGAGAATCACCTCCTCCTCTCTCTCTCTCTTTCTCTCTCTCTTTCTTTCTTTCTTCGATCTTATAACCGCTCTCTCCTGCGTAGCCTTTCAACACGAGTGAAATTAAAATTGAAAGAGGTTCTCAATGTCACATGGTTATTTAAGTGCCCCTGATCGTAATTTCTTTCGCATTTTGCGCATGGTTCTTATGATTCCAAACGAAATGTTTACCTAAGGAGGGATTTATCTTTCCCTGCGAACATAACTTGATAGAGCGAGGATCAATAGTCTGATGGTATGATTGCCTTGTTTCAAATTACTTTTGCAAAGTTGGCATAGCGTAAAATTTTCTTTCAAAATTACTTTGGAGAATACGAAAAACTTGTTCTAACTTTATTCAGTTTTATACTTTAGTTTTTAGTTTTTTTAAGTATTTTAAGAGAAGTTTTAATATTATTATTATTATTATATTATTATATTATTTTCCGCGAGAGGAACCATCAAAATGATTCTCGCCAAGATTTGCGTGGAAAAAAATTTAGCAAATGAAATTACTGAAGGAAACTTTAAATAAAGCGAACTATTTAAAATAAAAAAAATAATAATAATTTTTTCACTTTAAAGAAAAAATTAAAAAAATAAAAATTATTTGAAAGAATTTTTTCAGTATAGTTAAACTTTTTAATATAAGAATATTTTTTTCCCCGTTTTTTTCGAGTATTCAATTTATGGGGAAACTTTTATAATTATTTCTATATTTCGGTGAAAAATTCACATCATCATCCGATATTTTCTTGGTTGAATACGCAAGAAAAATATGGTCTAAAATTATTAACGTAACAACATATAAAATTTTCAGTAAAGCAAAAATTAAAGTTCATTTTCTTCTTATAGTTCCCGAAATAAATTTTCTGAAAAACGTAAAATTTTAAAAAGATCCCAAAATTACTAATTAGTAATTCTTTTTTTCTGAAGTTAATTTTTTTTAAAGTGAAATTAAATGTAATTAATTAATTAATAATTATTAATTTATGGTTTTTATTTTTTTAAACTTCATTTTTATAAAAATTTATTTCCGCAAACTTTATAACGTGAGAGAACGTGTGATTTATCCGTAGAAGCATCACTCCATACAACTTTGGACCAAAAAAATAGAATACTGTATCAAATGCGCTCATGACCTTCATAATACCTTTAAGTTTTACACTTTTATGAGGAATATCGAGTATCTGTGGCCATTATGATAAAAACACCTCCGTGTGCCAGTTTTGAAAAAAAATTAAAATATAGCAAAAACCTTATTAAATAATGAAAAGTTAATTCATTACAACATAACAAAATGTTAGAATATCTTGTCAGGTGTTAATAAAAAAGTAGAATAAATTCATTATGTTTATTGAATATTACCACCGGGTGTTTCAAAAGTCCCTCACTAATTTGATTTTCAATTTTCTTTGCAGCTAATCGACCAACGACGTTCATCTTGTGGTAAACTCTTACTCAGTAGTTGAGAATTGTTTTGAGTCTACATTTGAAGTTTTGCTCCGTTTTCTTCTGCTACCATGCCGACTCTAGAGCAGAGGTGTAAAATCGCTGCATGGCAGGAGGTTTTTCAATCTGTGGTCGAAGTGCAGCGACGATTCCGGGCAGTCTACGGACAGCATTATGCACCGGATAGGAACACCATCGTCGCCACCCACCGGAAGTTTATGGAGACCGGATCCGTAAAGGACAAACCACGATCAGGAAGACCTCGAAGTGGGCGGAGTGAGGAGAATGTCGAAACTGTCCGTGAGGCGTTTACTCAGAGTCAAGGAAAGTCCATTCGGCGAGCTGCTGCGGAACTAAACATCAGCGCGACATCTATCCAACGGATTTTGCGGCGTGGTCTCAAGCTGTATCCGTACAAGATCCAGGTGGTTCAGAAGCTGGAACCTCAAGACTACGATTGCCGGGTGGAGATGTGTGAGACACTGCTGCATCACTACGAAAGAGACCCATCGATCCTGGAGCACATGTGGTTCAGCGACGAAGCTCTCTTCCACCTTTCTGGTCGCGTCAATCGGCACAACACTCACAATCCTGCGGAGATCCGTGAACATGAAAGGGACACGCCGAAATTGGTCGTCTGGTGTGCCATCTCCTCAGCTGGGCTGATTGGTCCGTTCTTCTTCCGGGATCAAGATGGAAATTCCGTGAACGTCAACGGAGACAATTACCTTCGTATGCTTCAGGAGTTCTTCATCCCCCAACTGTCAGCTGTAGCTGACATGCAAGAAGTCATTTTCCAGCAAGACGGTGCCCCTGCTCATTACTCGCGTGAGGTTCGCTCATTTCTGAATAAGCAGTTCCCGGATCGGTGGATTGGTCGCCGTGGTCCCATCGAATGGGCTGCTCGCTCGCCTGATCTTACCCCATGCGACTTCTTTTTGTGGGGCTACATTAAGAGCAAAGTGTACGCCACCAAGCCGCGAGTCCTCCCCACACTAGAAGAACGGATCAGGAATGCGTGTGCTTCTGTTACTCCCGAAATGTTGTCCAATGTCGGCCAAGAATGCGTAAAACGGTGGCTCGCTTGTTTCGAAAAAGACGGTGCCCACGTTGAGGTGTACCAGTGACTTTCCAGTAGACTTATGAAGCCAAGTTTGATGCCACCAAAATTCTCATGAATCGTAGACTCAGCAACCAAATTGTCATTCGGTTCCTCTTGTAATTGCTATTTTAATAAAATTTTAAAAATAATGAGGGACTTTTGAAACACCCTGATATTAAACCTTCATCAAAGACTTTTTAATTCTACGTCTTAGTATTTAGTTGGTCTACCCTTAACCCTGATTACGGCCTCCAATCGACGTGGCATTAAATCGTCAAGCCTCTCGCATTCCCCCGTAGTTATCGATTGCCAGGTCGTCATCAAACACCTCTTCATTTCACTAAGCGTTCCTGGTTTACGATTTTGAATTTTCTGCTTATCAACATTCTAAATATTTTCTGTCGGATTAAGATCGGAGAATTAGTTGGCCATGGTAGTACTTCAATTTCATGAGCATCAAACCACGCAAATGTTGCATGAGCTGGAGCCAGGTCATGTTGCAAAATAAATGGTTCGTCTCCATACAGCTGGTTTGCAGACTCCAGCATGAAGTATTCTAAGATTTCTTGATGAAAGTGACTGTTGACAATTTTATTTAGAAGTGCAAGTGACCATTTGCATTCATGCAACTCCACACACTCGCCATAAAGCTTCAGGCAGCTTTCATGATACATTTCAGACTTTCTTCGCCAAACTCACGGACCTCTTTCACCAAATGATACACAAAATTTTGATTCGTCTGAAGAAAAAGCACTTTTTGCCACTAGTTTGCAGTCCATGTACCAAAATAGTCGTCTTCTCTTTCGCTTCGCATTTAACATCGGCTTAATTTTCGGTTTTCGTTTCCGAAATACCATTTCATAAAGGCGGCGTGTTAGTGTGGGGTTGCATGAATGCAAATGGTGTGGGGTCATTCGCATTTGTAAACAGACCTGTCAATAGTCACGTTTATTAAGAAATCTTAAAATACTTCATGCTGGAGTCTGCAGAACAGATGCATGGAGAAGAACCACTTATTTTGGAGCATGACATGGCTCCAGTTCACGCGGCTCGAGCAACATCTGCGTAGTTTGATGCTCATAAAATTGAAGTACTACCATGGCCTGCTAATTTTCCGGATCTTTATCCGATAGAAAATCTTTGGACTGTTGATAAGCAGAAAATCCAAAATCGTAAACTAGGAGCACTTAGTGAACTGAAGAGGTGTTTGATAACAACCTGGCAATCGATAACTGCAGAAGAATGCAAGAAGCTTGTCGACTCACTGCCACGTCGATTGGAGGCCGTAATCAGGGCTAAGGGTGGACCAACTAAATAGTGTACTGAAACGCAGCTTTAAAAAGTCTTTGATAAAGGTTTAATATATTGGCAGTACTCAATAAACATAATGAATTTATTCTAATTTATTCTAATATTTTGGTATGTTGCTATGCATTAACTTTTCACTATTGAATAAGGTTTTTGCTATAGTTTAATTTTTTCAAAACTGGCACACAAATGTGTCTTTTTATCATGATGACGTCACAGATACTCAATATTCCTCAAAAATGTGCATAACTTAAAGGTATTATGAAGGTCATGAGCGCATTTGAGGCAGTATTCTATATTTTCGGTCCGAAGTTGTAAAACTAGTCAGCGTCCGCATACAGGTAGCTTAGTGGACCCCTAACAGTTTCCCTATAAGCGAAGTGAAGACACTGAGGTCAGGAGTTCGACTCTTGATAGTGCTGGTAATAATGATCCAGGAGTTAGCGTAGTGTTGCAGCATTAGCCTGAGCACTGTGCCAGTTTCTTGCCTTCTTTAAGTAATTATCTCCAAAACTAAGATAAATTAATTTGAACATCGCGTGTCATGGACGAATTTGAAGGAAATTGGTCATATTTCCTCGTAAATAAGCCTCTTTAAGTAAACTTTGAAAGAACTTGCTTGAATTAATAATGATACGAACATATTTAATGATTTACAATTCATAAAGGTCAGATTCATGTTTTGGAGGTTAGAACTGGCGTTTATATTTTGAAGGTCAGACGGAAAAAAGTTTATATTTCGGTTCCTTCAGTTTATGTCCTTATTCGAGTGGAATGTTAAAAAGGTTGAATATGAGAGAGAGTGTGTGTGTGTGTGTGTGTGTGTGTGTGTGTGTGTGTGTGTGTGCCAGAATCTATAGGTAAATTTAAAATTTCAGATTTATGGACGCGAGCCTTCATCTCTTCAAGAGACAAAGAACAGTAAGGATTTTTTTTTTAATTTACAACGTTTACGACGCCATTATTAAATTATAATTTAATTATAATAATTACAAGTGTTCCAATTGAGTATATTTGTATCTGTTTCAGGTGACAAAAATCAAATTATATAATCAATATTCATCTATAATCCTTCATCCACATAACGTCTCTTGACATCATGCCACACACACACACACACACACACACACACACACACACACACACACACACACACAAATTACTTTCAACAGAACTATTCAATAACCAATTATAAAATAGGATAAATAAAGTTGGAAAAATGGTAAAATTCGTTCTTTGGAAGAGTGGCGTCAATCAGTGTCAAGGTCTGAGACATTGCATGATCAACAGATGAAATTTTGATAGGAACAACTAAATTCCTTTTTAGGTCAATTTTACGCACGCAAAATTAATGTTCGAACTTTTTCACTTCATATATAATAGTTATTTTTACGTTTCTTGTATTAATTTTTATATTTTTTCTTATTTGAAATGCTTATAGTATTATTTTAATATTATTATTATTATTATTATTATTATTATTATTTCGACAATACTTATAATTTGATTTAATTATGTTATTCTTAGAAAATAGGATACGCTTATGTGATTTGTGAAGGGTAACTCGTATCTTAGCTGCGGAGAGAGAGGCCAGCAAACCATTTTTAGAATGGTTTGCGTTGTAAATACTTAAACTTTGTTTAGTTTTTATGGACACCCGTCACGTACATTCTTCTTGACGAGTTTCTCGTTTGTGGTCCGTATTCCTTTCAGCTGTAACTCTACGGACACTTCGCGAACTATTTTACTATCTAATTCTGCTACGTAACTCTTGAAAGTCATTTATGATTGATATGAATTATTTTCAAATCTTGAAGTAACAGGAATATTGGTCACGTAGAGCATTTTCTAAAAGAGATATATATACTGTATATATATATATATAATGAATATATATATATTATATATATATAATATATATATATATATAATGAAAATAACCACGAAGGAAAAAGGAAACACAGAATGGTGCTCAAGTGCTTTTGTCTAATGACATCCTCAGGAACACATTCCTGAGGATGTCATTAGACAAAAGCGCTTGAGCACCATTCTGTGTTCTATGTTTCCTTTTTCCTTCGTGGTTATTTTCATCATAAATATTATTCACGTGTTACTTTCGTGAAATAATTTTCATATATATATATATATATATATATATATATATATATTCTCTATATAACTGTAATTGCAGATGGAGAGACTAATTTTTTACCAGTTTGAGTGAAAATAGGCATGACACATGCCTTGTAAACATTTTACGATAATTGGAATTTTTGGTCATTATTTGGTAATGAGCGAAAATACACCATTTTCAACTAAGCTTATAACTACATAATTACTTAGTATATATAATTGGTCAATTATCACCACTATAAATATGCAGACAATATCCGAATACGTCTTTCAACTGCATGATTCAACTCCGTACTCCGTCATTTAACAGAGTAGACCTGTTACAGCTTAACACTGAATCGAACTGCGGTTTGCTAAATCATCCGAATGTAGAGAACTGTTCCCATCCAACTACTACACAAACCAAATGTCGCTTAACTTCGCTAATCAACGTGAAGTAGTGTTACAACATAGCAACGATATAGCTATACCCAAATATAAACGTTATTATAGTATACAGGGTGTCCCGTAAGTCTGGACCCATAGGGAAAAATAATAAAATTACAAAATAGTCCAAAAATTTATTTATAATATATTTTTTTATTATTTTTATTATTATTTTTATTATTTTTTTATTATGATCTTACTCCGCTGGAGTTTTATTTGTGGGGCCACTTGAAAGCCAAAGTGTACGAGGTCAAACTTCAGAACATTTTCCACCTTAAAGTACGCATTGTGGAGGCGTGTCAAGAAATTTCTGCGACTGTGATTCAGAAAGTGCTGTCGCAGTGGAGATTGCGTCTTCAACTATGTGTGCGACACAACGGCGGACACTTTGAACAGATTATGTAATAAATTTTTGGACTATTTTGTAATTTTATTATTTTTCCCTATGGGTCCAGACTTACGGGACACCCTGTAGTTTTCTTCCGATCTTCATTCGTTTCAGCGTTCTGTTTGCCTTTTAAAGTGAAGCGTATCTACAAAGTCAATTGTGAAAACCCCTCCGCTAGATTCATTTCACTTATTTCCTGATTATTTTTAAATCCTCGCTTTGCTACGAGAAAACAGTCTTGCAGTTTTTTACTTACAAATGTATGTAGGATATCCTTTCTGGAGGTGAAATTCTTTGTTAATTAAACAAAATAGGGAATTTAATTCTTTCAAAAGTTTAAGCAAAATATGCAGATTCAAGGTCTTGATCAGAG
>JAJOZX010001158.1:135000-137500 GCA_023014485.1 Bathynomus jamesi
AAAACCAAAGCTTTTATTAACTTCCGCCTTATTTATCTTTATATTTATCGAAAAACAAACAAAATGAAAAAAAGGGCTAGTAAATACTAAAACAATATAAGCTGGAATCGAATTGTGTGTGGCAAGAGAATAAAACCACTTCGGAGGCAGATCATATAAATGTATATTCTATTTTGCTTCGCTTTTATTCAAGCAGTGCTTGAGAACGAGTCTGCTTTAACAGGGTTTAGAGTGTTTGCCTGGTTCTCAGATTTGGATGGCTCTTTGCTTTCCAAATCTGCATTTACGAGTCATTGGAGAAACGGAGAGAGGACCTGGTTTAGCATGCAGTGTTGGAAGACGGCGTTTGGCGCTGAGCTCCAGAGCAATGGCCGCTGCGTGGATGGAATACACCTCCGAAAAATACATTCGCCCATTTTAAACCTATTTTCCGTGTGTGTATGTATATATATATATATACTATTAAAAAGATATGCATATAATACATATGCAATCGTTGAAAATCGTATAAACGTCATTGTAATAGATAAGAACCACATTGTTCTGTATATTACAGAAGTAAAATAAAAAAAAAATTTTATAGTCTGAAACTAAATATAGTCGTTAATGGGTACATAAAGATAAAATTAAACCTATAAATAAATCTTATCGGGGTAGATAGGCTTCGCATGTTACGCAATTTGTTAATGAAGGCGATTTATCACCTCCAACGAATTCTGACCGAAATATATCGAGACTGAAAAAGCTTTTGACTTAATTTAGTCACTTATTTTCTCTTGCAAAAGCTTAATATTGTAAAATTAATGTGTAAAATCACGCGCTTTAGTCACTTTTAAAACGTGATACCACGCAACATTTAGCCGAATTTCGGGTGTTTATTTGATGTGTTTCGGTAATGCGTTTGCTTGTTATACCTTCGTCTTAACCCTTTCGCTCCGGGTGTGGCGTATAAACTACGCCGTCCAATTTGCGCTCAGATCCGGATGTGGTAAATAAACCAAATCTTTATCTTTTGTGAATTCCGGGTGTAGTTTATAAACCAAGGGTATATCCCTCTCTTTTCACCCTCTGGGGTTGAAAATGGGGGCCGGGGTGGGTGGGGGTATATGTATTATAATTCGAATTCATATAATTCGCTTCAAAGCTATGCCCGTAGTGAAAGAGCTAATGAACGATTCGGGCGGAACTGGTGATAAAAAGTACGCGATGCGCCTCTTTCAAAGGCAGTCATCCACTGCAGTATTTTTTGTTATGTTCCAAACATTTCTTTGAATTTTGTTTATATTTTGCCGCCATGCGGGGAGAGAAATTATTATGTATACGAAATGTTTCAATAAAAGACGCTGTTTTACTTACTGGATGGATGCATTACGCTATCAAAATTATAGGGTGATTCAAAAATTTTTAACACTTATATGGGGAAGAATTACAGATGTCATCCAATCAGTACCACCAGAGATATGCCTTAGGGCTCTGGAAGCAACGTTTGACCGTTTTCATACGCGCATAGATATCCGTGGACACCAAGCAGAGACTATCACAAAAAATGTTTACAAATAAATTGGAAATAAAAAATAAAAACCCATATAAGTGTTAATATTTTTTTTAATCACCCTGTACATAAATAACTAAATATTAAACATAATTTCGTTCTAATAACTCATTCAAACATTCTATGACTGAAATAAAAAATATAACATCCTTTAAAACGTTCTTTAACGTTCTTTAAAATTAAATCAAACGCCAACATGATAAAATCCTTCAGCATCCATAACACTTTAAGCTTTCGGCTGCAAGACTTGAAATTCCTGATTATTCGCTACTGAACCTATATTTAGAGGACTTATCCTTAAAATAAGAGATAAGTCGTCATTAAAAGAATTTCTTATCGCTAACATGTCAGCATGAAATGAGGTAAATTCCCTTCCTAAAAGGCTTATTTCGTTAATATTTGGAATGGTTTTTAGGATTCTGTCTAAGAATCAACAAAAACAAAAACTTAAACAGATAAAGGTAAATGTTTATTAAGGAAAATAAATTAAATGAAAACGCAAACCAAAGGAGGCAACCACAAAATTTAAACCATGTATGCCACAATTCGTTTCCTAACGCTATGATACTGAAGTACACTTTACAATATATATATATATATATATATATATATATATATATATATGGTTGCGTGTAAATGGCGGACATTTTTAACATTTAAGTTAAAACGACTATTAAATATCGTTTTTACATAGTAAAGTTATTGTCTTTTTAAGTGTATTTAGTATTTAAAATAAATAATTTCACAAAATGTGTTTGCATTATTTTAACTCACCTTGTAATGTACCAGTTGTAAGTCTGGTCTGGGAAAGGAAGTTCATATCTTATGCGAGAACCCTTGCATGGAGACCGAAGTCAGTTTTAATCTTCTTACTACGTTATGCATTTAATGTTAAAATACAATTATGAATAATGCACCTCTCATTTCTCAGGGTGTAGCAGTATATAT
>JAJOZX010001158.1:140000-147500 GCA_023014485.1 Bathynomus jamesi
AAAAAGTATATTTCACACTTAATGGAAACAGTTTTGTTACTAGAATGCCAAAACACTTCACTCAGAGACTGAAAGAAATAAGAAAATTGAAGCCTCGGAAGTTAGAATCGTCAATAAAAAAGAGGTGACAAAATGGTGGAAAATTTTGTATACGTGTGAGGTGTGCCTGTGGAGACAGTGAGACAAGTGGAATGAACTTCACGAAAAGCTTAAATGTTTGGCTAAGTTTTCATCAATTATGAGAAGTATTTTCGATGTTGGAGTAAAAAGGTTCACTTCAACAGACAGATTGTATATATTGTAATTTTGCGAGTTAGATCCGGTTCTATTTCAGAATTATTTATATATATACTTTGGTACCTTGGTTTGCTTCCGCCCGAATTGTTCATTCTGATGAAAGTCAGTCTTGTTGCTCCACCTCAGACATACAGCTTAACGTGGAATCCGAACGACGACCCACCACGGATGGTCAGAAATTACAAAGGCCTCGCCCGTTCTCAATCTCATGACCTGACCAGCAGCCCAATGTCTTGACCACTAGACTAACCAGGGTACCTATTTATCTACTAACCAACTTTTTTTATTATATGGAAGGGTGAACAATTGGGTGGGCTGCGCGTCGCCGGGAATCAAACCCGTGCTGGTGGATTTGTGTGCGTGTGTATTATATATATGGAGTTTATATGGTTTTCCCCAGGTTTTCCACGTTTTTTTCAAGATGTGATTGTAATTCATGATCTTATGATCCATCCTATGAACTTATGCAATCCGCTTGACCCTTTATAAGGCTTATACCTATATAAATACATGCAGAGGAATGAGAGTTATGTTTTAAGGGACCGAGAATGAAGCCATTCAGCCTAGAACTTGATTCTAGAGAGACTTGTAATAGAAGTAAACGCCCTCGACTAGTCTTCTGTCGAACTAAGTGCTGTATCGACTTGCATTCTACAGGAGGTTAACAAAAGCGAATAGACACTACGATGATTGTCCTCAACAACAAATGGCAAAGCTTATCAATGGAATTCCAGAACGTGTGTAACCTTTACATAATGCAAAGGGTACAAAAACACGATTCTAAATATATTGATTGAATATATCTGTTATTATTTAATGAATTTTATTATCAAACAAAAAACTAAAGAAAAACCAAAGGTGTCTCTTTACTTCTGTCAACCCTCTGTACTCAGCCCGGCAGAGCTGGGCACTTGCGGTTTTTTTTGCGGTACTGCGGTACTACCGTGTTGGTCGGTACCGCGGAAAGTACCGCGGGAAATTTGAATGCGGTAGCGGTACTGCTGTACTTTCAGCGATCCTTTGCGGTACTGCGTTTATGCTACCGGTTTGGTAGTGCGGTAGTAGTACCGCAGTACCGCAGTACCGCAAAAAAAAACGCAAGTGCCCAGCTCTGCGTGCCGGTCTGTAGATCGACTTGTCTTTTTACCGACTTGATTTCTGTATAGACCCGTTTTCTATCATAGACTGATTTGTTTCAACTATCGTTTTGTCATTGAATAACTTACGTTACTCCATAGTAAACCTACTTTAAGGACATCTCATCATTATCCCTCTTATCCTCTTTATAAATCACATCGATTCGAAATTAACGTTGAGAGACAATTTGCGAGAAGGAGCGAGACTAACCACACACCTCAGAAATGTCAGAAGAACAAATAACCATCATCAAATTGTTTTATATCTATGAAAAATCGCCCTCACTAGGGGTCGAACCCACCACCTTTTGAGCAGAAGATGAGGGAACTAGCCACTACAACGGGATAGAAGTTAATACAACTTGTCATGTATTTAAACAACCTAGGAAAAGCATAACGCTTTCGCGTCCAGAAGCATTTTACAGGACTAATAAGGAAAAAGTTAATGAAAATAATAACTAACATTTAACACGTCAATATTTATATAAAGTAAAGGACTTAAATGATCATAGAAAATAAAACAATGAAAACAGAAAACTTCCTTTGACTGAACTTCGTAATCAGTTTAAATGCGAATGACCGCTCTCGCTAATCAGTCCAAACTTTGAAACAAATTGTACAGTGTACATGATAACATTGAACAAGGGCGTGAACTAAAGGACTGATTGAGCGCTGAACTTTCGGCACTAGGCTTTACTGAGCTCACCTATATACTACTGTACTTTCAACAAAACTAAGTACATTATAGGTGGCAAACATATGGGAAGCCGAACATCTAGACGAGTCTATGTTCCATTCTAGAAGCTTTACTGTTAGAACTAAACGATGGGAAAGTACATAAGTTGCACGAGTAAGGCTACATATGTTATTGTATTTTTTAATATCAGGATCGTCACATTAGAAACTGTGGAGGTACAAGATGATCTACATACCTAGATTCTTGTAACTTTTCAGTATTATTAGCATTTAAATTAAATACATACGCAAAGTTTCTCGTTAAGCTGTTTGGGATGGAAATTCATACGAGTATTTTTCGTTTTACCCACAATGAACACAGTACAACACTTTTCTGTATAATTTTCACAGACATTTATTAAGCATTCAAACACTTGAACTAATTGCCTGAATAACACCATATCACCAACATAAAGTTATTTATTCTACTTCTCTTACCAAACAGCCAAGTATAATATTATTAAATGAATTAGACACACCATCACTATCTATATTAAACAGAAGAAGTGATGGCGAAGACCCTTGGGGTACTCCACATGAAGACTTAAAAGATTTATACAAAAACCACATCTCTCCATTTGATTGTAATGTTTGATATGATTTCCAGTACCGTACGTAAGTAAGATATCCAGAAAATCTGAAGAAACATCTCTTTCCATCAAATTCTGAATAAAGCATTATAGTGTGATTATTGTACAAAAGGGTTGACAAAATTAAATAGACACTTTCGGTTTTTCCATAGTTTTGGATTTGATAATAAAAGTCAATAAATAATAACAGATTTATTGAATCAATATATTTAGATTCGTGTTGCTTTTCCCCTTTAAAGCATCATGCAAAGGTGACACACGTTCTGGTATTCCATTGATAAGCTTTGCCATTTGTTGTTGAGGAAAATATATATATATATATATATATATATATATATAATATATATATATATATATATATAGGGTGAACCAAATGTAGGTGGACAGTAAATGATAACGTTTATTTTGAGAATACATATTTAATTTTTTTGTATACTATAATACAAAATAAAATTTAAATAAATTTAGTTATAATATTTAATATAATATAACACAAACACCATAGTTATAATGAACACCATAGTTATAATATAATATAACACAAACCGTATTCAACCTACTGTCCACCTACTTTTGGTTCACCGTGTATATATATATATACAGGGTGTTCAATAAGTCCAGTCTCATAGGAAAATGTATTTTAAATTAAATTTACAAAAGTTATACGCTAGAATTAAAATAAGTGTTCAAACTGATGTATCGTTTTGGGACCTTTTTTTTAATTGCGGGTAGAATAACACGCCAATGGTTAATATAGAAGTGAGTTACACTCGTGAAGAAAAGGAGGAGTAAAGACGGAGGCCTTTTCCTTAGGAGTGTACCTCACTTCCATATTAGCAATTGCGTGTTATTCTACCCGCATCCAAAAAAAAAAGGCCCCAAAACGAGACATCAATTTGAACATTTGTTTTAGTTTTTATGTATTACTTTTGTAAATTTAATTTAAAATAAATTTTCCTATGAGACTGAATTTATGGGACACCCTGTATATATATAAAAAAATTTAAGGAAAAAATTTTCATGCCAGTGAACTATAGTCACTGAATATATTTAAAACTGATTAAGATGAACAACTACTTAAATCTGTTGTGATTCCGTACAAAATCAGATTGATGTGAGTACAACCTTGAATAATTGCTATCGAAGTGTGATAACAATAAACAACACTTCTCTTTTTTATTGATTTCTACTCCAAACGTTGAAGCATTTGCCTGCCACACGAGAAATACATACATACATCTTACACATTACACACTATTGTCAACATTTAAAAAAAAAATGGCATCGTTTCGGACCT
Source organism: Bathynomus jamesi (assembly GCA_023014485.1). Taxonomy (NCBI): domain Eukaryota; kingdom Metazoa; phylum Arthropoda; class Malacostraca; order Isopoda; family Cirolanidae; genus Bathynomus; species Bathynomus jamesi. The sequence goes on from JAJOZX010001158.1 coordinate 144,056, forward strand.
TCATTTCGGCTCGCTCCTTCTCCTTTTATGAGAGGGGCCATTTTTGCGGGCATTCGCCTTTGGTCCCTCCTTCCTGCATAATATATATATATATATATCCACGTAACGCACTTGTAACGATATAATAATGAAGAAATATCGATGAATTAACTTTTTATTATTGAAACGATAGTGAGCTAGCAATTTCGAAATAGCAATTCAAACGACATAAAAGTTCGACGCCGACATCAATATCGAAATAGGATTCAAACTGAATACTGATGAATGTTCATTATTCATTCAGTAAATATAAAAACAATATTATATCCTCACTTTTTACGAAACTATACTTTTTAAATGTTGATTCCACTTTATTTTAGCGACATATTGTTTGTCGCATCATCAACAGTACATCAATATTAATTTGTGAATTGTCACAATTATTAACTACATTTCAACGACGGCATCAACCTTGTATCAACAGTCGATCGATCAACCGTGGAACCTGTATATATATATATATATATATATATATAAAGGGTGATCCAGAGAAATGGGACCCAAAAGAAACCCCTGTAACTCTTAAAGTATAAGTCCTTTTATAAAATCATACGCATCATTCGAAAGAGGATAGTTACAAGTTTGTACAGGATTGTATAGGTTTTCACAATACAAGACAAGATAAGATACAAAACAAAATAAAAGTGTTAGTTAAAACTAACCCTTCAAGATGACTGCATGGACTGTGGAACAGCTGCGTTTCATAACTGAGCAATATTATGAGCATGGAAGAAGTGTAGTTTCAGCTCAAAGATCTTTCAAGACAAATTTTCAGATGTCAAAATCACCTTCTAAGAAAGTAGTAATCCGTCGGTGTGTCAGAAATTTTTCCCTAACTGGCAGCATTGGAAAAAGAAAACCAACTGGAAGAGTGCGCACAGCAAGGATAGACGAGATCATTAACAGAACTCATGAAATTGTACAGGATAATCCTAACATAAGCATCAGACGTGCTTCTCAGCTGTTAGGAGTTGGATATGGAACAACAACACACCGTATATTCAAGCAAAATTTAATGCTCTTTCCATATAAAATTCAAACAGTGCAACAACTAAACGATGGAGATTTCGCACGAAGACGACAATTCTGTCAATGGATCCAACAGAAGGTAAATGACACCACCAATTTTCTAGCAACTTTGATTATGTCAGACGAAGCCCATTTTCACTTGAATGGAACTGTAAACAAACAAAATTGTCGTTTCTGGGCAACAGAAAATCCATTGAATATTACCGAAGTCCCGTTGCATAGTCAGCGTGTAACTGTTTGGTGTGGTCTTACTGCAGCTCAGATCATAGGGCCGTACTTTTTCGAGGATTCCACCGGAAACACGGTCACTGTAGATGGTGATCGCTACGAAAAAATGTTGACCGATTTCCTTATTCCTAAATTAAGAGATCTTTGTCTAGAAAACCACTGGTTCCAACAAGACGGAGCTACCTGTCATACCACGAGGAACTGCATGGCAGTTTTGCGTCAAACGTTTCCAGGCGAGTTAATCTCAAGATTTGGAGACGTTGAATGGCCCGCAAGGTCTCCGGATTTTTCTCCCTTAGATTATTATCTCTGGGGATATTTAAAGAGTAGGGTCTACAGAAATAACCCAACGACCTTGCAAGAATTGAAGGCCGCCATCACAAATGAGATACAGGCCATACCACCGCACACTCTTGCAAAAGTGATGCAGAACTTACAAGCGAGAACACTGGAATGCTTGGCAACTAATGGAGCACATTTGAAAGGAGTCATTTTCAAAAAATAAATATTTCATAATAAACTTGTAACTCTACTCTTTCGAATGATATATAGTTTTTATGAAAGGAATTAAATATTAAGAATATTTGGCTTTTTTTTATGGGTCCCATTTATCTGGATCACCCAGTGTATATATATATATATATATATACAGTATATATATATATATATATATATATATATATATATATATATATATATATATATATATATGATACACACGGACCGTGCATGGAACAAGGAACTCTTCTGGGAAAATTAAATCCACAAGAGTCCAAATAAGTAATGATAAATGACAAACACTATAGTTTTTCTTTTTCATGATGTTAAACGACGTGGGCAACGGGTCACTCGCAAAGAGGTGTAGCTGTACCCTAGATCCTGTCCCAAAGCTGGATCCTATCTGCTTTGCAGATAGCTGGTGAGGGAAGTTATATTTTTGGGCCTCTTTGCGAGTGACCCGTTTTTGCCCACGTCATGAAAAAGAAAAAACTATAGTGTTTGTCATTTACCATTACTTATTCGGACTATAGTGGATTTAATTTTCCTAGAAGAGTTCCTTGTTCCATGCACGGTCTGTGTGTATCATAAAAAACCTCAGGGGACCATTCTGAGTTCAATCCCATATATATATATACTATATATATATATATATATATATATATATATATATATCAGACATGAGGTCAATTACTGGGTTTCTATTACTATTACCATTACTTTTGATTCCTTCTATTACTATTACTTCATCATCTATTACTATTACTATTACTTTTGTATGTGGGGTACTTCACTCATTTGAAAAGGATCTTTATGTCTATTTAAATGCAATTAGAAGCAGTGTGTTAACAAACAAACAAACACTTTATTTCAGACGCACCAATTTAATGAGGTAATCTTCTTCATTATCAACTGCCTGAAAAGGCATATAGATACACAGAATGAAATTTTTTTTATTGTCTTCACAAATTTCTATTCCAGTTAGCCAATTCAAACCAAGTTTTAATTCACTAATATATTTCCCATACCCCAACCTCCATAGAATAGAGGTGGGTGGTCTGCAAGGAGACCATCTTGTTTATCTCTGGTGGCCTCCCCTATCCCATGAAAGTTACTGGACAGGCTATTCAGGTCCTTTAAGTCCTGTTTCCATAGCCATGTTTCCTGCAGACAGAGAATATCAGCATCCTCTAACATCTTATCAATTATGATCCGCCTGTGTTTGCTGTTATTGCCTAAGCTTAGGCCTCTACAGTTATAAGAGATTACCTTGAATGTTGCAATTAGGAAGATGCAGGAGTTCTGCCAGCCATCTCTACATGTTGAATTCCACTTAAACGAGGCACAGCAGTTACAGCATTAGACCCAGCTGGATTTTCCTCCACAGTACGACGCATGATGTCTCCATAATTACCCTCTTCAGCACTTGCCAGAGGGGCTGCAAGTGTTTTTCTTCCCTTCTTCTCATAGAACCGCCGTACATATACCCGTCCCGGCCATACTGCTGGATCCATAAATACCCCTGGATCATCACAGACTGCTGTAACTTGAAAGGAACTGTACTCCATCTGGAGTCAATTTTCCTACATGTAACCTGAAGGTTCACTTTATCTTCCACAAATGCCTGCAGCTCCTCGGCCGTAAGATCAGG
>JAJOZX010001158.1:152500-165000 GCA_023014485.1 Bathynomus jamesi
CATACCTCATGTATGTGGAGTCACAGTGTCAAGTGAACAAGACTTGGAATGTCAGTTGCAGCCAACTGGCTATGCTCAACAAACTGATAACTAAAACGTCAACAAACGTTCGCCTTTCGATGTAATTTTTATCAAATATTTAATTTTTCGTTTGTAAATTTTGTATTGCCAATAAAAATAAAAAATTATTTTATAATAGAAATTAACATTAAGCTGTTGTAATAGTTTGAACATTTTTAAATTTTTTTTCTTACTTTGGCGAATTTTTCATTTGGTTTGAAAACTTGTACTGGTATTTCAACTCTCCCGATGGCACCCCCCTCTTGGCTGTCACCCGGGGCGGACCGCCCCCTCGCACCCCCCCTTATTAAGCCACTGACCTCTCGATTTTGCATAATGCGAAAAAGACCCCACCAGGATTCGAACCCAACACATCTTGAATAAAAGGGGAGGGAGCTAACCATCAAGCTAAGATAACTTAAAAGTTAGTACAACTCGGCGTATATTTCAGCACCCGAGGCAAATGTTAGTACATTACCTTCAGTGCAGGGGGATTACTGCAGAAAACACCTTTGGACGAGAACGTATTATGTGATCTCAAGGGCGTTGACAAAACTAAATAGACACCTTCGATTTTCCCATAGTTTTTGATTTGATAATAAGAGTCAATAAATAATAACAGATATATTCAACTAATATAATTAGAACCGTGTTGCTTTCCCCTTTGCATCATGTAAAAGTGACACACGTTCTGGCATTCCATTGATGAGCTTTGTCATTTGTTTTTGAGGATAATCATCGTGCTGTCTATTTACCTCTGTCAACCTTCTGTATATCGTCGTAGCATGATGGTCAGGGCCCCCCTTACCTTTTACTCAAGAGCTGCTAGTTTCGAATTTAGGTAGGTGCACTTTTGAATATATATATATATATATATATATATATATATATATATATATATATATATACACAGATTCTTGAAACTAAAACTAAGAATCTGGTATATCTATTAAGAAGAAGTAAATAAAAAGAACTCGTTGAGATTTAGTGGAAAGAAAGAACTGTGAGCTTCTTAAAGAATACTATCTATCACGCATCTGAATCCTTCTCAAACTCTCTTTAATAGATAGTCAAATTGAAAATAACCCATGTTAATATTAAAACTGCTCCATTAAAAATAAGAAAGGATGTACTAAACATTCTAGATTGGAATCAAATCTATCTATCTGTCTGTCTGTCTGTCTGTTTGTCTCTCTATTGATCTATCTACCTATTTATACTGACCTACCAAACTAATTTTACAACCCTAATGGAAGGTAGTATCAAACACAGTTAAAATAGCAAAAGGAAAAAATTTGCAGAAAGAGCGAGAAAACCTATATTTCAGTGCCTGGTAGTACCACGCTTTCAATGATAACTGCCTTCGCGTTGTGTAGCATTCAATTTACAAGATTTAAGATAAAACGTTGGCCCAAGTCATGCCAAATTCCCGCGAAAGTTTCCTTCAAATGCTCCACCTAGATGGCATGTTCTTAACTTCCCAGAAATCTGATTTACTGCTATACCAAATTGCAGTCTGCACCATGACATCTATTCTGCCATATTTCACAGTTGGCTAAGCGCAAGCAAAATGGAAGGCTTCAGACAGACTTCACACCCGCGTTCAACTTCCAAATATGAACTGCTGAACTCTAGATTCGTCGGAGAACACGCACAGGTAAATTAATTATTTTTAGGTCATTAGACGAAAGCGCTTGAGCACCATTCTGTGTTTCCTTTTTCCTTCGTGGTTATTTTCATCACATATATATATATATATATATATATTATATATATGTGTGTGTGTGTGTGTGTGTGTGTGTGTGTGTGTGTAAGGAACAGTAGGACAAGTCTTTGAACGAACATTTTATTTTTAACAAAGTTTTCGGTGAGGCTCTCACCATCTTCAGTGCTAGAACCGGGAAAAATACAGTAACTCCAAGTTCAAATATATTAGACCATTAAAATAATTACAAATGCTTACCTTATAATATAAAATTATTTAAAAGTAATTAATAATAATGGATCAATGAAAGAAAGCCACCCCCAAACTGGTCGGGGGTGGCTTTCTTTCATTGACACAATTCGGTGGTGGCTTTCTTTCATTGATCTGTAAATTATTTAGGTACGTAGGTTATTTATGTTAGGTTAGGTTAAATTGTGATATTTTAGTTTTTAAAAGAAAATATCATGACTTAAACTAACCAATAGTAAACAATTCCTCATGAAGGTGTTTTTACTTACATTCTTTATTTTAGTGATTTGGGGGGGGGGGCATTGTTCGCTTGATTATTTTTTAGGGTGGCATTATTTACTAGAAACTTTTGGGGGTGGCTTTCTTTCATTGATCCATAATAATTAACATTACAGTATATACAAATAAAATATAAATTAAATCATGACAAAGAACATCGTACTTTCTCAAAATAACAGCCCTGTGCTCATCAATACCTCGTTGAAGCTGACTTATAGTTGCCCCAACATAGGACGAAGTGCATCCGTCACATTTATATTTATACACAATGGAAGAACACACGTTGCGTGGAATTTTATCCTTTACTTTAAAAAACGAGCCCAACCTCTGATCTAAAGTAAATATACATCGAATAGTAACTTACGAATAGAACCTATTTGTTAGTTTAGTAATTTTAGTCATAATGATAAAACTATCAGGATCATAGTATGACAATTTAAAATAAATTATTTTCCTACCAACGCCGCTACCAACCACTTCTAGCCATTAACATATTTTGAAGATCTAAACCTGTTAATAGCCTATTCAATGAGTTTTGTACCAAACCACGGTAAGTTCGCGAGGGTAGGTTCCGGGGACCCTCGCGAACTTATGAATTCGCGAACTTACGATACACATACCTTATAGGGAAAATGGGACTTGGTTCCCAGCATCCTACTCAACTACTGTACAGTACACTTATCTACAAAGCAAACACCATACACTAGAAGCGTTATTGAAGAAGAATTAAACAGTATGAATGCTATTGGAAAACTTGAAAATAAAACATATTAAAGTATAAAATACTGAAAAGGAATGAAATATAATAGCGAATAAACACACCACGCCGAGGTTTGTGCAGCAGTTTGACATCCCGAGGCCGATGTCGGAAGACGCTGACTGACGTCTCATTCCTTCTTTTGGATACAGTACAGTATACATATACTTACTCTAGCATTACTGCAAAAGTACATAAGGGTCAAAATACATACTGTACTTACCGTGTCTCCTCAATCCATAGTTTACACTATACTAAATGAAAATGATTCCAAGGCTTTCGTGTATTCAACAGTACACCTCGTCAGTGAGTGACGATTCATTCCTTGATTTCCTGACGAGGTGTATTGTACTGTTGAAATACACGGAAGATCTTGAAACGATTTTTCCTTTCCCTGTGGGTTTGCATTATATATATATACAGGGTGTTTGAAAACTTTTTGTACAAATTGTAATGGGGGATAGGCAACACCAAGACAAACCCTTTTTGTCTATAAGTGTATGTCTGCTGACGTCACCATTCGGCGCGAGAGGGCGCTGCTGCAATTGGCTAAAAGGTGAAGTGGGCTAGACTCGCGCTTGCCGCGGGCATTCTTAAATCGGACGTAGTACGCGTAACATGGAGCGCTTCACGACTGCTGAGATGGCTGACATGCATATGGTGTATGGGGCTGCCAATGGAAACGGAAGAGCTGCTGTGAGGTTGTACCGACAGCGCTTCCCAAACAGACGTGTGCCAAACCACCAAACGTTTGCGCATTTGCATCGGCGACTGCGAGAAACTGGAACATTCCATGCAAACATGCATGCCACTGGTCGGGAGAGAAACGTGCGCACTCCTGACATGGAAGAAGAAATCCTACGGCGATTTGAGGACAATCCAAGCGCAAGCACGCGAGGTGTTGCACGTATCCTCGGTGTGAACCACGACCTGGTCTGGAGAGTGTTGCACGAGCAGCAGTTACATCCGTTTCATCGTCAGAGAGTCCAAGCATTACAACCTCGGGATTACCCTCTTCGTGTGGAATTCGCACGCTGGTTTCTGCAGCAGACAGCGGTGCAGCCTAATTTTCCGGCTTATGTGCTGTTCTCAGATGAGGCCTGTTTCACACGTGAGGGTGTGTTTAAGATGCACAATTCTCACGTGTGGGCGCACGCAAATCCACATGCTACACGGATTTGTAATGCCTGGACTCTCTGACGATGAAACGGATGTAACTGCTGCTCGTGCAACACTCTCCAGACCAGGTTGTGGTTCACACCGAGGATACGTGCAACACCTCGCGTGCTTGCGCTTGGATTGTCCTCAAATCGCCGTAGGATTTCTTCTTCCATGTCAGGAGTGCGCACGTTTCTCTCCCGACCAGTGGCATGCATGTTTGCATGGAATGTTCCAGTTTCTCGCAGTCGCCGATGCAAATGCGCAAACGTTTGGTGGTTTGGCACACGTCTGTTTGGGAAGCGCTGTCGGTACAACCTCACAGCAGCTCTTCCGTTTCCATTGGCAGCCGCATACACCATATGCATGTCAGCCATCTCAGCAGTCGTGAAGCGCTCCATGTTATGCGTACTACGTCCGATTTAAGAATGCCCGCGGCAAGCGCGAGTCTAGCCCACTTCACCTTTTAGCCAATTACAGCGGCGCCCTCTCGCGCCGAATGGTGACGTCAGCGGACATACACTTATAGACGAAAAGGGTTTGTCTTGGTGTTGCCTATCCCCCATTACTGTACAGAAAGTTTCAAACACCCTGTATATATATATATGGGAGGGGAAGGAGGAGCAACAAGCTTGACCTTCGTGAAATGAGGAATCATCGCACGGAACATTTGAAAGGTATATATATATATATATATATATATATATATATATATATACAGGGTGGGCCGTAAGTTTCCATACATAGGAAAATTTAAACGTTTGTTTTTATGTTTCAGATACCCTAAGAATATGCGTTGTGAGATCTTGTTTACTGATGAAGCAAATTTTTACGTCAATGGAGAGGTTAATCGGCAAAACATACGTTATTGGAGTAATGCTAACCCTAACTGGCTGAGTCCGACGAAGATGCAAGGTGCCGGTAAAGTGATGGTGTGGGCCGGGATATGGGGTGACAGAATTATTGGACCAATTTTTTTTGTCAGTGGAAATCTTAATGCCGAAAGGTATCTTAACATGTTGCAAGAAGAGATTTCCCATCCCTGCTAAACGAGGAAGGTAACTTCCCAGTTTACTTCCAGCAAGATGGAGCTCCACCTCATTATGGTCTTCACGTGCGTCGGTATTTGGATCAGCAGCAGCAGTTTCCGGATGCTTGGATTGGTCGGCGTGGTCCTGTGGAGTGGCCTCCCAGATCCCCAGATCTCACCCCCTTGATTTCTATCTTTGGGGGCACTTGAAGGCCATGGTGTATCAGGAAAAGATACGAGACATAAATCATCTAAAGGAACGTATCACCAACGCCATTACAAGCATAACGTCAACTGTGCTAATGCGTGTTCATCAACAGTGGGGAACACGTATTGAAATGTGTTTTCAAAACAATGGCAACCATGTAGAGCATATTATATAAATAAAAATGGTTGTCCATAAAAAAATGTTTATTTTTCCTATGTATGGAAACTTACGGCCCACCCTGTATATATATATATATATATATATATATATATATATATATATATTATATATATATATATAAAGAGAGCGAGAGAGAGAGAGAGAATATGTTCTCTTGTAATCCTTCACCGAGTCATTAAATCACGTAAATTTTAGTACCAGATATTAATCTCTTGTTAAAGAGGTTTGAAATAGGGACTTCTCTCTTTAGAGGTATCACGTGAACATTTAATATGCTTATGAATCTTTTCATTTGCATATATCACTCATATTCTGCGATGCTGTCACATCGTCAAATCCCTCTTGAGCTCAGGAACGTATATATAGCGCAGTGGTTCTCAAGGCACCCCACTGAACATCTGTTCTTATTTTGCGGACTTTTGTTTGTTTACCACTGTTCAACATCCAGTTCTCCCCCCCCCCCCCGCCAACATCACGTAACTTGAAACTGATGTTGTATAGTTTCCTGATAAACGTAATAAATAACTTATTTGGGTCATTTTCATGAAATTTGGGGCACTCCGGTTGGGACATCCCAAAATCTCAGACAGTGCACTGATAGACTACTTTAAAGTTTATGTAGATCTATTGACAACTCAGTAAATCAGGGACCAATTAGATCTATTTTGGAAAACGCGTCAATTTTTTATTGGCTCATGTCAGGTTATAAATGGATTACTTATGCAATTTTGCTACTATGCAATTATAGAAAATCAATAACAACTATATGCACTTAAATAAAATCAATAAAGTTCGCGAAATTCAAGCTCAAAGCACATCACACTACAACACACATTTGTATCTTACAATAACTACGCATATTTATTAGAAATTTGCGGAAGATTTGCAAAATGTTACTCTATTTATGTCGTTGAACGCTACTAATACCTTAAAAGGGCTAACACAATGTTTCCAACGTTAACTAAGTAGTTTCTGCTATGCTCTGTACGCGGTGTCTTCAAATTTCACCCTGTAAATATCAACCGCAAAACACATGCATACAAATTATGCGCACTTCTAAATTTATGTCGCTTCGTCTAGGTTCTAATTAAGTAATTCAAGCTTAATTTTAAAAGTAATTGATTATCATCGTAATGGACCGTGAATAAATGTTTGCTATTATTTTGTTATACTGCAGTGTCTTTGGTGGTGGTGGTGGGATTCTGATCCCCCCTGTTGCTATACTAATGTGTGTGTGTGTATATATATATATATATATATATATATATATATATATATATATATATATATATATATATAAAGAACCTCACTAACTATTTCCGTAGCATACTCTTTTCGTCTGCATTTTATGTTTTGAGAAAGAAAGGACTCCCTAATGGCCACAGGTCGTTATGACCAAAGGGATAGAAATATCGGCATAGTGGCAAAGGCGATGTCAACGGCAGAATCCTCTCAGTTATTTCGATGATAATAATTAAAGAAGGGCAAGTTCCTTTCGCGGTATCTCTGTTCATGATGTTCCTGGTCAATTCTCTCTCTCTCTCTCTCTCTCTCTCTCTCTCTCTCTCTCTCTCTCTCTCTCTCTGCGTTAAACTTCAGAAATATAATACCAAAAGATGCCTGCGAAATACGTAGATCTTCAACAATCTCTCTATTATTTTGTTCCCGATGGGAAGAGCTATTTTGGACAGACGTCGAGAGTCAACATCAGGAAATGTTCAGAAGAGGAAAAGTGGTCGAATAAATAATTAATTTGGGGAAGCAGTATATATATATATATATATATATATATATTATATGTGTGTGTGTGTGTGTGTGTGTGTGTGTACTTTAAACACTGTTAAAATATATTTAAAAGCATATTTCATCGGTGCTTTTCAGACTTATTTGTGTTCACGATTTGCTTCATTCTCTCCCTTCACGTAATTATTAGCATAGCTTCTTCTTTGTGTATTCTGCGTTCTTCTAATTTTTTCCTTTAAAAAAAAAAAAAAAAGCCTCTCCGAAAGAACCGAGGGTTTTTTTTATTTCTCGTTCTTTTCTTCTGATGAAAATGTTCAAGGTTTGTGCTGCTTCTTTGATAGTATCGTTATTTAGCTTCACTGTATAAAACTTTATACTGTGCAAACATTTTCTTTTTTTGTCTTTCGAGGACTGTTTTTACGCGTCTGTGAAAATTACTTTTTATAACCAGGTTCATTAAGTGCGTGAAATTGAAGTTTAAAGTGACTGTCGTTGCCACCAATTTGTGTTGTTTTTAACAACCTCGTTTATCGTCACATTCCCTCTTCGTGTAGGAACACCAGCCTTGTCTGTCGTTCGTTTATCCGCCAAAGTCAAAAAACGATACCTTTCATTTGTCTTTTTCACAGGATTTGTGGGGATTTCCGGGGTAAATATTTTTGTACATTTGTGTAAGTCATGTGAAAAGAGGGAAGAAATGAATGATAGGGAAAAAAAAGTGTAATCTAATGAATGCGAAAAAATGTTTAGGGTTAACAGGAAACATCACAGAAGAAAGACGAGTGGTTAAAACGGAAGATCAGTACAGCAAGACGGGAATAAGAGCGCCGAGGACTTTTTACCTGTATACGGTATATTATGTAAACCGGATGACGCATTAGTGTACGATGAATTTGAGACTTGGCAACTCGACAAAAGATATCTATCAATTGGTGCTACTGTAGTATGCGGTCTACCGTTAAGTTTCTACTGTAGTATGCGGTCTACCGTTAAGTTTCTACTGTAGTATGCGGTCTACCGTTCAAAATATTTAAAAGGAATTGAAAATGAATTGAAAGGAATTATAATTTAATTTACACAATTAAGGAATTATTAAAGAAGTTAAACATACTACTACCGCATACTTAACGGTAGACCGCATACTACAGTACGCCCTTGATGATTGGTTAGGTTAAGTCGTGATATTTTCGTTAAAACTAACGAAAATATCACGACTTAACCTAACCAATCGTCAAGGGCGTACAATTAACCTAATAATAAAATAATAAGAAGATAAGAAGCTGTAATTAAAAGGTAGACCGCCGAATCGTAGGTAGACCGCATACTACAGTAGCACCGTATGCGGTCTACCGACGATTGGTTAGGTTTAGTCATGATATTTTCGTTAAAACTAACGAAAATATCATGACTAAACCTAACCAATCGTCAAGGGCGATTGACAATGGGATGTAAACAAACAATTAGTAAACAAGATAAGAAGCTATAATTAAAAGGTAGACCGCCGAATCGTAGGTAGACCGCATACTACAGAAGCACCTATCAATTTCACGTAAGCAAATAATACTAAAATACAGAAACTAATTAAACTAGACGATTAGATGGGATGAAATTACGGCCGGAATCGAATACATTCATCGAATTTATATACAAAATAAAACTGCAGAATATGACAATAAATAAGCCATGAAAACAATCACAAAAGTTTTTAAACATTTGAAATGCTCAAATTACCACTACAAAATATTTGATTCCTCATAAACGAATTTCAAATTTTTTAAGGTTTTAACCTAATATAAGGTAAGCAAATATTAAAAATTTGTGAGGTCGTAATATAATATAAAATTAAAATTATACTCCACGTAAAAAATAGTCTATAAAATTCTTGGGAGAAAATAAACTAAATGTCTTTCTCATGATAAAACTAAATGAAATCCCCAATTTTTTTTTTTTTCACCGTTTTATATTCTGAAGGCGTCGGGGCATCGTGAAGAGACGGAGATCCCTCCAGGGCCTAATCCAGTTTGGTCTCCGCTCATCTCATTATCATTGATTTCCGATGGACGGAACGAGACACCCTTGGAGCGCTTCTGCCACGCTCTACCTCCACCAGCGCCTCCGTCACATCGTCATTCCCGCACCTGACACCATTCCGCCAAAGGGTTCTTCTGAGGGAAAGGGGATCTAGGGAAAGCCATAAAGAGCTAAAAGAACGGCAAAAAAAAAAAAAGGCCAGGGAGAACCAGGAAAGGCCAGTGTAGACCAGGAGAGGCCAAGAAGGAGAAGGAGAAGTTTAGTTTGGGGGAATGGAATGGTAGATTGGTTTAAAGGGTTCGAGAAATTGACGAGATGATCTATCCGCTGATAGGACGATTCGATAGGAGATCCAAGAGGTTGTACGGGATTGGCTGAATTGATGAATGATGCACGCGGAATAAGAAAGACTGCATTTTCACGAACTGAAATGATGTATTTATCAAAAGGATAAACTTTGATGAATCATAGTGAAAAAAAAAGGAAGTTCCAATATTGGCTTACGCGAGATATGAAAGGACGATCAAAAGATTCATTCGGAGGAGGTTCATCTTTATCCGGAGGCAGTGACATTTATTCTATAAACACACGTAAATGCAGGCATAGCCAAAGATTCCTCTCTCTCTCTCTCTCTCTCTCTCTCTCTCTCTCTCTCTCTCTCTCTCTCTCTCTCTCTCTCTCTCTCTCTCGATATATATATATATATATCAGGGGCGGCTTCTTAATGAATGCAAGGCATGCACTGCATGCGTAAATAATATACTCAATGAATTTAAAATTATTATTTAAGTTAAAAAAATAAAGTTAAAATTATTATTAATATTATTAATATAATATTGGTTCTATCCTCGGTTACTACATAACTCATAAGAATACCATAAAAGACAAAATACAGCTTAACTAATATGTACTACACTGTAATGCATGTGACTGCATGCGTAAGTAAAATTACCACGAGCCGCCACTGATATATATATATACACAGTGGCGTTCATAAGTATTCGTACAGAGCACTATTTCATTCATATTCGTCCTTATCTTTGGTACCATGCATAATTGCATAGGATAGTTATGAAAATTTAACCGTTCGTTTGGAAAAATTTGACAAAAAAAAACAAAAACTAGTTCACTTCCAATATATAATGTAAAACATCAAAGAATTTGAAGGAAAAAAAAGTTAAAATGCAGACGTTTTCGTACATTTATTTACAAAATTATTTAATACTTTGTCTGTCCACCATTTTTCTTGAATGACTTCAGTGATTCGTTTTAAGTATTTTTCTACAAGGTTTCGACATCTCTCAATAGAAATTTTAGCTCCTTCTTCTAAAGAAAACTGTTACAATTCATTCAGATTCGAAAGGTTTCTCTTGCGGACAGCTTTTTTTTTCAAATCAAACCATTAATTCTCGATGAAATTGAGATCTGACGTTTGACTGGGGTACTCGAAAAGTATTCAAATTCTTTTGTTGAAGCCATTTCATGGTGCTCTTATTTTTATGTTTTGGATCATTATCTTGTTGCAGTATCCAATTGCGACCCATTCGCATTCATTGAACACAACAAGTTTTCCTGGACCAGAAGCATTAAAGCATCCCAAAGAGGCAAACTACCACCATCATGTTTAACCGTAGGGAGTATATTTTTTCTCTCGAATTTGATTTTCGTCAAACATACCGTTGTTCGTTGTTCCCGAATAATTCAATTTTGGTCTAGTTTGTCCAGAGAACTTTCTTCCAGAATGCAAATCCATCATTTTCATGATCCTTGGTGTACTTTAAACGAGCTTCTTTGTGCGCTTTTCGTAGCAGAGGTTTTCTTCATGGAACTCTTCCATGCAGACCATTTTTTTTTAATGTACGACGTCCAGTGGAAGGATGGACATCGATTTTAGAGTCTTAATGTTTGGCAAATATCACCCGCAGTTACTCGTAGATTCGCAACCCATTCTTTCAATCCGTTTAGGTGTACGTTCTGAAATCTTGCATGGTTGGCCCCACCTTGGTAAAGTTTTCATTGTTCCAAAGCCCTTCCATTTCTTTATGACTGCAGCAACGGGCGTAAATGGAATTCGAAGTTCTTCTCTTATCTCCTTATAACTTTCTCCAGACTCGTGCGCAGCAATAACAGATTTCTTAAGCTCCGTAGACAGCTCTTTACCACGACGACCCTTTGCTTACTAATGGCTCGTACAGTCATCCGTGTTTTAGGAAGGTTGAAAGAGAAAATTCTAGAATTCAGAATTGCCAACAGTCTCTAATCAATAAACAGCCAACTCCTGATAAAAATCTTAAATTCTTCAAGCCTAAGATGGACACACGAAGTATTAAATAATTTTGTAAACTTTGTACGAAAACTTTTGCATTTTAACTTTTTTTATTATTTTTCAAAAAATTCTTTGGTGTTTTTCATTATATGTTGGAATTATATTAATATTTTTTATTTGCTGAATTTTTCCAAATAAACAGTAAATGTTTCATAACTATTCTATGCATGGTACAGAAAAATAAGGAGAAATATACAGTAACTACATAACTGAAATATTTCTTTGTACGAATACTTATGAGCACTACTATATATATCTACCGTATATATATAGGGTGGCGTAGTATCGTGATACATTTTCTGTATCTTGTATCGTATCGCGATACATTTTTTATTATTTGTATCGTATCGAAAGATACGATCAAATAAGTGTCAGTAATGCGATACTTTATCATAGACTCAGTGAGTGATCTTTCCCTCCCCTCTCCATCTTCTCCCCACCCCATCCCCCCAATCCCACTTCCAGAGTCGCGATATCCAGTGCTTGTGAGACTGAGAACAAACCTCGTCAAGATTATCTAATTATTTAGCGAATAATTCATCAGACATTCAACAATTACACATGTAAACCTTTGATAAGAGAAAACTATTTATAAAATACAACTCTGATGAATTGTTTGAGAAGTCACTGTTTGTAAAATTCAATAAAAATAGAAAGTAATTCAGTTGTTTCATAATATATATATATATATATATATATATATATACACACAGGGTGGGCCAAAAAAAACTATTACCAAACTTTTGAAAAAATTGTGGCTCATCCTGTATATTG
>JAJOZX010001158.1:170000-237500 GCA_023014485.1 Bathynomus jamesi
ACACAAGCGCCTCTTTCATTACGCGTTAATAGAATTAGTAAAGTTACCCAATAAATAAATCGTTAGACGATTTTTATAAGGGATACCCAACTAATTATCCACCAATCAATAAATAATAGCAAACGTGAATAAAGAGTTCCAACTCATGTGAATGAGATAACTAAAATTTTAGTTATTGTATTATCATAAGACTACATCAATATTTACTATAAATACGAGTATATTTAATATTCTTCATTAACAAAAGCTTTAAATCCAGATCTCTAAAATATTTCCAACTTTCTTCGTCTCTTTAAATTTCGTTTTTCAATTCCCTGCGAAGAAAATTGAAAAACGAAATTTAAAGAGACGAAGAAAGTTGGAAATACCCAAAACATAATCCGATAGAGGAAAGGATTTCCGAGAATCTGCCAAAATCGGTCGGCCATATCTTACCTTTCTACGAGTCAAATCAGGCAAAACCTCGCCTCACTCCTTGTTTCAGCATTCATTCATTTCACGTTTTATTGTGAATTTCATCCCATATATATATATATATATATATATATATATATATATATATATATATACCCTTTGGATAACCTTTGGTTAGCTTCCGCCCGAATTAATCATTCTGACGAAGGTCAAGCTTTCCACTCCACCTTAGACCTACAGTTTGAACCATCAACAGTCCCGCGTCTTAACCACTAGGACACGTAGGGCACCCATTTATCTGCCAACCACTTTCTTTTATTATGTGTAATGACCACCTTAGACCTACAGTTTGAACCGTCAACAGCCCAGCGTCTTAACCACTAGGACACGTAGGGTGCCCATTTATCTGCCAACCACTTTCTTTTATTATGTGGAATGACCACCTTAGACCTACAGTTTGAACCATCAACAGTCCCGCGTCTTAACCACTAGGACACGTAGGGCACCCATTTATCTGCCAACCACTTTCTTTTATTATGTGTAATGACCACCTTAGACCTACAGTTTGAACCATCAACAGCCCCGCGTCTTAACCACTAGGACACGTAGGGTGCCCATTTATCTGCCAACCACTTTCTTTTATTATGTGTAATGACCACCTTAGACCTACAGTTTGAACCATCAACAGCCCCGCGTCTTAACCACTAGGACACGTAGGGGGCCCATTTATCCGCCAACCACTTTCTTTTATTATGTATAATGACCACCTTAGACCTACAATTTGAACCATCAACAGCCCCAGCGTCTTAACCACTAGGACACGTAGGGTGCCCATTTATCTGCCATCCACTTTCTTTTATTATGTGTAATGACCACCTTAGACCTACAGTTTGAACCATCAACAGCCCAGCGTCTTAACCACTAGGACACGTAGGGTGCCCATTTATCTGCCAACCACACTTTTATTATTTCAATAGAATATTATGGTCTATTACATTATTACACCTTGCCCAGATCCAATAACCTCAATTTAGTAATAATAACAATTATCTCTCATACACTATATATATATATATATATATATATATATATAATAATATATATATATATATATAGAAAGAGAGCGAGAGTTTTGTTCAAATAAAGGATTCCATTTACAGTATAATGAAAAGGTACGACTTGGGATGTCATTCGATTACTGAGAGTTATTAGCAATGAAGTTCAGTAGAGATTACCCCATAGGACACGTAGGATGCCCATTTATCTGCCAACCACTTTCTTTTATTATGTGGAATGACCACCTTAGACCTACAGTTTGAACCATCAACAGCCCAGCGTCTTAACCACTAGGACACGTAGGGTGCCCATTTATCTGCCAACCACTTTCTTTTATTATGTGTAATGACCACCTTAGACCTACAGTTTGAACCATCAACAGCCCCGCGTCTTAACCACTAGGACACGTAGGGGGCCCATTTATCCGCCAACCACTTTCTTTTATTATGTGTAATGACCACCTTAGACCTACAGTTTGAACCGCGGGTCGATGCAAGACAGTCGGCAGGAGACCTACCGTTGATATCTCCGGTGACTCCGCACTCAGGACGGGGGCATCCATGCCACCAGCAACCGTTAAAGGAGTACACAGTCTTCACACCAGTGACACGGTTTTCACTTAACCCATCAACCCAAAAACACGTCCATTAATCTTAATGGGTACTTCACCCGTGTTGCGGGCGTGCTTTATGTATACACCTGTCTGTTGCTGTAGGTGTATGAGCCAGTAAATAGCCTTGTGCCCGTAACTGCGGGGATTGTTTCGGTGAATAATGGCTAAGGTGTCTTTCGGCATGAAGTTATTCTTGAACACCGTAAAACATAATGATGCGATGATGGTTGCGACTTGCAGTGGATCGCATTTGAAACGGGATATGTACATCCTTCTAAAGGCCTGGAAACATACTCTAAGCACGCGCACATCATTCACGCAATAACGCTCACATTCATCAGCTATATTATAAGGGTTACTTTCATTAAAACTGTCGTAGTATCGATCAAAGTCTTCACGTTCATCCATGCAGTCAAAATAATGTTTGGGGGGTGGTGGGCATACGTAGTTTAAAGTCTCGCTGGTGAGGAAAGTGTATGGGAAGTATCCTTTGGAAACTTCAGCTGCTACTCCCATCACCTTGGGTAGCTTTGCTAATTTACAAGGTGTGAATAATAAAGTATCTTTAAATTGTACATTGCCTCAGGGAATCACAGATAGTAGCATGACTCACGGTCTTACAGTGGGCGGAGCTTAGAATTTTCGCCTGTGCACACACAAAGGAGAAAGTGAAACGCTAATTGAAACATGAGTTATTTAATAAACGAGATATTCAGTTAACACAAGAAATAACAGAAAACACAAGAAAAAACAAATGCTTAGATTTGGTGATCACAAACAACTGAAACCTAAAGAAACCTGTACTCGATATGAATGGCTTCATATCGTTCAGTACTATTTTTGTTCCACTTTACAACCTGATGGTAAGTCATCTTTAAATACGTCTAGAATACAATCAAAAGCACGCACAAAGAGTTTCATCGTTAGCTACATTATTAAACACAAGTTTATAAGAACGCTTTTCCAATCGAGGGTTTATTTCTACCGACCCGAGCTTTTCAATCGTGAACACGTCTTCACACAACATAGCGGCAATTGAAATAATCTAAATCGTTACGACAACTGCGCATTATATAAAGAAATAGTTCTTCACGATAATTTTCACGAACTAGGCATATTTTATAATGTTTTACTAAACATCTTCACACACCGGCGCACTATTTGAGAGGAACATATGCTCATATTTTTCCTTTCTGCCCGTCAAACGATACTCATCTCTAAAGTCTGTTAAAAACTCACGCAGGACACTAGCCACAACCTCACTACGAACCTCGTCATGATATACATTAATATAGTGATAAAAATACTTAAGATTGTCCATGATCACGAGATTCACATTTTCAGTCGTAGGGTATGAGTAATCGACATGGTGTAGCATGACGTAATGCCGCTTGTCACACCACCCATCCGCAAGACTCATTATCCATACCTGCTGCTTCTCTTCTGCACGCGTTGTTTCTTTTACTTTAGACTTTATAAAGTTTAGATCTGCAGCATACTTCAGCACATCGTCAGTGCAACGAAAGCCTTCAATGGTCTCACCAGAACTTCCGTAGAGTATTTGTACATCTTGGAACTTCACACAATCCAATGTGGTTTTAAAAGAGGCATAGGAGAGGGGGAATAGGAAGTTTTTCGGTATCCACCACATCCTGGCACTTTGCTGAATACCATTTCATAAACGTTGTACAAACAATATTAAAGGTAGCCATTTGAATACACGTCTGATTTTTCTTCTGAATACACGTCTGATCTCTCGGTCTTACTGCAATCGACTGATCACGCAGGGATCACAGATAGCAACATGACTCACGGTCTTACAGTGGGCGGAGCTTAGAATTTTCGCCTGTGCACACACACACACACACACACACACAAAGGAGAAAGTGAAACGCTAATTGAAACATGAGTTATTTAATAAACGTGATATTCAGTTAACACAAGAAATAACAGAAAACACAAGAAAAAACAAATGCTTAGATTTGGTGATCACAAACAACAGAAACCTAATACTTTAAAGAAAGCATTCTATTAAATACTTTTAGCCTATGTTCACGAATTAATACCTGTTTTTAAATAGACTCGACAAGAAGACCGGCTGGACTGATTTTATAGAAATTCAAGGATTCCAAGTTGATCACGAGAGAAGCTATGTAGTCATCTTCCATGCTGCAAAATCTCGTCGTTAGCCTGCCTGCTCAGAGCACCGACAAGAGGTAAAATCGAATCCACATCAACACAAAATTTTAGTCGCTAAAATAACAGCCTGAGTATTGTTCATGTTCTAAATTATCTTTGATTCGTTTTGATAAAATTGAGTAAACTGCAGCCTTTGTTTCCTGATCAGAAACTCTCCGTCTTTTTCTGGTATGGTGCAAGGCTTCGTTGCAACCATATTCACTGCACGAGTCTACTTCACAGTCGTTGCCTTCTAATCTAGATTTACACTCTTCACTAATGCATTCGATGGGTGAATAATCATCTTGGTTGATATTATTGACACCACATTCGAGAGGGCTCACTGGGGTAACGGACACTTCAGGTAATGGCGCGGCGCTTGAGGTGGGTCGGGGACAATCTCCTCAGGTTGCCCTTGTGGCGGGGCAAATATTGTGTGGGGGTAATTATGTGTTGCTTCTAAGTAAGCAAAACGGGCCTTATGTAACACAGTGGCAATTAATAATGATTTATGCAAAGATGCACCAGCTCTTCTGGAATGTCTGGATGCAATTTTACCGAGCGATATATTTATCAACTTGTATGCTTCAAACCCGTTTGGAACGTCAGATATCATG
The DNA here is from genome assembly GCA_023014485.1 of Bathynomus jamesi. Taxonomy (NCBI): domain Eukaryota; kingdom Metazoa; phylum Arthropoda; class Malacostraca; order Isopoda; family Cirolanidae; genus Bathynomus; species Bathynomus jamesi. The sequence continues at coordinate 174,879 of JAJOZX010001158.1, forward strand.
TTCACCACCTAGGAAATGGTCAAGGCACAGAGAGCTAACTAACACGACTCTATCCTCTATTACCAATCTTGTAATGAGTTAAAGTGAAAGTTTCGCCTGCCTTTATACAATGTCGTTCTGACGTCGTTATCAAGCTCCACACAGGGAATTTCCAGGAAGTAACATGAATCACGTTGCTGTTCTTTCACCTGTACACACACACACACACACACACACACACACACACACACACACACACACACACACACACACAAAGGAGAAAGTGATACGTTGGTTGAAACATTTATTAATTTTTAAAATATATATATATATATATATATATATATATATATAATATATAGCTTGAATATTTATTTTATTAAATAAATCATGTTTCAACCAATGTATCACTTTCTCCTTTGTGTGTGTGTGTGTGTGTGTGTGCGTGTGTGTACAGGTGAAAGAACAGCAACGTGATTCATGTTACTTCCTGGAAATTCCCTGTGTGGAGCTTGATAACGACGTCAGAACGACATTGTATAAAGGCAGGCGAAACTTTCACTTTAACTCATTACAAGATTGGTAATAGAGGATAGAATCGTGTTAGTTAGCTCTCTGTGCCTTGACCATTTCCTAGGTGGTGAACATGATATCTGACGTTCCAAACGGGTTTGAAGCATACAAGTTGATAAATATATCGCTCGGTAAAATTGCATCCAGACATTCCAGAAGAGCTGGTGCATCTTTGCATAAATCATTATTAATTGCCACTGTGTTACATAAGGCCCGTTTTGCTTACTTAGAAGCAACACATAATTACCCCCACACAATATTTGCCCCGCCACAAGGGCAACCTGAGGAGATTGTCCCCGACCCACCTCAAGCGCCCGCGCCATTACCTGAAGTGTCCGTTACCCCCGTGAGCCCTCTCGAATGTGGTGTCAATAATATCAACCAAGATGATTATTCACCCATCGAATGCATTAGTGAAGAGTGTAAATCTAGATTAGAAGGCAACGACTGTGAAGTAGACTCGTGCAGTGAATATGGTTGCAACGAAGCCTTGCACCATACCAGAAAAAGACGGAGAGTTTCTGATCAGGAAACAAAGGCTGCAGTTTACTCAATTTTATCAAAACGAATCAAAGATAATTTAGAACATGAACAATACTCAGGCTGTTATTTTAGCGACTAAAATTTTGTGTTGATGTGGATTCGATTTTACCTCTTGTCGGTGCTCTGAGCAGGCAGGCTAACGACGAGATTTTGCAGCATGGAAGATGACTACATAGCTTCTCTCGTGATCAACTTGGAATCCTTGAATTTCTATAAAATCAGTCCAGCCGGTCTTCTTGTCGAGTCTATTTAAAAACAGGTATTAATTCGTGAACATAGGCTAAAAGTATTTAATAGAATGCTTTCTTTAAAGTATTAGGTTTCTGTTGTTTGTGATCACCAAATCTAAGCATTTGTTTTTTCTTGTGTTTTCTGTTATTTCTTGTGTTAACTGAATATCACGTTTATTAAATAACTCATGTTTCAATTAGCGTTTCACTTTCTCCTTTGTGTGTGTGTGTGTGTGTGTGTGTGCACAGGCGAAATTCTAAGCTCCGCCCACTGTAAGACCGTGAGTCATGTTGCTATCTGTGATTCCCTGCGTGATCAGTCGATTGCAGTAAGACCGAGAGATCAGACGTGTATTCAGAAGAAAAATCAGACGTGTATTCAAATGGCTACCTTTAATATTGTTTGTACAACGTTTATGAAATGGTATTCAGCAAAGTGCCAGGATGTGGTGGATACCGAAAAACTTCCTATTCCCCCTCTCCTATGCCTCTTTTAAAACCACATTGGATTGTGTGAAGTTCCAAGATGTACAAATACTCTACGGAAGTTCTGGTGAGACCATTGAAGGCTTTCGTTGCACTGACGATGTGCTGAAGTATGCTGCAGATCTAAACTTTATAAAGTCTAAAGTAAAAGAAACAACGCGTGCAGAAGAGAAGCAGCAGGTATGGATAATGAGTCTTGCGGATGGGGTGGTGTGACAAGCGGCATTACGTCATGCTACACCATGTCGATTACTCATACCCTACGACTGAAAATGTGAATCTCGTGATCATGGACAATCTTAAGATTTTTATCACTATATTAATGTATATCATGACGAGGTTCGTAGTGAGGTTGTGGCTGGTGTCCTGCGTGAGTTTTAACAGACTTTAGAGATGAGTATCGTTTGACGGGCAGAAAGGAAAATATGAGCATATGTTCCTCTCAAATAGTGCGCCGGTGTGTGAAGATGTTTAGTAAAACATTATAAAATATGCCTAGTTCGTGAAAATTATCGTGAAGAACTATTTCTTTATATAATGCGCAGTTGTCGTAACGATTTAGATTATTTCAATTGCCGCTATGTTGTGTGAAGACGTGTTCACGATTGAAAAGCTCGGGTCGGTAGAAATAAACCCTCGATTGGAAAAGCGTTCTTATAAACTTGTGTTTAATAATGTAGCTAACGATGAACTCTTTGTGCGTGCTTTTGATTGTATTCTAGACGTATTTAAAGATGACTTACCATCAGGTTGTAAAGTGGGAACAAAAATAGTACTGAACGATATGAAAGCCATTCATATCGAGTACAGGTTTCTTTAGGTTTCAGTTGTTTGTGATCACCAAATCTAAGCATTTTTTTTCTTGTGTTTTCTGTTATTTCTTGTGTTAACTGAATATCTCGTTTATTAAATAACTCATGTTTCAATTAGCGTTTCACTTTCTCCTTTGTGTGTGCACAGGCGAAAATTCTAAGCTCCGCCCACTGTAAGACCGTGAGTCATGCTACTATCTGTGATTCCCTGAGGCAATGTACAATTTAAAGATACTTTATTATTCACACCTTGTAAATTAGCAAAGCTACCAAGGTGATGGGAGTAGCAGCTGAAGTTTCCAAAGGATACTTCCCATACACTTTCCTCACCAGCGAGACTTTAAACTACGTATGCCCACCACCCCCCAAACATTATTTTGACTGCATGGATGAACGTGAAGACTTTGATCGATACTACGACAGTTTTAATGAAAGTAACCCTTATAATATAGCTGATGAATGTGAGCGTTATTGCGTGAATGATGTGCGCGTGCTTAGAGTATGTTTCCAGGCCTTTAGAAGGATGTACATATCCCGTTTCAAATGCGATCCACTGCAAGTCGCAACCATCATCGCATCATTATGTTTTACGGTGTTCAAGAATAACTTCATGCCGAAAGACACCTTAGCCATTATTCACCGAAACAATCCCCGCAGTTACGGGCACAAGGCTATTTACTGGCTCATACACCTACAGCAACAGACAGGTGTATACATAAAGCACGCCCGCAACACGGGTGAAGTACCCATTAAGATTAATGGACGTGTTTTTTGGGTTGATGGGTTAAGTGAAAACCGTGTCACTGGTGTGAAGACTGTGTACTCCTTTAACGGTTGCTGGTGGCATGGATGCCCCCGTCCTGAGTGCGGAGTCACCGGAGATATCAACGGTAGGTCTCCTGCCGACTGTCTTGCATCGACCCGCGGTTCAAACTGTAGGTCTAAGGTGGTCATTACACATAATAAAAGAAAGTGGTTGGCGGATAAATGGGCCCCCTACGTTAGGGCGGAGTGAAAAACTCATTTTTCGAATTTTCAAATTGGCTAGTGTGGAAAATGTGTGGAGTAGTGAGGAAATAAGCTGGTATAAATTTAAAATCATAACATTAATATCTTCAGGTGCCACAATGACCTTCAATATTGAAAAGAATTGAAAAAAGCAGATTTTAACCAATAATTACAGAAGAGTCCACGATGCACAATAGACAAGAATTTATTCACACTTGTATAAAAATAGCTCAGTCAACCTTTAAAAAAAGTTTCTATTCTCTAAAAACAGTTTCTATAGTCAGCTCACTCAGCTGTCACGTGAGTACCTCGGTTCAGTGTAGCTGTCGCTCTCGTAGCAGGTGGGTGTTCTGTTGTTGGCGTTACTCAGATAGTCTAAACTATATTTCTTATATATTTTGCATTTCTGTATTGTGTTGCCCTAAGTTTGCCATGTACTATTAACTGAAATTAACGTATAATTGATATTAGCTCTTTCTTTTTCAGATTTGTATACTTTCAAAATGTCTCGAGTTTGTGCAAAATCAACCAGGGCCTCAACTGAGTGCCCCATGTTTGGTATGGGGGAAGATTTGTGGCACAGGAATCTTCCTACATACGAAGAAGTTTTTAAATATTACTTGTTTGAAAGAAACGATTTGAAACAGAATACTAATAAAGATCCTTCAATATCTCAAATATTAGAACAAGTTGTTGATAAATTGAAAACAATTTGGGAAAGTGCTTCCGTCCCAATTCTGTCAGACAGGCGAATTGAAACAATGTTCAGAAGCTACCACGAAAAGTATCGTGTCATTATGAAGCCATACCAAAGCAGAACAAATTCTGAAGCTTACAAAGCAAAGATTGATATGTTCAAAAAAGAAGCACACACGAAACTTTTTGACATTGCAGCGTGCAAGTGCAAAGTACTAACACAATGTTCTTGTCCCAAAGAAAAAACGGTTCCAAAGGAAGAAGTGACGTTCCTCTTAGATCAAAGGAGTGAAAGAAAACTGTTTATTGATAGAGTAGATATTACACTCTCAAAGAAAAAACATCTACGTTGCTAAGAAAGCAAAAAGAAGCTGCGAGGCTCACCAAAGAATCTTCACAGGAGAAATTGCAGGATACAAATGTTGAATTATCATCATCGACATCAAATAGTGAAAGTGAATCTGGCGAAATATCAGACGATACATTTCCAGAGCCAGTTAGCTCGAAGAGAAAGCTCGAACAACCTGAAGAACAATTATTCAAGAAAAGGAAAACTACAAATCTACCTTCAGTGGCTACTGCTTGTGACAGGACTGCAGTTTCAGATCGAGCTGCAGCATTCATTGTTAGTGCAGTATTGCAAGATATTGGAGAAGTTTCTATTGACAATACATCTGAAGTAGTGGATAGGAGTAAAATCAGAAGAGAAAGACAAAAGAAGAGATCAGAAATTATGAAAGATCAAAATCAGGTCCCAATCAGAGGAATATATTTTGATGGTCGAAAAGATTCTACACTCTTCCAAGAAAAAAAAGAGTCCAAAGTATATCAGAAGAAGGTAACAGAAGACATATCACTTTAGTGAGAGAACCTGGTTCAGATTATTTGGGCCATTATTCTGTGAATTCTGGATCAGCTGAAGAAATATGTAAAGGAATGTTTGAGTATATTGGAAATAATGACATGAACCTGGAAAACCTTGTTGCCATTGGATGCGATGGTGCAGCAGTCAACACTGGAGAAAAGGGAGGCGTTATAAGGCTTATAGAATTGAAGCTGAAGAAGCCAGTTCAACATTTAGTGTGCCAGCTCCATGCCAATGAATTGCATTACGCCATTTAGTTGCAAAGCTGGATGGAAAAACATCTGGCCCCCGCGGATTCACCGGTCCTATTGGCAGGGAATTAGAGAACTGTGAGAGTCTTCCTATTGTCGAGTTTGAAAGGATTGATGCTGAGGAACCAACTGTAGACTGTGAAGATCTTAGCACCGACCAAATATATCTAATTGATATTCATCAGGCCATAACAAAGGGATATTGCTCTCCAGATCTTGCTCATCGTAGTCCAGGCAAATGGCACATTCACGATGGCTGACTACAGCAAATCGTTTGCTTCGTCTATACGTTTCAACTGTAAGTCCATCTGAGAACCTCATGAACATTGCTTCTTTATAATGAAGGTCTACATCCCAATGTGGTTTTCTATAAGCAAAGTACGTCTTTTGTCAATGGCTCAAAACATGTTTTCAAAACTATTGAACTAACAAGAACACTGAATGACGAAGTAAAGGATATTGTAAACCCTGTCATACAAAGAAATGCATTTTTTGCAAATCCAGAAAATATTGTAGCATCAATGATTCATGATGACCGCAGCGCCATAAGAGAATTAGTGTGGAGGCGAATAAAGAAAGCAAGGCAAACAAACAAGGAAAAAGTTGTGAGGCGTTTCACAGTACCTGTTATTCAATTTGAAGCTACTGATTATACTGATTTAATTAATTGGCAAAAATGCATTGTCACTGAACCACCTGTGACAAGACACCTGACAGAAAATGAGATTGAAGAATTCATAGAAAACAAGAGTACCCCTCCATTCGAGAAATTTCCTTGTCATACACAAGTAGTAGAAAGAATGGTAAAATTAGTGACTGAAGCATCATCAAAAGTATTTGGATTGAACGCGCGAGATGGCTTCATAAGATCAACACTTCAGTCACGTAAAAAAATGCCATCATTCGAAAGTAAAGCTGAATATAAAGTTTAAATAAAACGTTAATAGAAAAAAACATGCGCAAGGATGGGTGGTTGGGAGGGCATGGTGGAGCTCGACACGCAGCCACCTCCTCGTGGTGAGTTCTGGATTATTTAGATCATTAATCAAAAGAACATTGATCTAAATAAACTAAGAGCTGCGTAATTCAGTAACTATTTTGGTAATTGGAACACTTAATATAATAAATAACAAGTAAGTTTCAGTTATTGTACTAATGCAGAATATAAGAAAATCATTATATTTCACTTTTTTCGACGGCTTTGTGGCACCTGAAGATATAATTTCGCAGGACTAATATTTATGCACAGCCATTATCTATAGCACCCACATATTTCCGCACTAGCCATATTTGAATTTCGAAAAAACGTTTAAAAACCTCATTTCGATCCGCCCTACCCTACGTGTCCTAGTGGTTAAGACGCGGGGCTGTTGATGGTTCAAACTGTAGTCTAAGGTGGTCATTACACATAATAAAAGAAAGTGGTTGGCAGATAAATGGGCACCCTACGTGTCCTAGTGGTTAAGACGCTGGGCTGTTGATGGTTCAAACTGTAGGTCTAAGGTGGTCATTCCACATAATAAAAAGAAAGTGGTTGGCAGATAAATGGGCATCCTACGTGTCCTATGGGGTAATCTCTACTGAACTTCATTGCTAATAACTCTCAGTAATCGAATGACATCCCAAAGTCGTACCTTTTCATTATACTGTAAATGGAATCCTTTATTTGAACAAAACTCTCGCTCTCTTTCTATATATATATATATATATATATATATATATATATATATATAATATATATATATATATAGTGTATGAGAGATAATTGTTATTATTATAAATTGAGGTTATTGGATCTGGGCAAGGTGTAATAATGTAATAGACCATAATATTCTATTGAAATAATAAAAGAAAGTGGTTGGCAGATAAATGGGCACCCTACGTGTCCTAGTGGTTAAGACGCTGGGCTGTTGATGGTTCAAACTGTAGGTCTAAGGTGGTCATTACACATAATAAAGAAAGTGGATGGCAGATAATGGGCACCCTACGTGTCCTAGTGGTTAAGACGCTGGGGCTGTTGATGGTTCAAACTGTAGGTCTAAGGTGGTCATTATCATAATAAAAGAAAGTGGTTGGCGGATAAATGGGCCCCCTACGTGTCCTAGTGGTTTGACGCGGGGCTGTTGATGGTTCAAACTGTAGGTCTAAGGTGGTCATTACACAATAAAAGAAAGTGGTTGGCAGATAAATGGGCACCCTACGTGTCCTAGTGGTTAAGACGCGGGGCTGTTGATGGTTCAACTGTAGGTCTAAGGTGGTCATTACACATAATAAAAGAAAGTGGTTGGCAGATAAATGGGTGCCCTACGTGTCCTAGTGGTTAAGACGCGGGACTGTTGATGGTTCAAACTGTAGGTCTAAGGTGGTCATTCCACATAATAAAAGAAAGTGGTTGGCAGATAAATGGCACCCTACGTGTCCTAGTGGTTAAGACGCTGGGCTGTTGACGGTTCAAACTGTAGGTCTAAGGTGGTCATTACACATAATAAAAAGTGGTTGGCAGATAAATGGGTGCCCTACGTGTCCTAGTGGTTAAGACGCAGGACTGTTGATGGTTCAAAACTGTAGGTCTAAGGTGGAGTGGAAAGCTTGACCTTCGTCAGAATGATTAATTCGGGCGGAAGCTAACCAAAGGTTATCCAAAGGGTATATATATATATATATATATATATATATATATATATATATATATATATATATATATATATGGGATGAAATTCACAATAAAACGTGAAATGAATGAATGCTGAAACAAGGAGTGAGGCGAGGTTTTGCCTGATTTGACTCGTAGAAAGGTAAGATATGGCCGACCGATTTGGCAGATTCTCGGAAATCCTTTCCTCTATCGGATTATGTTTTGGGTATTTCCAACTTTCTTCGTCTCTTTAAATTTCGTTTTCAATTTTCTTCGCAGGGAATTGAAAAACGAAATTTAAAGAGACAAAGAAAGTTGGAAATATTTTAGAGATCTGGATTTAAAGCTTTTGTTAATGAAGAATATTAAATATACTCGTATTTATAGTAAATATTGATGTAGTCTTATGATAATACAATAACTAAAATTTTAGTTATCTCATTCACATGAGTTGGAACTCTTTATTCACGTTTGCTATTATTTATTGATTGGTGGATAATTAGTTGGGTATCCCTTATAAAAATCGTCTAACGATTTATTTATTGGGTAACTTTACTAATTCTATTAACGCGTAATGAAAGAGGCGCTTGTGTTATTTTATACGGTTCGGTTGAATCTTGAATAACCATATAAATATATATTGTGGTATTTTATATGTTTCATTAGTTTATTATATATACAAGTACATTTGGAATAACAGCCGTTATATAACTGTTACACGATTAATGGGACACATGGCGCTATCTGGAATACCTTGCGCTATCTGGCAACTCAGCCAGAATAGAGGATTATATGTTTCGTAAGTTTTCATCTCGTTTGGTGGAATTGTATCGTAAATTATTTAAATGAAGTTTCAATTAATTGCTTTTACTGTTATTTTATATTGGGAGCAAACGTTACAATAATAAGCTTATGTCGATATAGTTACCCATTGAATTGGAACTCTTTATTCACGTTTGCTATTATTTATTGAATGGTGGATAATTAGTTGGTAATCCTTATAAAAATTCGTTTTCTGTCTAACGAAATAGGGTAACTTTACTAATTCTATTAAAGCGTAATGAAAGAGGTACTTGTGTTATTTTATACGGTCGAATCTTGTATAACCATATATTGTGGTATTTTATATGATTCATTAGCTTATTATATATACAAGTACATTTGGAATAACAGCCGTTATATATGTGTTACACGATTAATGGGGCACATGGCGCTATCTGGAATTATGGATAACTATGTTATTTGAATTCATTGAACTTAAAGAAACAAATAACATAGTTTACCTTCGAAAACGTCATAATAGAAAACTTCATTTTACGGTAAACTATGTTATTTGTTTCTTTAAGTTCAATGAAGTCAAATTTGCTTCTAAACTAAAATTAAATGTTATAAAATAAATAATATATATATATATATATATATATATATTGGGGGGGAAGATCTCTCGCCCGTTCTTCGACCCGAACCCGTTTCATTGTAGAAATAATAAAATAATAATAATGATAATTGATGTGCAATCGCTACACGATTAATGGGACACATGGCGCTATCTGGCAACTCAGCCAGAATAGAGGATTATAAAAGATCGCGAAGTTGATGAAGAACCATTCCCCCTCGGCTCCGGCCGAGTAAGGAGCTCTGCTCCTTCTATTTCATGCCCTTTGGTAAACCCCATAGTGGCCTCTTAGGTTAGGGAAACGAAAATAAATTTGGGGAGAACTCCACTCTGTCCTTCAGGTGTCTCTCTCCCTCCTTCAGCTCTCTCTCTCTCTCTCTCCTTCAGGCGTCTCTCTCTCTCTCTCTCCTGCATGTTTGCCTCCAGCATGTGTACTCCTGCATGTGTACATCCAGCATGTGTACCTACTGCATGTGTACCTCCAGCATGTGTACCTACTGCATGTGTACCTCCAGCATGTGTACTCCTGCATGTGCACCTATCCTCTCTCCCTTCAGGCGTCTCTCCCTCCTCAGGCATCTCTCTCTCTCTCTTCTTCAGGCGTCTCTCCCTCCTACAGGCGTCTCTCCCTCCTACAGGCATCTCTCTCTCTTCTTCAGGCGTCTCTGGCTCAGCCAACTGGCTGATTAGGATAATAGTGTATACAATGGAATACATGGCGCTATCTGGCAACTCAGCCAACTGGCTGATTAGGAGCCTATAAAACAACGCCAGCCCGGTTGGAAGTCTCGGTGTGCACTTGGCTCCTGCCAGGTGAACACCTCTCTCCTCCTTTCTCTCCTCCTTCTTTCTCTTGGGGGATAACGCCGCCTCCAAGTTTCCCCCCACCCCCCTTTGCAACATTCCCCTTTGCAACAACCCCTTTGCAACATCCCCCTTTGCAACAACCCCCCCTTTGCAACATTACATAATAACCTGCAACATTCCTGCACTCTCCCCTTTTGCGGCTATACTACTAGTGTTTCATGATAGATATGTAAATTTAAAAAGGTTGGTACCCCGCTTATGCAAAGATGCGCACATAGGTTGTGTGTGTGTGTGTGTGTATGTGTGTGTAATGTCCTATCCCGAAGCTATTTAAAGACTTACTGACAATACATGTTTATTGATGGTAACTCATCTTCAGGTACAAATATCAGTTCGTTATTATTCCGGTGTACTTCTAAAACCTTCCCCGGACGCGGAAACCATTTAATACTTTTAAATTCCTTCTCAGAAAGAATCTAAATGTTAAAATTTCAGTACAAAAATTTAAATTTCATTTCCTGTTCTGAGTTGAGGAAACTTCAACAAAGACGGAAGTACTCAGTGAGAGAATGAGTTCAAAATGAATGAGGAATTGCTAGTTCAAAGACAACCAATCTCTGAGAAGCAATAGCCGAGACATTCAGTAAATTAATTAAATCCATATTATCCTTTATTTTGAGTTCTTTGAAAGCATTTTATCTCAAAATTTTTTAAATTTAATCCTTATAATTACTAAATACTCGTGAGATGATTTGTTCGGATGCATTATGACGTAGTAGGATGCATTCGCCTTACTTGAGCACTGCCATTTTCTGGACCTAATGTTTGATTATTATTATTATTATTATTATTAATTATTTATTATTAATTAATAATTGATTATTATTAATAATACAGTACTTATTCGTAAGTTTAAAGAATCCTGTCATTCAATAGATTTCGAGTATAATGTAAATATACATTAATCTTCTCTTGTTATCCTCTCCTTTAATCCTTTCTCGTAATTCTCTTATATAAAAGAAGAGTAGCATGACGCTTAAATAACATTCTTAATCTTTCATTTTCCACCTAAATTGTAGTAGAAGTACATACAAAAAATTATCTTCTCATTGAGAAATTTATAAGATTTGTGAATGGAATTCCTAATAAGAATTCGTAATTTCATTGTTTTCTTACCACCTGTTCGGTATTCCACCTTGAAAGTGATTAACACCTAACTCATTTTTATTTCATGAAGGATTCGTATAGAAGTATGAACATGAATGGCAGTTTAGATAAACGACCGTTGTATCGATTTTTTAGCCCGAGTTCTTAGGGTTTCTTTCAAGGTATCCTCGGGGAAAGCTAATGATGTAACTGGTAGTGAAAGTCTCTTTAGAAGGGAGTTCCTAATTAATTTCACCATAGTGTTTTGTCAGTAATAAAATGTCTGAAAATTCTAATCATCATCGTGTAAACTTGTAAAGGAAGAAAGATAAAGGACACTGACACTGTGCCAACCTGAAGACTCTTTTTTCTTTTAATTTATTTATCGGCAAACTACACCCTTCAGCAAATCACTTAATTCCAAGCAAAGGCTGAGGCCTTTCCTAACCCCAGTTATGTTGCTGATTCATCAGAGACAGTTATGTTTTAACTTTTTCAAGAAATTCCCACCCTTGGTTATTATTTTGAATATACACAGAAAACAAAGATTCCCGCAGTCTTCTGTACGAGGAAAAATTATCTTCTATTCTCTCAAATCACTCAAAAAAGAAGTTTTGAGGACCATTTCTTCTATCTAAAGAAGATACCCAAAAGAAGGAAAAACTTCCCCTGGAATGCCCCTTCAAAAAGAAGTTATAAATTCTAAAATTAAGAAAGTTGCATTTTGAATGTAGCTCATACCATTGTTGTGGCTAACACAACAATGTTATCCATTCCCAAAGAAAATCTAAGGATTGACATAATTTTTCTTGAAATTCTTTATGTAAGAAAACTGGAAAAGAATGGGAGAAGATGGCAAATTAATAATAATAATTAACGGTACTAAGTCATATTAACGTTATAATTTGAAAATTGTTATAATAATGACGTTATAATTTGAGAATTGTTACAATAATAACGTTATAATTTGAGAATTGTTACAATAATAACGTTATAATTTGAGAATTGTTATAACATTAACATTGTAATTTGAGAATCTATACTATAATAAGAGAGCTGTCCGTCCGTCTGTCTGTCTGTCTGTCCGTCCGTCACACTTTCAGAAATTGTGAGAAAAAAATTCAGAATTGTAAAAAAAATTCAGAAATTGTATTACGGGCGGCTATGTGAAGCTCAAGATTTTCATGACTGTTCTTTTCTGTAGTTTAGCAATGGGGGAAGGGTGAGGGTGGGGGGGAAGGGTGGGAGTGGGGGGAAGGGTTGGGGTGGGCGGAAGGGTGGGGGTGTGGGTAATGGGGGATGGGTGTGGTAATGGGGAGGGGTGGGGGTAATGGGGGAGGGGGTTAGCCCCCAAGTTGTATGAATGGGGGTGAGGAGGTTTTGGGAGATACCAGATTCAGAAATGTTGACACAATGTGAAGCTCAAAATTTTCACGGCTGGGTTCCTTTTTTGTAGTTTAGCCTGTCTAACCGTCAGCGAAGTGACGGGAACTGTAATAGTTGTTATAATAATAACGTTATAATTTGAGGATTGTTACAATAATAACGTCATAATTTGAGAATTGTTACAATAATAACGTTATAATTTGAGGATTGTTACAATAATAACGTTATAATTTGAGAATTGTTATTATAAGAATTAAAGTTAAGATTAAGATATGTTACTGCTCATAAATCTTCTTTATCTTTGAACACAGTATAAAACATAAGACAGATTTGACAAATAGTAAACACGTGTTTCGAAAAGCAAACAAAATTAAGTTTATGCAGACAAAGACAAACATGAGTTACAAATGTCTGCAAATTGCTTGATCAAGTAAAATGGAAAAACTAAATCTTATAAACCGAACGAGTATAAAAATAACCAAATTTATTTGTACGAAAATTACTGCATATAGAGATAACGGTATCCGGAATTCAGTGGGTAACGCAGTTTCCCCGTGATCGAAGTACCGAGGTTGGGAGTTCGACTACCGATGGTGCTAGTAATAATGCTAATGTGTTGGAACAATGGGCCGCATTAGATGGCCTGAGCACTGTCCCAATTTCTGGCACTACTCAATGATTATTATAATTAATGCAGAGAGATGAGATGCCCCTTTGAAGCAAATAGAAATAATTCAAATAGTACACCCGAAATTTTGGAACTTTAGGACAACATAATAGTACATGTACAATTTTTGTTAATTGTACTCTTGCATGTACAGTACATCTACATCTATTATTTTATGTATATACATACAGTGACGCTCATAAGTATTCGTACCTAGAAATATTTCATTTATATTCGTCCTTATCTTTTGTACCATATATAAGATAGTTATGAAAAGTTTACCGTTCGTTGGAATTAAATTGAGATCTGGGCTTAGACTGAGCAACTCGAGGAGCTTGAAATTCTTTTGCTGAAGCCATTTCACGTTACTCTTATTTTTATGTTTTAGGTAATTATCTTTTTGCGGTACCCAATTGCGACCCATTCGCAACTCACGAACTGAAAGCAATACATTTTTTTCTAAAATTTCCTGATATTTCTTCGAATCTGTCTTCCATGAAGATTCAAAGAGAAAATTCCAGAATTGAGAACTGCTAACAGTCTCTAATCAATAAATAGCCAACTACTGATAAAAAATTTAAATTCTTCAAGCCTAAGATGGACCTTCAAAGTATTAAATGATTTTGTTAATAAACGTACGAAAACTTTTGCATTTTAATTTTTTTTCCCTCAAATTCTTTGACTTTTACATTATATGTTGGAATTAAATTAATTTTTAATTTGTTCAATAATTCTAAACGAACGCTAAATGTTCTATAACTATTCTATTCGTAGTACAAAAGATAAGGACAAATATAACTGCAATATTTTTCTGTACGAATACTTATCAACGCCACAATATTTGGGTATACAGTATAGCACTATACTGTATAGATTTATATGCATATACATAAAATAATGGGTATACTTTCCATGCCAAGAGTACAATTTCACAAAAGAATACCTGTTTGACTTCAAGTACTTCTAAAGGATCAAATTTGGAGTGCACTGATAAAAAATACTTGGTTGCAATCAATTATTTGACAAACAACCAACTGACCATTCCACAATACATTTAATACACTCAAAATAAAACCATCCAAATTTAGAACTTCGTTTTTTGGGGTGCATTCCCGAGAAAGTTTTTCCTTCTATCGGGTATGAAAGCTTCTTCTCAGATGATATAATAACTTTTTTAATGATAATAGATAGCAGAAGAAATAGATACAAGAAATGGTCTCCAAAACATCTTTTTGGGGTGATTTGATACAATAGATTGAATAGAAGATAATATTTCTACTACGTATGCAAGGTTGCGGGAAATCTTTGTAACGTTTGTTAAAGGAAATTTGGACTTGGTTAGTACAATAACCGAATAATTAAATTAATCAATTAGCTTGTTATTCGTGTAAATTAATAGTAATTAACTATTAATTTGATTGTTTTAAGGAATTTTGTTCTGTTCATAATATTAACAGCGTATAATTTATTCTAAAATCCTGTAACCACATTTCTAAAGCTTAGTTCCCTATTCTATGATACATCCATATTTGAAATTATTTATCCATTCATTTATTCACTTATTTATTCACTTATTTATTCATTCTTTCAATTATTAATTGGTTTATTTTATAAATATAACAAAATACGAAGATAAAAAAATATTCCTTCTGTAAATTTAATTCTAATATCTAAACACAAAAAGCTTATTATTTACAATGTTTTAAATCTAAGAAAGGTCTCTTTATGACGCATGTAATTAAGTGATGTTTTTGTCTTGCCAAAAAATGGTCCAATTCTTCTCCCACCACTGGTGGTCACGTTTCAGCTATTCAAGGTTAAATTTATAATAAAATGTAAACATTTTCTATTTAGATTCTTTTATGATGGAATTAACCGCGTTGATAAAATAGCGAGATCAAAGTACGCAAAAATGAGTACGGCTGCGTACAGCGTTACATGAACGGTTTACCCGTCAGTCCCGTCACCCTCTCAGTTGCCACTTCTCTCCCCCTTATTTAGAGCTGTTCGTATTATTGCGTATTTCACCTCATGGTCTTAAACGCTAAAATAATACCATCTTATAAATACAACGCAGTTTACAGTAACTTTGGGTGGCGTCTGGGTAGTATAAAGCATATCTGAAACTTTCTTTTGCCGCGATGGGGTATCAGATGTCTACTTGAGAGCTCGACGCAGACAGCCACTGCAGAAGCGGTGGGATTGGAGCCCAAGGAGTGAGGGGGAAAACACTCACGTATTATTTAAACTGTAATTTCTAATTTGAGCTACGTTATTGTCATAGAATTTATTCTTGAACGCAGTTTCACGATATTAGATCATGTCTTTATATTGTACACCTCAACGAAAGGCGATTTTAATTTGTTTTTATACAGGATTATTTTTTAATGACGTTTCATCAGCCTGATGAAACTGATGGAAACCTAATGAAAATGAAGCAAAGCATACGTAATTCTGTATATTCAAAGCAATTAAAAAATATTAACCCATTAGTAGAATTTCCTACCGACAAGATTGTTTGTCATTATTGCGTCACTTTTTCTTGTATTCACGTGATCTTCGGTATGAATCATTGATATGACTCAATCTTTTAGATTGAGTCATATCAATGACTCATACCGAAGATCACGTGAATACAAGAAAAAGTGGTGCAATAATGACAAACAATTTTTTTGGTAGGAAATCCTACCAATGGTAATTAGCACTAATGGGTTAATAAACGTTAGTCGGCTTTTATAATAAATATTGGAGAACAGTTTCAAATAACTGTTAATAAATTATTATTATTATTATTGTTATTATTATTATTATTATTAACAATTTTTCAAATGTCGATCATAAGTACATGTTGAAAGATGATAAATAGAGCGTCCCAACTACATTATAAGCGGACCTATACACATCGGGTCGACAAAACCATAACATCGATATTAACCTAAGTTATACTAATCTATACCTAACCTATGCTAACCTAGCCTAACTTAACGTAATCTAACCCACAATATATATATATATATATATATATATATATATATATCGATAAACTGTCAAGTCGGTCAGATGTACAGTAATCCCGGTATAGGAGGTATACAAGAGCACGTATACTGTAGTGCACTGTACTGGATTGTACTGTACTACTCAGTGGAATATGATGAATCAAGGCATTGTTGCTTCCAGTGGTGATACACTATGTACGAAAGCTTCGTTAGTACGTTGACGCTCTTTGTTCTTGGTAATAATGCTGCTGATCTTTTTTTATGCAGGAAGGAGAGGTCAAGGACGCCCCGCAAAAATGCCCCTCCATAGAAACAGAAGAAGAGAGCCAAAATACAATTATTATTTTTAATAATTTTTTTTTTATAAATTTTGAAAAGATTGTGTAATGTTTAAGATGCATCTATTTGTAGTGAGGAATAGAAGGAGAAACGTATGTTTGAGAGCATGCTGGACTGCTCATAGGGTAGTGAGGCACGGAAAAAGATCAGCTGAGGGGGACAGTGACAGGAGAAACGGGAGTTCCAGCACTCCATGTCTCCTGCGGCCCTGCCTAACGTTCCCCACAGGAATACTTCCCTGGTCGATTGGTGTCTACAATCTCCTCCTCATGAGGTACCTATCTAAGGTACCTAAGGTCCTTTGGCACCTATCTCCTCCGGGTTAAGAAGATCCCTCGTCTGCGCATAATGAAACAGACGAGGAAGTCTTAAGGGTCCTGACTGGACCCCGCAGCTGTCAAAATTGTGTTAGAATGCTTTTCCTCACGTCAGAGCGCGAGAGTCAGGATGGGCTTGCCATATGGTGAGTTAACAAAGAAGTGCTTCAACCTTCAAGATCTAAAATTATATTTTCTTGCTTGCTTGCTTGCTTCTTAGATTTGGAGTATGTCTGCAATAGAGAGATGATACCTGATTTCAAGAGAAGGAAAAAAGAACCAAATATAATTTATGTGAGTGTTCTATGCGAAAGAACAAACTGTCGACGGAGTGGCTACTGCTATTGGTCATTCAAAACAGTGAGAGTGATGGGCAACCGGTAGATTACGACTGACTGGTCGATTTCGAAGCATTTTTGAGTGGATCGAAAGGCAAAAATGGGCATTTCCCCAAACTTGCAATAATTATATAAAAAATAGCAAAAAACACCACCCTACGCGCAGGATATTTTTGCTAGTTCTTTTGGGAGATTATTACCCTTCGGGCAATACATATTCACTGTAGTTCTTCAAAGTGATGGCTTCCCTTTTCTTGCCATGTTCAACCCCTAAGATTCTTTGTCTGTATTAAGTTTTCAGAACATTTCCAAATATGTTTGGACGCAATAGTCGAGCAATAAAATGTAATGAAAATTATTTTAAGTAAATTTTAAACGAGTTGGAGTGTAATATTTACAATTAGCTCACGAATCACTTAAATTTTAAATGCAGCTTCACAGATTTTACTTGAAGCTCACGAAGCAGTTCAATTTCAAATACAACTTTTTACATTTTTTTTTTTACCTATCATGACTTCCGATGTAGCTAAAAATTTTGATGGCTACATTCTTTTCTAAATTTATTGACCAACTTGATTTTTCTCATTCCACGAAAGTGTATGAAACCCTGTAGAAGTGTGTTGGGACTTGGTTTACTCGTAGACTTTAATGATAGGGAAGGCCACCAGTCCACGCTTCTCTAAAAAAAAATATTTTTCTAATAGCTAGAAAAGCCAACAGCTCAACAAATTCACGAAAGAAAGCAACCATCAAAATTTTTAGTTTCACATCCCAAGGCCAAAATCTTTAAACGTACGTGCTTCGTGTTTAGAATATAATTTTTTTTAGGGTCGGGGTGATAAATTGGGATATTTTTTGGGAGGGACACCCAGTTGAAAAAGAATTTGGTAAAAACACTTCAGGGATCCCAGACGGTGTTGTCACCAAGTTTCATGAAAATCGGTCCAGCCGTTTGTTCCTGAAAAGGAGACAGACGGGTATGCAGTGAATTACGGTATGATCTACAGATCTACAGAAGCTAAGGCTAACAAAGACCCTAAGATCCACTCTAAGGTTAGCCCGAGAGAAAGGAAAGAGTAGGGGGTTAAGAGAAGAGAATAAGGAGTTAAGTAAGTAGCAACACCTATCACTCATGGGTTAACATTCATTCAGAAAAAGAGAAAAAGACTCACCATCATCATCCGCCGGCCACTGCCGACAAGTCAGAAAAATAGTAGGAGAGAATAGGAAAGGGGTGAAAGATGGAAAGAAGTAAAATAAGAACACTTACAAACCATGCAAACACAGACTTAACTCACAGTCATACCATGCAAACTACAGACATGCAAGAAAAGAGAGTTACAGACATGCAAGTAAAGAGAGAATAAGAAAAAAAAAAGTTGGTAAAGTTAAACAAAAAAGTGGGTTAGTTTACTCTACGAGCTACATCTACGTTCATGTTAGTCTAATTTTTTTTTTTTTTTTATTGCTGGCATCACACGCTGGCATGTCACAAGCTGCCATTAATCGTCAACAGACTCATCCTCGACCACCACCCCGAGAGCTCCTGTTACTAATTGTTTTTTATTTTAAACAACGTTAATATTTTTAAAATGCCTATCTAAACGGTCCTTAAACATATTAACGCTGGTAGAATGAACGACTGACGCGGGAAGATTATTCCATTTATCAATTACTTTAAACGTAAAGAAGTTTTTAGCGATATTAGTAATGAAACGTCTGCCACGCAACTTAAATCCGTTATTACGAGTATTGCTATTATCGAAAGTGAACAGTTTGTCAAAATTTACGTTATCGATGTTATTAACGATTTTGAAAACTTCAATAAGCTCCCCCCTTAATCTCCTAGTTTCGAGTGAATGCAAGTCTAACTCTTATCCTATCTTCATAAGGCTTGTTACGCAATGACGGAATTAGTTTCGTGGCACGACGCTGAACCCTTTCTAACCTATCAATATCCTCGCGCAAATATGGGCACCAAAACTGAACGGCATATTCTAAATGAGGCCTGACTAGGGACTTGTAAAGGGGCAATATAATATCCTTCGATTTAAATTCGAAATTACGCGCTATGAAGCCTAACATCCTATTAGCTTTTGCGCAAGACTCCAGGCACTGGCTCCTAACTTTTAAATCCTTAGATACGCGTACGCCTAAATGTAATGATGATGATGATGATGATGATAATGACGATAAAAAGAGAATAAAATATGAAGGCCCGTAACGAGTTCTAATCCCTAACTCGTTCTCTGAATCTAATTTCTTATCAAGATTTAAAAAAATAACTTTTCATACATCCTCTTTTTGAGAAGTTTGCAATTTTGTCCCTCACAATTCAGTCTGCTGAAAAGTAATGACGTGAGACATAATTGCGTTGTGACGTATGGAAGTGGGAAGCTACATTAAGCTACATTAAACGTTACGTAGGACATCTTTACTGATGTCGTTACATTCATGTTGTATGTTGTCGTATGTTAACAGTTGAATAGTTCGTGGGAATATTTAACCGAATTTAAATATTCCCACAAGAAGCTACGTGTAATTAGGGTTACCAAACGTCCAGCAAAAGGAGGACATGTCAGGTATTATTAATTGGGTCGTTTGAGCTTGTGGGAAGCTCATTTTTAAGTCTGGATAATATCTAAGTAAAAAGCCAGACAATATCAACATATTTAAAATGCCTGCCGGACAGAGGACATGAGATTGAAAAGGAGGACATGTTCTCCTTTTGCCGGACGTCTGGTAACCCTACGTGTAATCTATACTATAAAAAGGGAGTCCTGTCCGTCCGTCCGTCCCTCTGTATTCCGGTTTGGTTGAAAGATAGTGACATCATAGACACGTCATAAAATGGGCGGAGCTCTAGTAAATAATTTTACTTTCTCTTGTTGGGTGTAATCATCCATATTGTTCATCAGTTACAAACAAAAAGTGAATACATTGATTTCCTATGGTAACGGAATTTTGTTACACACTATATATATATATATATATACTCGGTATAACCTATTACTAAGAAACTGAGTGGAAGCTGTATAATTTCGTTTGAAATGAGCTTTTCTGCAATATACTCAATCATTTTTTGAAAAAGATTTAAATGGCTATCCTATTCAAATTCCATTATAGGATTCAGTGACAGAAAAATGGTGTGTGTGTGTGTGTATATATATATATATATATATATATATATATATAGTGTGTGTGTGTGTGTGTGTATCATATATATATATATATATATATATATATATATATATATATATATATATATATATATATATATACTTACTTTTGTTGAGTTTGAACGACGGTTCAGGATCGACCTGCAGTCGACCCCTCTGCAGTGCAGCATCCCCCCTCATTTGCGGGACTTGGTGAAGGAGGGAATTGCTCTCTGATCTCCTCCTGCCCTCGTAGCCAGCCACGCATGGCTGGTCAGGGACTTTGCACAAGAATCTGTCCAGCTGGTTCTTGAAGTTATTCAGGTCGGTGTGCTGGAGATTCCTCACTTCTTTTGGAAGGACATTGAAAAGCTTTGGGCCCTGTATTCTGAGGGCATTTTCCATCCTCGTTTTCATGGCTCCTTGTCCCACCGCAGCTGGGACCGTACAAAATCTGCCTCTTCTCTCATTCCAGTTTGTTTCTATTTCATTTCTGAGGTTAGGGACAGAGCCCTCAAGTATTTTCCATATGTATATTATTGTGTACGGCTCGCGCCTTCTTTCAAGAGAGTAGAGTTCCAGGGATTGTAGTCGAGACCAGTTGTCTTCACCTTCCGTTTCCTCTATCTTAGACGTAAAAGTCCTTTGTATAGCTTCAATGCTCGCAATGTCTCTTTTTCTGTGTGGGCTTGTGAGTACTGAGCAATACTCAATTATTGGTATTGGTATAATTATTCCATAATTTAAGCATGATGTTTGCTTTTCTGCTGCGGAAGCTCCTCCAGATGATTCCCATTATTTTTCTAGCCGTTGTGATTTTGATTTTATAGTGCTCTCTGAATTCTGCATCCGACGACATTATTACTCCAAGATCCCTGACTTGTGGATTTGGTGTTATCTGTTTGGCTTGCGGGGTTTTGTACCCTTTTTTCTGTAGCTCTTTGTTATTACCATATCTTAGAAGTTGGAATTTTTCTTCGTTGAACTTCATATTGTTGTCTTCTGCCCACTGGAATAATATCTCAATGTCGTTTTGTAGTTTTCTTATGTCATCTTCGTTCAATATTTCCTTACATATATTTGTGTCATCTGCGAAGCATGATACAATACTGTCCTTAATATCTGCATCAATATCTGCAATCATTATTATGAACAGCAAGGGAGCTAATACTGTCCCTTGTGGGACAAAGCTCACGACGTCCGAGACTTCCGATTTAATTCCGTTTACCACCACTCTTTATAATATATATATATATCGATATATATATATATATATATACATTCAACTGCAAAGAACACGCAGTATAAATAACGTAAAGAACGACGCTTGTATAGGAGATATTCCGCGCAAGACGAGAAAGAGAAAACAACAAATGAAAAATGAAGTACCACCTGGGAATCGAACCCGGGATCTTCCGATTGCCGGTCAGACGCGATAACCACTACACCATGGACTTCACTCTTCCAAATGCCGTAATACCTCTACATACTCGCAGAAACCAATGCCCAAGGGGGCACCTCCCGCATGCCGTAACATTATATACATTCAACTGCAAAGAACACGCAGTATAAATAACGTAAAGAACGACGCTTGTATAGGAGATATTCCGCGCAAGACGAGAAAGAGAAAACAACAAATGAAAAAATGAAGTACCACCTGGGAATCGAACCCGGGATCTTCCGATTGCCGGTCAGACGCGATAACCACTACACCATGGACTTCACTCTTCCAAATGCCGTAATACCTCTACATACTCGCAGAAACCAATGCCCCAAGGGGGCACCTCCCGCATGCCGGGTTCGATTCCCAGGTGGTACTTCATTTTTTCATTTGTTGTTTTCTCTTTCTCGTCTTGCGCGGAATATCTCCTATACAAGCGTCGTTCTTTACGTTATTTATACTGCGTGTTCTTTGCAGTTGAATGTATATAATGTTACGGCATGCGGGAGGTGCCCCTTGGGGCATTGGTTTCTGCGAGTATGTAGAGGTATTACGGCATTTGGAAGAGTGAAGTCCATGGTGTAGTGGTTATCGCGTCTGACCGGCAATCGGAAGATCCCGGGTTCGATTCCCAGGTGGTACTTCATTTTTTCATTTGTTGTTTTCTCTTTCTCGTCTTGCGCGGAATATCTCCTATACAAGCGTCGTTCTTTACGATATATATATATATATATATTAGGGCGGTTCAAATAAATGAAAATTAAAAATTCAAGCAAGCATGTACTTTTTTGTATTAGACTTAAGAACATAAAACTCTGAGACGAATTTGAGTGGAATCCGAGAGTATTTACTCGGTGCTCAAGCATTAAAATATGTACAGTGGGTGAATGGGTGAATTGGATAAATAACATTTAGATAACCAATGAATTTGCACAATATAACGTTCAGTGATGGCACAAATGCACTGATATCACCTTAATATCATACATGAAATCTAATCGCCTGAACATTTACCGGTGGCCAATGTCGACTTATTCTGGTCAGGAAATTAGTGCCGGTGCATTTCCACTACTGTAAGAGGAACTGCTTTTGAGTCTCGGCTTTGGTAATGGTTGCATTGAAATTCTTTATCATGGACACGCCCGTTTCAGCACTGTCGTTGATAACATTGAATCTTTACATGGATAGGAGGGATCGTCTATCGTCTTGGTGATTTTTCCACTCATCAGGAGATGTCCTAAGAACCCTCGGCTGATCTTGAAAGTATCAAATAACTTGAATGACGCTGAATCGGCAAAGTCTGAGAGATCCATCCTCTCTACTGAATGTTTCCTTGTATTTTCTCCTATCTTTCTTAGTGTTCCTTTCTGTAATAATTTGCTGCCTCACCCATTTTCATCTTTGTTTCCGACAAGGTTTCAAACGAAACAAAGCCAACCAGGAGGAGATTGTAGACACCAATCGACCAGGGAAGTACTCCGGGGAGACGTTAGGCGGGAGACAGGGAATGCTGGAACTCCCGTTTCTCCTGTCACTGTCCTCCTTAGCTGATCTTTTTCGGTGTCTCATCCGCTTGAGCACCCACTAAAAGTTTTGCTACCAAGTAGAAATTTGCCATGAAGGTTTTTGTAAACAAGTACAATTAAAAATCCACATGCTCAGTGACTTACCCGCAATAAAAATTTTCACCCTATTACATGAACCGCCCTAATATATATATATATACAAGGAGAGAGAGAGAGAGAGAGAGAGAGAGAGAGAGAGAGAGAGAGAGAGAGAGAGAGAGAGAGAGAAGAGAGAGAGAGAGAGAGAGTTGACAAAAGTAAATAGACACCACAATGATTATATTCGAGAACAAATAGCAAAACTTATCAGTGGAATGCCAAAACGTGTGTCAGCTTTAAATAATGCAAATGGGAATGCAACACGATTCTAAATATATTGATTTAATAAATCCGTTATTATTTATTACTTTTATTATCAAATCAAAAACTATTGGAAAACCGAAAGTGTATATTTACTTTTGTCAACACTGTTTATATACACGACTATACAATGAATAAAGTCCAGGAAAATATACGAGTGTTCTGTTCATATTTTTTAATTAATTAAAATTATCATTAAGTTAATAAAGAGAATGTAATTATTTCGCGGATAATTAATATTTAATAGAGTAAAACGAAATAATACAATAGGTGAATTAAGAAGGTAAATGTACACCTGAATAATTACGGTAAAGCAAAATTGTTATGAAATTTTGAATGAAACACGCGATATAGTATTCTTCAGGCGAAGAATGATGAGTGAGGCCTAATATCGTGTATGGTATGTGGAAGCGAGAGAGTGCGGGCGATTAGCGCGGAATCTGAGTGAGAGAGGAGATATTTCCCAATCCAAGAACGAGCGTTAACTGTTAAATTGAAGTGTTTCTCGAATCTTCCTTCAGACATCTCGCAAAAGGGTCTAAAGTTCGACTCGTGATGAGAAATTTCATTCGGCGATTTTATTGCATGCATCTACATTCGACCGTGGAGAATTGATTCTTTCAAGCTGCGCTGTAGTTACCATCAAACGATGTTTTATTATTTCATGCTAAACCTCGAATCTTAACTTCTTCGAGATTCGTTTCCTTCAGTGGACACTTAGTTTCTTCAATTGTTCGGACGTACATTGTCTTTTGATATATATTTCCCATAAACTGTAGGACTACCAAAGTACCAACTGATTGATACTTGAGTGTGATTTCTTTTGGTTGATTTTATAGTTGGGCACAACAGTCTTTTATGACATCCACAATTTTGGTGGTGAGTGGGGGAATTCGTATTTACAGCCTTAGGAAAAATGAATGTTTTTATTGCATGCGAACCCATTTATTTCGTACTTCGGGGTTAATTGGTACATTTCTTCGACCCTTCGAAATATCCGTGATATTTCGAACTTTTTTGTATCAATGTACGAATAATCCGATAGTTGTACTAATTGTACCCACGTACAGTATTACTGTAATACTGTACATACTGTACAGTATTACAGTAATAAAACTATACAATATTACTATTAATATTATGAACAAATATTTTAAAAAGTTGCAAATAATTTATACGGTACAGTTTAGCTACTGGACAGTAGATTTAAGAAATACACCACACATTCGTATAAAATGTTAAACTACCCATAAATTTTGTATGCAAATACTTCGATATTTCGTACAAAAGTTCGAAATATCCAATTAATTTCGTACTGTCCGGTTAATTCGTACCTTCCAGATTATTCGACAAGGGTAGAGCCCCGAAAGTGTCGAATTAACGGGGTTCGAGTGTGTGTGTGTGTAAATTAATAAGCTTTTCTTCAATTTCATCTTTTAAAATATTTTTTTTTATAATTTTGTCCCAAACTTTTTAAGTTTAAATCAAGTCCGGAATGAATTTTTAAGGACTTAATTACATACACATAAATTTTATTCTCTAAAATTTAAGACTCTCTCTCTCTCTCTCTCCTTCTCTCTCTCTCTCTCTCTCTCTCTCTCTCTCTCTCTCTCTCTGCCCTTAAGTAGGTATAAAAAGTTTTTAATTATTATATATTTTTGCTTCACATTTGCTTTTTTAATGTGACTTAATTTTAACTTTATGACATTCTCGTCTTGTTTAACACTTTTACTTCTTCGAAACTTTTTTCTAACTATATTTTTAGAAAAAGGTAAAAAAAAAAAAAGGTAAAAAATATAGATAATTTTTCATTTACTTTTATCCAACTTTTATCTGGTTTTATTTGGTCTATTTTTAAGTCTTATTTTTTACTTTTTTTTTTTTATTTTTTTTTTTTTTTTTACATTATTCCTTTGAGATTATAATTTTTTTTTTTTGGTTTGTTTTTTCGGGAAAGTATTTTTCAATTTTGTATTTTAATTATAACACTTTAAGGACTTTTTAGAAAATTGGTTATTGGGGTGTTTAATACTATTATAAGCAACAAAAAAGTTTTAGCAGTAATTATTTTCAAATAATAAGAGAACACGAAAGTCTTAGAAAAAGTATATATATATATATGTTATATATATGATGCAAACCCACAAGGAAAAGGAAAAATGATTCCAAGGCCTTTCATGTATTCAGAAGTACATTTCTGACGAGGTGTACTTCTGAATACACGAAAGGCCTTGGAATCATTTTTCCTTTTCCTTGTGGGTTTGCATCATATATATATATGTATACTTTTTTTCACGTGTTTAATTGTGAAATTCATCCCATATATATATAATATATATATATATATATTATATATATTAGTGGTGGACCGGATATCGGCATCCGCATCCGCACTTCTGACTGCGGATGTTATGTGGATATTACCTCTAATAAATTATGCAGTTTACAATTAAAGTAGCTTATAAGGCCCAGTCATGCACATTTCATGTAAAGTATTAATTATTAATGAACAAACAAATATATAAACCTCAGAATATAAATAAATACCTGGTAACACGGAAAATTGAATGAAACTTGTTTCATTGAATTTTCTGTGGCTGAAACTCTTGAGAAAGTTATTATTTTTATCATAATGAAAACATTAATATTAATTTTAATTCTTATGCATTGCCTGCCATGATAGTAATATCACGAAATTTGAAAAATTATGTCATATATTCATAATTCTATATTATATTGATAGATTAACTAAATATCCGCATCCGCGGATATCGAAATTAAAGATCCACATCCGCATCCGCAGATGTTGAAAAACTGACATCCAGTCCACCACTAATATATATATATATATATATATATATATATATATATAAAATGGACTTATATTTTTTTTAGTTTTTACATATTATGAAAAGTCTCCATAAAAGGACGCTCTATTTTGTTTAATTTATTTGGCAACAAAGTATTTGAGAGACAAATGTCTACATTATTTTTACGGAGAACTAAGTCCTGGCCACTGTCGTAACGCCACTCACTTCTCGTCAATCAGCGAAGTTAATTGATAGTGGGTCCGGCTGTTTGTTGGATGTGGGACCATCTTTTGTATCCAAATGTTGTAGCGACCCCTGGTTTGGAGGTTAAACGGCCCCATTAAACAAATATACAGTTACGGAAGCTTCGATTTATTTTTCATGTATATGGAGGGGTTCAGGGGTCAGGGGTTCCCAACTTTTTTAATTCAACGTACCACTTTTTCTCTTATTACTATGTTTTTCTAAATACCACCATTACGAAAGAAAGGAAGGAAGGTGGTACCACCTAACCAAAACCGTAGAGAAAGGAACTGTGTTGTTGTTCATCCTTGAATTTTCAGCGTGATCTGAAAAGTTACCTTTATTTTAATGATATACCCATCGTCATTAATTTTCTACTGAGTCACAGTCTTGATTTTGGCCTCGCACGTTATCGTTAAATTATATGAAAACTATCTGGACAGCAATCAGATAGCATGCAAACCCGCAGTTTGAGAGGCTGAAGGTTGTTCGTCTAGAACAATAATTACTTTTGAAAATATTATCATTAAAGTAATTGCCAATAAGGAAACTGCTTATTTATAACCCTATCGCATTCTACCTGAAAGCTCCGTGAACCACAGGTTGGGAATCGCTGGTTCAGGCTAAACTACGAAGGTTAGACTAACTAGGATATCCTATCATCGAATTACAGTACAAGATGGCGTATTCTACAGTTTTCTATCGACCAACGACATTCCAAAATGTCTTTCATATCTCCAATACCTTCGAGTTTTTCAGTAGTTTCTTTATTACAGATCTTTTAGGGCTTCCCTTACTCCAAATGCTTTTTAAGGTCAAGTTGTACTTGCCCAATGTTTCACAGTAAACACACTTTTAGTTATACAATATACCATCTTGTACAGTAAATCTGATAGCCTAGCCTAGTTAACCTAGCAGAAACTAGCCTACACAAAAAAAACCTTCAAAGCTCAGTGACAATAATGATGGTCGTAGAAATTTACTGTATATGTCCAATTCTTTCTTCCACTTGAATTAAACAAAGAAGAGTGTCCGTTTTGGAGACCCTGTATATACAGGGTAGCCAAAAAGAAACTTTGCAACGAATTACAAACTTTACTAAATTTATTTATTTATTTATTGCTTTATACATTTATCACATCTATTACGAATCGTACAAAAAAGGAAAAAAGATATTTCCCAACCTAACTTCCATCCTATACAGCCTTCACGAAAACCGTTTTTGAAAAAATATGCACGTAAATTATTACTGACAATCCACCGTACGGTTTCTTTTTGCTCACCCTGTAGGTAAATTACGCAATCGTGTGTAAATTACAAAATTTACTGTATAATACAAGTCCAAAAACTTTTCGATAGGACGTATGCATAATTTACATATATTTATATGTATTTTGAAAGATCATACTTGACCTATATGGCAATGATCACACACCGAAATTTTTTTTAACAATATATTGATCCGAAACTGAAACTACGCATTACTCAAGTGACTTTTAAATAATAAATGGCGAGAATGATTCGTAATTTCAACACAAAATTACTCCATTGATATTTAATTTTATAAAAATTAGTTATCGATCGGATGTCAGATTTCCACAAAAATCTTGTTTAGATCCATGAACTTTTCAACGAGAGAAACACGAGGGATAGCTCTTCGTGAACATACTCGTATACTCTTATGCTTGCTGTAAATTTGCCATATATATATATATATATATATATATATATATATATATATATATATGATGAATAAAACCACGAAGGAAAGGAAACACAGAATGGTGCGCAATTCGTCTAATGACATCCTCAGGAACACTGACGAAAGCGCTTGAGCACCATTCTGTTTCCTTTCCTTTGTGGTTTTATTCATCATAAATATTTTTCACGTGTTACTTTCGTGAAATAATTTTCAAATATATATATAATATATATATAGACCGAGCATGGAACAAGGAACTCTTGAAAATTAAATCCACTATAGTTCAAATAAGTAATGGTAAATGACAAACACTATAATTTTTCTTTTTCATGATGGAAGGCCCAAAGTGGGTAACGGGTCACTCGCAAAAAGGCCCCAAAATATAGCTTCCCTCACCAGCTATCTGCCAAGCAGATAATATTTTTAGTAACACGGTGTTATTAACAGAGGGGCGGGTGTGTTACATACCCGCCCCCCGTTTCTTACCTAGGTTGTGTTTCAGAGGGCTTTTACTGCGCAAGGCGCACCGGGCGTTTTGGTGTGTGTATATATATATATATTAGTGATGGATCGAGTGGTCGGTTTTTCACAACCGCGGTTGCGGTTGTGTTTGCGGTTGTCGAATTTTTTCCAACCGCGGTTGCGGTTGCGGTTATCATATACTAGGAAAAATGCGTAATTATTAACTGGATTTAGCCACTATAGTGCGATTTAGCCACACTTGGTACATAATATATACTAAATAGTATTTATTTAGTAAATACCTTATGTTGAACACAAGTTTTGCAATACACCGCTACCGCTATTTGTGTGTTGCAAAACTTGTGTTCAACATAAGGTATTTACTAAATAAATACTATTTAAATGAAGTATATTCTAAACTTATATAGCTATTATGAAAGAATAGGTCAAATTAATTAAAACCATATTTTGCACTAAGTGTGTTACCAGGATGAGGGACGAGGACCCATCGCACTGTTCATCCCACCTACCACTTTCCCCAGCCTCCACCCATTGGAAAGTTATGGATTATTATTCATTTGAAAAACTGATGTCAAACTTAATGACAGGCAGTGTGAATTTCAAGAATAATATTTTTGCTGCATTTTCACCTTTCAAGCGGCAACGCCTCTCATCGTACAACGTTCCCGCTCCACTGAAGAGCTGCTCGCTTGGAATGCTACTTGAAGGGCAAGCAAGATATGTTCTTGCAATACAGCCAAGTTCTTTGTATTTTAGTTCGTTATCTTTCCACCACTGAAGAGGATCATCGTCGGGAGCAATTCTTTTTTCTTTGTGATAGTTGTCTAGAAGAACTCGCATCTTCTTGTTGATCCTTGGTGAACTTTCTTCTTCTTCACTGCTTGAACTCAAAAATGCGTTCATCGAGTCCAGTAGTGACGACTTTGAAGAACTTGGCTCAGGAGAATCAGTCATTCGGGCTCTTTTTGGCTGCTTTTTGACTGGTTCAGGGTTTGTCACATCAACATTTTCACAGTCTTGCTAGTTCTTCCTGAACCTGCTTCAAAACATTTGGACTAGAGAAGAATTTTCCCTTGTACCTAGGATCGAGATAGGTCGCGACAGAATATAGAAAATTTACTTCTAGAGTGTCAAATCTTCTGTTAAGTTCAGTACTCATTGTGAGAAGCATACTCTTTACTCCTTCAGTACTCTCGCTCAAGTCATTCAGATATCTTTTTAGTGAAGTTACTAAGGGAATTACTTCTGATATGGAGGAGGAACGAGAGCTCAAACTTCTGGTGATCTCATCGAATGGTTTCAGAATCTTGACGCATTGGTCGATCAAAGAAAAATCATCCTTAGTTAGATCTCTCACTTTGGAATTAATAGCAAAGTACAGGCAAAGGGGCTCTTTAACTTCTGATATTCGCTCCAACATGTGAAGAGTGCTGTTCCACCTTGTTGGAGTGTCATTCATAACTGCAAGCTGCGATTTGTCAAGACGACTTTGAATTTTTTTCAGCTCATCCTGGGCCTGCGTTGAATGGTTAAAGTGGCCAGCTATGGAGCGTACCTTGGCAATAACATCAGAGACAGATTTCTGAGTAGATAATCCTGACTTGATCACTAGTTGGAGTTTGTGGGCAGTGCAGTTCAAGTTGTTGACACCACTGAGAAATAGAGCTTTTTTAATATTCGCTCCTGAGTCTCTCATCACTATATGCACAGCTGCGTCCAAGTGCCACATTTTGATCATTTCATCAAATTTTTGGGACAAATATTCACCAGTATGTCGTTCATTAAGAGGTTCAGCACACAACACTAAATTAACTCTTTCAAATTTGCTGTTTATGCCGTGGCCCGTTAGTGACATCAAAGATACACCAGCAGAAGTATCTGACCAAGCATCAGTAGTAAATGACAGTTTGCTATCTTTCATGTCTTTCAGTATGTCATTCACTTTATCCACAGCCAAAGGGTACATTTTGTTATAGACAAGGTTTTCGTAAAAATGTCTCTGTTTTATTTTATACTGTGGACTAGTTTCACGTAACAGCCTCATGAAACCTATATCCTCAACATGACTGAAAGGCAAATCGTCCATTACAATAATTTCGGCGATCTTTTGATCCAGAGATCTTGATTTGTGGTTATTTATATCCCAAACTTTAGTTTTTGGAAAGAACTGATCTATTGTCTCATTTCGTTGCTTTGTTTCTTTTTTCATTTGTTCAAGTGCGGTTTCCTTTGATTTCTTTTTCGATAATTCGTTTTGTTCATTAGTTAATTGTTCATATTCTTCTTTGTGCATTGACTTCATATGATTTTTAAGATTAGTTGTACTACGTCCCTTGCGAGAATATAGTTTATTACAAAGATCACATTTTGCAGTATCAGTGGATTCCTTACTAAAATATTTCCACCACACACTGGTCTCCATTTCTGTTAATATAATGTTTCAAATCTTAATTTAAAATCTGTGAACACGAAAAATAAAAAATAAGTACTTATCAGTTATCACTGTCAGTAATTACAATACAGTAACAGTTAAGAGCAATAATGCAATCACAGTTGTATCGTTATTCAATAAATTAAACATTACACAATATGAAAAACCGTTGTAGATATGAAGAGCTCATAACATTACACCGATAACAATCAAAGCAGAACGAGGACTGATGTTGTCAACTAGCAGCGAGTTGAGACTGCGCAGGTCCGTTTTAACACAGACCACTTCTTTACCCCCTTTTGGGGGGAGTCATGTTCGAGAAACCACCCCTTTGGCCAACCAAGGCCATTGACCAAGTTACACGAACCCGAGAGGTCCGTCGAGCAGGAATAAGCTTTATTGACTATTGTACTAAAGGCGATTTTAGTTTGAAGAAAATTAAATAAAAATAAATGTTACTTCATGGAGCTCACAGAGTAATAACTTAGAGCGCAGTTTAAACCAATTTTACTACGGCAGCCGTATGACATCACGTTTAAGCACGCATAAGGAGACCCATCATTTTCTTTTTAAAAAAAGAAATATTTCTAATTAACCTAAAATTAAAATTAACTAAGCTTTTACAACCGCAACCGCACTTATGGAACGGCGGTTGCGGTTACGGTTGCGGTTGTGAATTTTTGTGCGGTTGTAGTGCGGTTGCGGTTGCGGTTATTCGATCCATCACTAATATATATATATATATATATTATATATATGTGTGTGTGTGTGTGTGTGGAGAGAGAGATAAAGTGAAAAAGAAAGAGAGAGAAATATATTATTTGAATATACATGGTCCTTAACTTTAATTTATGCACAAATCCAATTTCAATCCGAAGACCAGCGATGTTCCATGATCCCTAGATTATATAAGCACCCAGACACATAATGTTCACTTCAGAGGTTAAACCATATTACACGCTTTCATATCAAAATTATTTTTGGGGATAGTTCATTTTAGCACATCGGTCAATTTAAATCCCACAGTGAACGATAGGAGCAGTCGGAGTGTTCTTCTAGAACAATATCTAGAACAAAAAGTTCTTCTAAAACTGATTCATGAAATTGGTTTTCCTCTCAAGACTGCTGTAGTCGTTTTGGTTATGGGTGTCGCCTTAAATAATTGGTCAATAATTGGTCAATGTCGTACAGTTGACCTAACGGGGAAAGAAGAAATTGCGGGGTATAACGGAAAAGTACCCAAATTATTTATTAAATTCCAACAGAAAAATCGTTCAGTCTTCGGAAAAAGATGTTATTTATTATCTGAACATCGGCCATTATCCTCGTAATGGAAAGATCAACTTGACACAACTTTTGAGAATATTTTACTTCCGGACATAGTAATTAAAGTATATTAATTTAAACCTTATAAAACAATGAATAATTTATTTAAATTCAAGGCTTCAATTCCAAACCAGTCATCAGTAATATACGAATTACAGTCACTAACTATAGTGTATTCAATGAATGGATCTATATAATGGAAAACATCTCTACATTTTAAAATACGTATTCACGAATACATATGTACAGGGTAGTCCAAAAGTCCCTACTATTTTGCTTAAATAATTATATTTCTATTTTATTTTCTTCAGGCCATAGATGATGATGGATGTACAAGAACGTTGATGGTAGTAACACTACGTATCGAAGGGAAGTAGTGCAAATAAATTCGAGAAAACTTCGAAAGAAGGCACAAACCAGGTCCTACAGACAAAGCAATTTGCGAGCTGGTCAATAAATTTAAAAGAATAGGATCTGTTCATGATGAGGCAAGGGACCTCTCAAGAAAATGTCGAATTGGTAAGAGATGCCTTTGAAACAAATCCAGAATGTCAACTCGCACAGCATCACGTAGACTGAGTATACCAAAAACGACTGTTCTAAGGATTTTAAAATCAACATTAAAAAGAAAAGTTACCATATTCAAGTGCTACACGAGTTATCTTCAGCGATGAGGCGACATTCCACACATGCGGAAAGGTTAATCGACATAATTGCTGTCTCTGGACTAGTGAAAAACCAACTGAGTTCTACGAATGGGAGAGAGATTCTCCTAAGTTAATATCTGGTTGGGTATGACAAGATCGAAGATTTACGGACCTTTTTTCTTTGCAGAAGCTACGGTAACAGGGCCAATTTATCTTGACATGCTTCAGCAGTTTTTTAAACCCCAGCTTCCTTTCAGATGGCATTTTCGACACTGTCGTCTTTCAACAAGATGGAGCTCCATGTCACATCCAAACATCGTTCGGGCGTACCTTGCTAAGCTTTTACCAAATCGCTGGATTGATTGTGGTGAAAACAGGTCCTGGGCAGCACGATCTCCGGATTTAACACCATTAGACTTCTCTGCGTGGGGCTTTATAAAGTCTGAGATTTACCAAACAAGAGTTACAGACCTGCAGGATCTGCGAACCCGCACTGTCGCGGCAGTTGTTAAAATAACCCCATGGGAAATTCTTCGTACCAACGAAGCATTCAATAAACCAACAAATTCTAACATACGTAACTAGTATCATGCAAACAATCATCAGATACATCTATTTGACTTTGAAGTTCTGGTTCGTAGTCGCGGTGATCTTTATCTCAGGATGAGGCTGACGTCATCACTCATCCACGAATCTGAAAGTAACATCAAATCTTGACGAATACGTTATAAACAGATATTTCGTTTTCTGGATAATCATTTTACATATTTTTTTGTTAAGTTTCCTAATCCATTTTAATATAATCTTATATTTCTTTATTGTACTTAAAAACATTTATAATTTTGAAGTTTATTTTAAGTTTACGTGCAGTGTTTTGAATTTTTTTAACTTTTTAATTTTTTAATCTAAATTCCAAAGCTTTAATTCCTCGCTTTGATTTTTATGTTATGAAATAGTATCAAATTAACGTATACGTAATATTGAAATATATTAATATCGTATATTGACTAAGATCACGTTGCAATTATCGCTTACCGATTTTAACATTTAAAATTTCAAATTTTAAAAGGTTAAACCTTTTAACTTTTATTTATTTTATAATTTTTTTATATTTTACTGTAAATAATTGAAAATGGAAATCGCAAATATATGAAACGGTTGGCAGCTGTTGGGTACAAATAAAACAACATTAAAATGTGCTTTCATACTATCGCGTCCCTGTTCAGAACACGTTACCAATATATATATATATATATATATGGTACATGCCCCGGTATATTTACACATATATATATCATAGTTATAAGTCTGGAAAAAAGCGAAATTTCGACAGTTTACTTGGCGTATGTGAAATTTCCTCATCGTCCTCCGTAGTCAGACTAATCAACTGCTGGAGAAGTCCGAATTCTTGACGATCACCACTTAACTTTAATTAAAAGAAAAAATCAACTGAAATGCTGTAAAACGAGTCAACTTGGCGGATTTCCTACGTTCCAGAAGTGATCTTTCATGGTAAGAATAGATTGGGAAGTAAAAAAATCGAAGCTTTACTTCCGTTGTGAGACCGGAACAAGAGTGATAACACGCGTGTGTCGAGAAAGGATATTAGAGCTTATTTGAACGTTTCTATTTGCTTGATTTAAATGAGTGTAAATCAAATTTTCAAATACCATTGTTGACGATAAGAGAAAGATAAAAACAGTCTCTCTATACACGAGTCGGGATAATGTTATTCTTTCTTTAAATTACGACTGTAGTTATGCAAGAAGGCAATAATTATATGAAGGGGTCTGTACCAAACTAATGGCTTTTACTTTATTTATGAGAAAATAATAAAGGGCTTTACTCCCCAGTGTACTAAAGTTCCCCCCCTCGTACACACACGCACATACATATGTAAGCCCAAACACACACACACACACACACACACACACACACACAAAATATAGACTTCGTTAACCTCGTTGCTGTTCCGTGTGATGGTCTCTCTTCACACGAAGGTCAAGCTGGTGGCCCCGCCTCTAGGTCTGGCTTGGTGGAGGAGCGAGTTGCTTTCTTGCGCTCCACCGTACATAGCCAGGTACACCCGGCTCATCTGGTACCGTCCTGAGCCAGGCATCTAGTCTTCTCTTGAAAACTTCAACTTTGACCCCTGTAACGTTTTTGAGGTCCTTTGGAAGCTGGTTAAAAAGTCTTGGCCCCTGACAACCAAGCTATTTTCCTTCAGTGTTGAAGGCGGATTTACGTATGGACAGAATAGGCACCTATCTAGGGCGGTAAATTTTGTCGTATTTCAACATAAATAGGGCAAAGAAATGGAAAATAAATACAAATAGAAAATAACTAACTTATAAGCACTAACAAATTAAATAGATTCACAAATAAGTTTTAAAATAAAAAAGAACATCAGCCGCTATAGCAAACTAGCGACATCAAATAGCGAACTAATCCCTGCCTAGAGGCGGCAAAATACTAAGTACTCCTCTATATATATATATATATATATATATATATATATATATATATATATATGGGCAGGGTCACCATATAATGACGCGCGAAACTCCTGCCAGGTTACCAGGTATATCAGCTTTGGAGACAAGAAAACTAATTAGAACAAGCAAAATAAAACTTTAGTCGGAACCCATTTAACCTCTTTATTATACAATATATATATATATATATATAGTGGCAGAAAAAACATTAAAATCCTCAACAAAATTTGAAAAAGGGAGTGAGGGGAAAAGTTCGTGGCATCATCTTTGGTCAGAGGGGAAAGTGCCATAAAGATGCCATCAATTGTAATAACGAACATCAGTTAAATGACGTGGAAGCAAATTTTGGACAATTTTCTTCATAATTTAACGATTTCAGACTGAAGGCTCATAAAAGAGTCTGTCCAACCGCTTTCAGGAGGATAAAAAGCGTTTCTCCGCAGAAAAATTGTCAACAATTTTTTCCTTAATCTTTTTTATTGGCGCACTTAATTATGATAAATTGTTCCACGGAACGAAACTCTAATGTGGGATTGATAAATTTTATTTATATTTCACTGTGTAGGACATTTTTTTTATTTATTTATTTTACTCTTCCCCTACTGCATCCCTCCGTTGTTGCAGTTACTCTAGAAACATTTTCTGTAGAAACGTTTTCTGTATGGACATTTTCTGTAGAAATGTTTTCTGTATGGACATTTTCTGTAGAAATGTTTTCTGTATGGACATTTTCTGTAGAAACGTTTTCTGTATGAACATTTTCTGTAGAAATGTTTTCTGTATGGACATTTTCTGTAGAAACGTTTTCTGAATCGACATTTTTTGTAAAAACGTTTTCTGAATCGACATTTTCTGTAGAAACGTTTTCTTTATGGACATTTTCGAAATAAACGTTTCCTGAAGAAACCTTTTCTGTATGGACAGTTTTTATAACATTTGCTTTGTTTTTGTTGTTGTTTCGTGTTGTGAAGTATCATTTATCATCTGATTACGGTAACAACAGAATAAATAGAATTTAAACAGTGACTCCACCATTTTATTTTATTTATTGATTTATTTCTTGGAAGAGATAAAAGAGTAACATCTACTTCCCATTCAAACAACAACATTTTTTTTTTATGTATTCTAAATCTTCTCGTACATTTGGCACTTAAATTATCCCCAAATTTCGACCATTTTTGTGGAATCTCGAATATCAGAAATTTTATTCAGAAATCTTGAATTTGGGCAGCGAGAAAATTGTCCAACTTTTGACATTACTTTGTAACTTAAGCAAAAACACATAACATAAATATTATTTATATTTCTTATTTCTTCCAACCGTGCAATTTTTATGTTCATATAATATTTTTACTTGAAATTCGTTATATATATATATATATATATATATATATATATATATATATATATATATGTCTGTCTGTGTGTGTGTGTGTTCGGTTGAATAATCGACCTTAGTTTTTATTTATTAATTTATTATTAGTTTTTCAAATTTCCGTATAACATTTTTCAATAATGTTGGTAAATTATAAAAATATTAAAATCTACAAAAATCCCACGTAATTTACAAATTTCAATGCCCGAACGAAGATTGCAAACTTCGAGGAAACGTAAAATACGTGTGCTCAACCAAACAACACTGTCAAGAAGGCTAACAATGCACTTACAAGAAGGAAGTCCGAAAGATCACGTGTGGAACATACGCAAAATAAACCTGACCAGACAACGGATAGTGGAAGCGACAAAGGTGGTAACGCAAATAAGGGATGAGAAAAGACTTCATATCATCGAAGCATTAATAATAAAAGAGACTTCCCCAAAAATAAACAATCAGCGAACGGACAAGAATGAATCCTCAAGTTACACGTACGAAACTGACCAATCCCGTGAGTACACGTACGCGAAACTGCGGGAAAACCTCCGAAATGAGCTATAAAAGAGAGCGCCATGACAAGAAATTTCTACGCAGAACACCTACGAAGATGGTTCCAAACGAATTCCCTGTAGATGCTCGAGGACAGAGCGAAACGTCGGAAAATTTTGGAAATATTATTGTTGACTTTACTAAAATTGACACACCCAAAATTACTGGAAATCAAAGGTGAAGGAGATGAGGACACACAGGTAGGAGACTGCAGTGTCAGACCCAGGAAGACTCCTGACATTAACCCAGATGCCACCAAACTCTCGGAGCTTATTAACTGGAACTCTGGCGTGACTGACCCTCCTCTGACCTGCTCCCTCACCACTGCTGCAATCAAGGAGTTTCTGGATAGACCAATGGAAGTTCCTGCATGGCCCTCACGCACACACAGTCAGTAGAGAGGTGTGTAAGGATGACAACTGAAGCAGCACAACATGTTTACTCACAAGAGAGGAGGGAGGCGTACATCAGTGGCCAGGTGGCCAGTAGGGAGCTCATGTCCAGGAACAAGAGCAAGGCAGACATGGCATCCTTGGCAAAGTTCAAGAAACCTATCTATATTTCTAAGTTTTAATATTGAAATACAATCAAAATGTCTTTAATTGTATATAATGTATGTAAAATGTAGTTATAAACAATAAAAAAAATACTTGCAAAAATTGCTGATTTTTCGTAAACTTCAAATATAAGTAGCTAGGAGTGGTCAAATCTGGATTTTGAAGCCATATTTCGATTTAGCACATAAAAATGCATCATTTGGTCACTAGTAGTTTTTTGAATTGTTGACTTTACTAAAATTGACACACCCTAGTGTAGCATACACTCTTCTTTCGAGATTGTATTATCATCAACCTGGTTATGATGCCAAACTGTGTTCTAAAAGTGAAGAATGTTTAGTAACAGATTGGTCGATAGTGACGTATTAAAAAAAGCATAACTTCGTGTCTGAAGAATAAGACAGTCCTTTCTTCTCTCAGAATCCACAACCAAAATCAGAGAATCTGAGGAGACAACTGTCCTCGCCTTTTGTCTCAATGGGAAAGACGTGTACGGAATTTCAGAACATACACTCGGGACAGTAGCGACAGGATTCTCGTTTTATGAGTGGTTTTATATATATTACAGATGCAGCGTATATATAGTGTATATATATGTTAGCTCCTAAAACGGCATGAAAGACCCGTGTTTACTACGCTACAAAAAGTGTAAGTTGTGCTTCGAAAGTATTTGTACGTCGCGGAAGATGCCTCGCACATTTGTTGCTCGTGATCAGTCGCCATTTAACCCCGTAGATGAGTAAGTGGACAAAAAGACTGTGGTCAGAGTGACTAGCAAATATCTAAAAATGCTGGATTTGCAAATGGGGTAGTTCATAATATCATTGTATATAGTCGTCATGACTAACGAACGAGAAGCTGACTGTCGACGAGGAGGGCCATCGGTGATCAAAGAACGAACGTAAAGAATCTTTACTTACCATCTGGCATCCAATCCACGAACAAGAATGGTAGATATGATAATGTCGGTTTGTCACAGCGAACCGCTCAACGTTGTGTTCATGAACTTCGCAATAATAGATCTCCATCTCAGCGAAACCTCGTGCTTACGACTCGCCAATGCAAAGCGAAAATTAATGTAGACCAGTGGGATGGTAATACAGACCTATGTCAGTTTTTGATATCTTGAGGATTTTTAAATAAAACCGCTCCAAGCATTAAAGTAGGTACTCCTTCTTCACTATTCTGGGAACATTTTAAAGTCGTGTCATTCCACAGTGATATTCGTAACCATTTGGAGCAATTGTTTAGTATACATTCAACTAAAAAAGTATAAATATGCAAGGTTGAACAAAAACTGGTATGAGGCTTTGTGAAGTATGTTCTCAGGTACATTTTGGTGCCATTTGTCGGGATATATTCCTTAAATTTTTATATACAGGCCTCCAAATCGGCGTGACGGTCGCAACAAGGACCGTCACACCAATTCGGATTGTTGATCTACTAAAACTTTTCTGAGATTCTTAAAATTATTTTTATCCATTTTTTAATTGTTCTGAACTTCTCTGGTTTTACTTTTGTAATCGGTTTAAATTTCCCAAACAGAGTACAATTTAACATTTTCTTTTAACTGTCGTCATTTTGTGGTTTCGTCTAACCTAGTCAACGCTGGCGCCTCCTATGGACAGAATAAAAGAAACTTTGATTGTTAAGAGAGAGAGAGAGAGAGAGAGAGAGAGAGAGAGAGAGAGAGAGAGAGAGAGAGAGAGAGAGAGAGAGAGAGAGAGAGAGAGAGAGAGAGAGGAGAGAGAGAGAGAGAGAGAGAGAGAGAGAGTTACTGATAAATAATAGCAATATATTTTAATAATTTTATCAACCTATCCATTGAATGTGAAAATGAAAAAAAAAATGACATTTGAATCTAATTAAATTTTAAGTTCACATTCATAAAGGTGAAATACATTAAAAATATATATTCATACCTTACTTGAAAAAAAAGAGTGCTAAGCTGTTTTCTGAATGCAGGAGACGAATCCTGACTCAGTATAACAGCTGCGGAAAACACATTCTCACATTCCGTGTAGTTTTTACCTTCTCTCGATTGATGAACAAACCTCACCACGATCGATACATACATTCCATGCAGCGATAAACATTCCTATTATTATTATTATTACCTTAATACTATTCCAAAGGGAGTAAGTAACTCGTGATTATGAGCGGCTGTCCAAATCCGCGTATTGGATTACTGTTTTGTAGAGATAGACGCGCTGGACTTTGGAAGAGCATGACTAGCCATTTCTACATGGTCCCGTCCTCGCTTTATCCAAAAAAGGATTCGAACCTATCCCTGAAATTCGCGTTATCACAGCTGTTAACATTAAATACACTAAAAATTAGACGAACTAATTATTCAAATACACACGAGTAAACACATCCTCATTACACGCTTACGTTTGCTCACTCGTTTCTATTGCTCTGCTTTTAAGCCCCTCGAATCTCAAACAAGGAAACTACCACCGTTAATGGCAATGATAATCTCAAATGTTAAAGCAATTAAGCTTAACCATCTTATGCAAAGTCATTTTCGTGTAGTTAATGGATAATTGTTGTTTCGCCAAATGCTTATGAATTATGCATTAGCATTGCCAAGATTTGCTTCCAAACTTTTTTTTCATTTTGTTTACACAATTTCTTTCCTTATATATTATATATATATATATAATATATATATATATATAATATATATATATATATATTACAGGGTGGGCCGTAAGTTTCCATACATAGGAAAAATTAAACGTTTGTTTTTATGTTTCAGATACCCTAAGAATATGCGTTTGACGTAAGATCTTGTTTACTGATGAAGCAAATTTTTACGTCAATGGAGAGGTTAATCGGCAAAACATACGTTATTGGAGTAATGCTAACCCTAACTGGCTGAGTCCGACGAAGATGCAAGGTGCCGGTAAAGTGATGGTGTGGGCCGGGATATGGGGTGACAGAATTATTGGACCAATTTTTTTTGTCAGTGGAAATCTTAATGCCGAAAGGTATCTTAACATGTTGCAAGAAGAGATTTTCCCATCCCTGCTAAACGAGGAAGGTAACTTCCCAGTTTACTTCCAGCAAGATGGAGCTCCACCTCATTATGGTCTTCACGTGCGTCGGTATTTGGATCAGCAGCAGTTTCCGGATGCTTGGATTGGTCGGCGTGGTCCTGTGGAGTGGCCTCCCAGATCCCCAGATCTCACCCCCCTTGATTTCTATCTTTGGGGGCACTTGAAGGCCATGGTGTATCAGGAAAAGATACGAGACATAAATCATCTAAAGGAACGTATCACCAACGCCATTACAAGCATAACGTCAACTGTGCTAATGCGTGTTCATCAACAGTGGGGAACACGTATTGAAATGTGTTTTCAAAACAATGGCAACCATGTAGAGCATATTATATAAATAAAAATGGTTGTCCATAAAAAAATGTTTATTTTTCCTATGTATGGAAACTTACGGCCCACCCTGTATATATATATATTATATTTCTTTCCTTATATATATATATATATATATATATATATACTCGTTCTCCCTTCCTGTAAAGTAAATTTTTGTGAAAAATCAAATAAAAAATTTTGAAAAAAAAAATGATTTTTGTCCACAACAAAATACAATTTTTGATTAAAATACAATTGGATTTACTTTCTTTTTTGTAAAAAAATTTAATAAAAGCGTTCGTTTTAGCAAAACCTTTATAATTACAAACCAATTAGCCCCGATTCTATAACCTTTTTTTTTTTTACCTTCAGCCCCTATTAATTTGTGGTTCCAATTTTTCCTAATGTACTTTCCTAATGGCTCAATCTATTTTCTATACCTTTCATTCGAGCATGAGGACCGTTGAATGACGTCTTTACTCAGACAGTCTAATTTGCATGACAGTTCTGATAATTTTCCTATTGTTCTCCACGCATCGTATCCATTTAGCTCCGCTTTCATCCGCCAGTCAGAAGACGCTATTCCCGCATTACATGATGGGATACTAACACAAAGAAAAGGAAATTACAAGACAAATTAACACCCCTTTCATTTGCCACTCCATATACATTTCCTTTAGGATAACCGTATATATATATTATATATATATATATATATATATATATATATCTATATATATATATATATATTGTGTGTGTGTGTGTGTTTGTGTGCGTTCTCCCCAAAATTTTCCTATTTTTTATTTGCCCATTATTTAATACTGGATGTATATTTTATTATTGGGGTTCGTCCTTCAGAAAGGTAACAGATTTGGGGTTTTATTCCGCATATACCTTTACATTTCTAATCTTTCATTCTTAATAACTACTAAATATTGTATATTAAAACCATTCTTTCACCATTTCATACTTAAAATAATGACGATACCGCCACCATCACACTATAGCCTAGTAAGGCCATCAGAGGCGGATTTAGGTTTCCTGGCGCCAAGGCCATCCTCCTGATTTAGCCGTTCTTCGGACACTAACGAAGTCACCATTTAGCAATAAATAGTTATTTGATATAAGGGTTTTTAGTAAAATGCAGTCAAATGGTTTAGGCATTTACTCTAGCAAAATATATCTTAACATATAAGATATTTTTATATCAATCCATAATATATTATATATACAGGGTGAGTCAGAAGTAGCGCCCGATTTCTGTCAGTTGATTGTTTGTTTGCCATTTGTATTACAGTGTACAAGAAGGTAGAAATAAATGAATGACATGTTTTTCTAACCATTTATTCGGGGGAAAATTATTACGGAACTGTACCAAGCTGTTTTACTTGCAATTTTCAAAGTGCCCTCCCTCGTGATCGATGCACAATCTGACAGCCGAAAAAACAGAAATGGGCGCTACTTTTGACTCACCCTGTATATATATATATATATATATATATAACAATCCCTTAAATGTGTGAACAGAAATGCTTTGTAGGTTATCTTTACGATCTTTATGTTTAGTTACGAAATCGACCGTTGTAGAATACTCAAAGCAGTTTCCGCCGAGATTGCTGAGCAGCGAAGGAATCAATAAGATCTGTATAGCTAAGAGCTCTCGTGAGTTCCGATTCAATACTAAGGATAGCTAAAGAGTTGAGGCGATTTTCTAACATCACTGACCGTAGGTAGTTCTTCAGTCGTCGCAGTACAGAAAAAGATCTTTCGGCAGAACAGTTGGAAGCCGGCGTATATAGGAAGATCCTGAGCGCAATATCAACATATGGGTAAACTTCTTTTAATCCTTTTGCTTGGATCATCTCACTCATCTCAAGAATGCTCGTAGGAGTTTTCTC
This sequence comes from Bathynomus jamesi, assembly GCA_023014485.1. NCBI lineage: Eukaryota > Metazoa > Arthropoda > Malacostraca > Isopoda > Cirolanidae > Bathynomus > Bathynomus jamesi. The sequence continues at coordinate 218,766 of JAJOZX010001158.1, forward strand.
CAAATTCAGAAGAAACCCACGGAAATGAAGACACTCATTAACAAATGCTTCCGCCAAGTCATCCTTGTAAAATTCCCAAAGCTTAATAGCATTGGCAGTTCTATCTGTCGGATTGAAGGTGGTGACTTTTGTAAAAAATGCAAACCGTGCATGGAGGTTTTCATACACATCTTTACGACTGTTTAATTCCGACAATAATCTGTCAAGTATCACAAGATAAGTATTAATGAAGAAGTTCCTCCGTCCATCTAATTCTACCTCGCCTTCGCGAGTTTCGTCGGCTCGAAGTTTTCTTTTCTTTTTTCTTTTCATTGTAACTTCATATTCGCAGATAGATGATTTCTTAATTGCTGCTTCTTCATAAAAGTCGAAGTTGTCTCTTGCATCTTTTATATAGAATGTCAATGATGCATACAGTTCTGCTACGACACCAAGATCAATGTTAACTGCTTGGAGCTGTTTACTAGTAGCATTGAACCTTTCCAGAATGTCACCCCACATTAAAGAAAGAATTGTAGTTTCAAGGCGTTGCAGTTGATTGAGGTACCCTGATGCTTCACTGCGTGTGCAAGGCTTTTCTGATTCATCTTCTTCAATGGACGTAAGTGCCTCTATAATCGCTTCCCAGTCTTTATTGAGACTCCTACACGCTTCTTCACGGGCTGACCATCGAGTGCCTGATAAGCTTTTTAGCGTTACATTTTCAGATTTGGCAAAATGATTTTGTAGTATTTCCCAACGGTAAGTGGAGGCAGTGAAGAACACGTAAAGATTTGGAGAAGTGCGAAAAAATCAATGGCTTCCTTACAGCAATTTGCTGCACACTGTCCAATCAAATTTAATGAGTCTGCAGAGCAGGGTACGTAAACTGCTACTGGGGACGCTTCTTTTATTCTGGCTTGCAAGCCAGAGTAAGTCCCTGACATGTTGGGAGCGTTATTATACGACTGTCCTCTGCAGTTTGCAATGTCGAGATCATGCATTTTTAATATGCTGGAAACTGAATTGAAAAACTGCTCTGATTTGTGGCCTACGCTGGGAAGGAATGCCAAAAATCGCTGTACAGGATGCCCATCTTCTTTTACGTATCTCAGAATAACTACAAGTTCATCGACATGTGATATGTCTGGGGTGGAGTCCACAATAATGGAATAGTACTTCGCACATTTCACTTCCTCAGTTATTTGTTTGGTAACTTTGTCAACCATTAGTTTGATGAATTGCTCACATGTAAACGAAGACAAGTATGAGGTGTGATCTTTTCCTGGATTTTTGTATTTTGCAATATGTTCCGCCAGAAAAGGGTCAAATTCAGCAATAAGTTCCAAAGCCATTATAAAGTTTCCATTGTGGACAGAACCAAATTTCTCAATGTGGCCCCTAAAAGGTAAATCATGAGATGCCAGTGACCGGACCACTGCAACAACTCGTTGTAAAACATTCCTCCAATACTTCTTCTCCACATCAATTTGATAGAAAAGTTGTTTGTCAATTCTTCAGAGAGTTGAACTTCTCATTTTCATAACTAACACACATGACTTATGTTCAGAGAAATTTTCATGGCTTGTTAATGCTTCACTGCCATGCTTCCAGTCATCAAATCCTTCCTTACCAATTTTAGTAGTTCCGCCAAATAACTGACATGGAACGCAGAAAATTGAGCCTGTGCTCTCCGAATACATTAAATATGTTCTCTTCACCTCCTCTCCGTTGACAAGTTGTGTTTCAAATAAGGTTTTACAAAATATCTGAATCGTTCATCAAAACGTCTCTTTGAATGAGAAAAGTTCATGTTTCCTAGGTCCTGATTTATGCCATGCTCTGACACATAATGACGTGTAGCATCATTAACGTCCCATAATGCTGGGTCTTGTCCAATGGAAGTATTGCTGCAGGTAGTTGTGATGCTACCTACATCACAAGACTTAGTATAGGGTAGGCAGGATTCTTGAACTTCTCTACCAGATAATCTAAAATTACTAGGACCTTCATTAACATTTTGATCTTCTTGGAAACTCCTAATCTCGGTACATTCTAATTCTTTTAAAAGAACATTCGGATTTGTTTCAAATTTTTGCTCTTTATATCAGATTTCTTGAAGAAAGTATTAATTTTCGCAGTTTTGTCAATGACATCTCGTTGTTTTTCAGCTTTCTCCAGAGCTCTCTTCTTATACTCCGAGCCGTTTAGTCTTTTTCTCCCATCACTCATCTGAAAAAACAAATACATCTGAAGTTAATTAAAAATATAAATAATATATCTTAAAATAGAAATATTTTATTAAAATTAATAAAATATATTATAATTATATATTTAAAAAAAATAGCTCAGCCAGGCTGAGTAGGTCTCTAACAGCTAACTACATATAGGCAATTAAGTTAACATAAAAAATTCAAAATTATCTTAAAAACTGCCTTCTTCTTACCTTGTATAAATACCATTACTGTACTAAACTGAGATAAACACAATCTTGTCTTTAAATTTTAAATGTTGTCCAGTTCCAAAGTTCAAAGTTGCAAAATAGAAAAATATAAATGCAATTTTATAGAGAAAACCTTAAACAAAATAATTGGTCAATTTTTGGCTTGATACTTTGTAAAGTGTAAACAATAAATCTGAAATAAAATAAAAATAATTAGCTTTAAAATAAAGATATTATTAAAATTAATAAAATATATTAAGGCCAAGGACCAACTTTGAAATCGACTGCGTTCAAACGTAATGAGATTTTTTTTTAAGCGGTACTAACTTTTCTCCGTTTTCTTAGCTAAAAAAAATACCAGAAATTTTGAATTTTTTCCCTACCTAAAAAGTGCTTTCTTGTTATCTTTCTTGTTACGACGTTTCCTCCAGAATTTTACTGCCCTCAAAATTTTGCTGCTCCCTGAAATTTGCCGCCCTGGGCCATGGCCCATTTGGCCCATATGTAAATACGCGCCTGAAGGCCATAGAAGGCCTTACTAGACTATAGTCTAGCTAAGTCTTGACGAAGCCTCCATAAGGACTTAGTCTACACGGAACAATATAGCTGAACTCTCAAACAGTGAGTGATACGCGTTTGCAGCAGGAACAGAAAATCAAGATCGTTCAGTAGTTTCATGTGACATATTCTGTGATGCAGGTGCAGAGGAACTTTGACAGAGGATATGAATGTAGAAACATAATATCACGAATTGTTAGAAAATTTCAAACAAAAAGAAATGTAAGCAATCAACATAAGGATAATAGTGGTAGGCGATGTCCACAAGAACTGCGCAACACGTAAATACAGTTCATGAAATTATTGAGCGCAGTCCGCAGAAGTCAATTCGACGTTTGTCAACAGAAGTAGTTATTTCACGAACATCTATGCATCGTATACTTTGTACCGAATTAAACCTCTTTTCCTACAGAATACATTCACAAGCTTCACTGCCTAATGCACAAAAACAGAAACGAATGGAATTCGCAACACGGACGTTAGCAAAGCTAGAAGAAGATCCTCAGTTTTTTAAACACATCCATTTCACTGTCGACTGTTATGTGCATCTGTCTTGGGAGATTAGTAGTATGATTTCATCGAAGTAGAGTTGGGGAAGGATGTTGAGGGGCAAAGGCGGAAAAATTTGATAAATGGCGTAATAGACTCTAATACCTTAAGGGGAATAGGCAGAGTAAAATTTGAAGCACAGCTGTGCAAACAGTAGGATTGATTGTAAACAAAGAGTTTGATAAGGCTCAAGAGCGATGAGATAAAGGGATCGTGAAAAGAAATATATATATATATACAGGGTGGGGCACGGGAACCAAGTGTTTTTGGAATAATCAGGAAAATGATATTTATTTTTGTAAAGAAAATATATTGGTAGAACAACATTCGTAAGAACATAGCATTTCATGTCATAATAATCATGTACCGAAAATTATATCTGGCATATGATGTCCTTGGCCGTCGACGCATTGTTGAAGGCGTTTACGAAAATTGGCCTCCACTCTTCCCAGCAGGTCTCTGTTGATTTGGATGATTTGTTGACGGATCGCTTCCTTCAATGCATCTAATGTACGGGGCTTGTCCTCGTAGACACGTGACTTGAGGTACCCCCATAGAAAGAAGTCACATGTGGACAAGTCAGGGGACCGAGGGGGCCATGCAATGTCACCAAATCTCGAAATGAGATGGTTGGGAAACAGGGGGCGAAGAACAGCCATTGACGCTCTGGCGGTGTGTGGCGTGGCCCCATCTTGCTGAAACCACAAATGTCGACGAGCAATACGCCTTCTTCGTAACTCAGGGATGAAAAAGGTGTTCACCATCTCAATGTAACGCCCAGATGTTATGGTAACGGTAACCCATTTTGTTCGAAGAAATAGGGACCGATGACGCCAAACTTTCCCACCGCGCACCAAACTGTAACCTTAGGGCTATGCAGCGGTTTTTCATGGAGTTGTCGCGGATTTTCAGCAGCCCAATACCGACAGTTTTGATTGTTTGACGGCCCCATTAAGGTGGAAATGGGCTTCATCACTCATTACCACCATCAGGTTTTCATTCTGCTCATAAAGTGCAAGCATTTCCTGTCAAAATTCAGTCGTTGGGGGCAATCGTTTACATTCAATTCCTGCACCATCGCTAACTTGTATGGGTGAAAATGTAATTCTTCATGCAAAATCCGTCTAACAGTACGATTGCTGATTCCGAGTGCAGCTGAATGTCTCCGAGCAGAGCGGCCTGGGCTTTGCAACATCGCTTGTCTGACCCTTTCAACGTTCTCTGGAGTACGCACAGTGCGTTGCGGCCCCTTCGGTTTTGTTTTCATTATTGAGCCTCCTGTTCGAAGATTGTTAACCCAACGTAAGATTGTGTCACGAGCGGGAACAGAGTCATTTCGATGAATGTTGAATCTGCGGCGAAACGCACGCTGAACTGCTGTCACTGACTCGCCACTCCTAACAAAATGATCATACGCGAACATGCGGTGTTCTAACGTCCACTGCTCCATGATGGCACCTGAAAGATAAAGGTGAGTGTTAGTTAAAGTTAAATGCTATGAACCCAGGAATGGAATGCTACCTACCGCACGCCCCTCCCATTCCTAATGGCCGATTACTAGCTATTCAAAAACACTTGATTCCCGTGCCCCACCCTGTATATATATATTATATATATATATATTATCAATTCAAGCAGTTTTATATAGATTTTTTGTAGTATTTTCATACCTAACAGCGTCAATCTTTATAAGAATCTTATAAAGAAGGCCTCTTGCCTTCACTTTAAGCAACAGATATACGAATTTTACATTGGTAATGACATCGTGAAATCATGCATCATAGATGACATAACAAGAGAGCATCTAAAACTTTCAAACATACTCATAGACATGGCTACCATAACCTTTGAGGTTCTTCAGTGTAACCCCCCCAAAGATGATATTTCCCACCCACACCGCTAAAATAACATATATCCAAGACTTTTCAGTGCTCAGACCTGTATCCAGACCTGACAGTAACCATATATTATATATATATATATATATATATATGTATATATATATATATATATATAATTTCCCCACTGCCTCATACCATATTCCAGCACCACCATAAACATATGCATATACACATATATATATATATATATACACACTGTATATATTATTTTTCTTATCACTATACCTTTATCTTATCGCTCTTGACCCTTATCAGTCTCTCTGTTTACACTTATCAATCCTATTGTTTACACAGCTGTGGTTCAAATTTCCTTCTTCCTTTTCGCCTTTGCCCCTCACCCCCCTTCCATCACTCTACTGTGATGCCCCATACTACTAGATTAATAAACCAAACTTTCGTTACTGGGGAAGTCATGCTGGAGCTCCAGTAGCGTTTCTGCACAGTGTGCTAAACTCAACATTTGGGTCGCTGTTGGGTAATATGGTATAGTAGGTCCCTACTTCGTTGAAAATGAAACTGGAAAAGCACAAAATTCATATCGTCATATCTTCAGATGCTACAAGATTTCTATGTACCACAACTAATTAGTTTGTCTCGTAAAACAAATAATTGCATTACCCGAGATTCACAATGGTTTCAACAGGATAGAGGACTCCACACACTGCTTGTGAAACTCGCAACTTTTTGAGGAAGCATTTTTCCGGACTACTAATCTCCCTTCATGAACCAGTGGAATGGTTCCTAAACTCACCTCACCTCACGGGCCCTGACTTTTTTTTTGTGGGGTTACACGAAGACAGGATCTATTGTACTCAGCCTAAGACACTTGAAGACTTAAAGACCAAAGTATATGAGGTGATCAACAACATCCAGCTGAGCTATTTCCAAAATTTATGTCAAACATTTGTGTAAGGTTGAATATTGTGTTAGAAAAAATGGCGATTACAGTAAACATGTTTAATTAAGGTTAATAAACTCCGATGCTTTACGTACCTATTGCCTTTGTCTTTGGGTCTCGATTCCTTTTTTATTTTTTGAGCTTAGAACATTTATTTAGAAATAGGGACTTTTTCTGGAGACACCTTATATATATATATATATATATATATACAGGGCGTCCCAAAAAAATGTATACACACTTTAAATAATTATAAAGGCAGTGTTTATTAAAATACATTTCATTTTCAAAATGTAATAGAATCTACAGACATTATTTAATTGTTTTGTCAACGCCTGTTTTCAAACTGACGTCCGTTCTGGTCCAGGCACTGCTGATAACGCGAAGCAATGGAATCGCAAGCATCACGAAACATTTCGTTTGGTATTTGTGTGCATTCTCGTTCAATGGCTGCTCTCAATTCAGCGACTGTTGCAGGTTTTATAGCGTAGACTTTGTCTTTAAGTATCCCCATAAAAAAAAGTCTAGTGGTGTGAGGTCTGGTGAACGCGGAGGGTATTCTACGAAACCCCTTCGTCCAATCCACATCCACATCGTGCCAAGTACCACTCGCAATACTACTCCACTCTTCGGTCCGGATCATCTTCATTAATAGCATGGACTAATCTTGGAATGTAACTTTTCCATTGACAGCGCTTCAAAATGCGTTGGACAGACGATTCTGAAATTCCTACCTCACGACTCGCTTGCCGCACAGATTTTCTTGGACTTTGGTGATACGTTTCCAGTACTCTTTCTTGCTTTGTGGGGCTTGTCGATGTCCGTGGTCTTCCGGAACGCTTCTTGTGGACATTCTGAACAGTTCCATCGGCTTCAAACTTATCTCTAATTCGAGTGATGGTAAGTCGCGTTGGTGGATCTGTTTGAAACTCCCTCCTAAACTGTCTTTGCACTTCAACTGCGTTTTCACACTTCCAGTAGCATTTTAGAATGAATTTCCTTTGTTCAAAGCTTAGTCTGACTGCCATTATTAATTCTAATGGGTTTAACTTGGAAAGAAAGAAATATCAATTGAGCTATCAGCTGTTAAAGTGTGTATACATTTTTTTGGGACGCCTGTATATATATATATATATATATATATATATATATACCCAAGGAGACTGAATCAGAAGGACTTGAAGAAAGTTGGCTGTAGTTTAACGTAACTTGTAGAGCAAATCTAACTTAGCCTCACTCAACTTAAACTCAATTACTGATAATTACAAAAATGTTTTTCTACACAGTGATAAATGACATATATATATATATATATATATATATATATATATGATGAATAAAACCACGAAGGAAAGGAAACACAAAAAGGTGCTCAAGCGCTTTCGTCTAATGACATCCTCAGGAACACTGAAGTACAAAAGGTTACGGCCTATATATAGGTTACAGAAAGAAAAAAAAAATAATAAATAACATACAAACATATATATATATATATATATATATATATATATATATATAATATATATATCTACACACAATATATATATATATATATATATATATATATATATATATATGCAATAAACAGAGAAGTAAAAATAAAAATTAAAAATTAAAGGATTAACAAAGAGGCATACAGATTTGTAAGAAAAAATATCGATTTTTAGCACAAGATCAAATGAATTAAAAATACAAATTTATACTGGAAATCTGCCCGGGTTTTAACACTTTGCTTTTATAGTCAAGTTTCGATATATATAAAATAAAATGAAGTTTAAAAGTTAATAAAGTAGCATACAAGTTTACCAAAGATTTAGCGTCCTATTTTTATCTAAATCTGTTTTGAAGGAATTCAAAACAACAGGATCGAGTTGAAAAAGACCTTTGCTTTGTTGAAGTTATTTGAAAGTTGGATAATGGCAGACTCAAGAATATTTCTATTAACAATGTTGCTAGAGTGAAATAAAACTGAAGCATTATTCCAATCAATACAGTGGGATAACTCTGACAAATGGACAAAAAGAGCACTGGACAACTGTCCTGTTCTAACGGAATATTGATGCTGTTTTATACGTGTGTGCAAATCCTTTCCCGTCTGACCTATGTAAAAGGAATCACATTGTTTACACCCAATTTTATAGATAACGCCTGAATTATTGGTAGGGCTATTTTTTACTATGATATTTTTCACAATATTGTTATATGAAAATACTACATTAATATCCAAAAGTTTAAGTACATTAGCAATGCCTAAAAAGCCCGGGAATGGTGACTGAATCGTAGGTTTACACGTCTTGCCAATTGTTTGGAGGATTCCACATCGAGATGTTCTTGGTACATTATGTATGCCAGCCTGCTCAAAAACCTCTTTACTTAAGGACAATGGATGCTTTGCAATTTGCGCTTGATTACAGATATCTGCCGCCTTGTCACTTTTCTTATAGCTCCTTTATCACTTCGCTGCCTCAGTTTGGTACCCTCCGCTACAAACTTGTTTACAGTTCGATAAGCTCTGCTAAACTGCTTCGCAATTTCAATAGATTTTATATTTTCAGCGAGTAACTTGACTATTTTTCTTTTCTCAGTTAATGTTAAATCCTTCTTCTTACCCATTTTCACCATTTAGATCCGTAAATAGAATACTTGCTTAATAATTCGGAACACAATATTTTACATATTTTTCAATAAAATGAGATAATTATTTTAATTATCAAAATATTTTATCGAAATGAATACCAGCAATGCTGCTATATATAGTGATTATTTGCTACAAATTTCATTGAAATCGGGGAAAAACGTTTGAAAACATTGGAGAAAATGTAATCTGCTTAATACGTGCGAACGCAGTGTACGCACGAGCTGCAACTAAGACTCGTCCACAGCTGGCAAACTCTGAACCAGTCTGTCGTAGAGAACATTGATGATTCGATACCCGCGAGGTTCAAGCTCTGAATGCGGCGAAAGGACATGCTACTAGATGCTTATATGTACCCAACTTTTATTTACATCTTACCATTAGTACTTTTAAAAAATGGGTCAAATTTAGTGTTATGATTCTCACGGAAACCTGGTTAAATAGTAGCATTAATTAAAAACCTGTATAATATAGACAATTACATTGCTTATCATACTGTAAAAGATGGTCAGATTGTGTGGGGGGTATCTCTGTGTATGTGCATAAAACGTACGACTATAATGAAGTACTTTCTGTATGCAATAGTGATACTGAACCTGATTGTTATGTAAACAAAAGTAATGTAGATTGTGTTCATGCGATATATAGACCACCTAATACTAATATCAATAGCTTTTTAATTCACTTAAATAACATGTATGCAACTTCCATAAATCGAATGCCATAGTTGCGGGTGACTTCATTAACTTGCAATCTGAAGCATTCTCTCATAAATTTTTAAACCTAATGAATTCTTTTTATTTTAGTCATACTATTACCAAACCCACTCGAGTCTACAACTATGGTAATCAAATAACAAAATCTAAGATTGTATACAGTATTTGTAAATAGCAATGGAATAAATTCTGGAATTACAACCACAAACATCAGTGATCATTTTCCTACTTACGCTATATACATTAACATTGTTCAGGTTGCGGATAAAACAATTATTGATTACAGAATATTCTCAGAGGTTAACAAAAGAAATTTATTGGGGCTGTAGAAAATACTCGATTTGACTGTGACGAGCCTATGAATGACCCAGATCATATGTTTCAGTTCTTCTATGACACTTTATTCCATATTTTTTAATACTCGCTTTCCTTTAAGGAGAAAAACAGTTTCGCCCAAAAGTGTCGCAAATCCATGGATCACTCCAGGAATTATCACTTCAATAAAGAACAGAGGTAAATTATTCAAATTGCAATTACAAAGCAAAATTCCTAAAGTACAAAAATACACTCAATACAGAAACAAATTAACTAAAATAACCAAAATTGCAAAATATAACTATTATAACAATCAATTTTCCAAACATAAAAAAGGAAACATGAAAAATACTTGGACAACCATAAACACTTTAAACAGTCTTCTCGGAAAACAAATTTAGAAAAATTCAATAGAGAAATTAAATGTTGATAATAAAGAAATTACTGATAATACTTCTATTGCAGACTCTTTAAATATACATTTTACTTCAATAGCGGATAAGCTTCGCTCACAGTTACTAAATAATGATCACTCACCTCCAGAATATATGCCACCCAGCCCACTAAATTCATTTTCTTTTGTTCCTGCTACCTCTATTGAGGTTCGGAATATTATTGGTAAATTAAAAAATACAAAAATAACATTCATAACATTCCTGTCCCTATATTGAAACTTGTTAAAGATAAGATATCCGTAACTTTGGCTAAAATTATCAAGCAAAGTGTTTCCAAAGGAATATTCCTATCAATGCTAAAAATTTGTTGTATAATACTCCTTTTTAAAGGGGGTGTCCCTACACTTATCAATATTTATGTATTTGAGTAAGGCGTTTGATGTAATACTGTAGACCATAATATTCTACTTGATAAATTATATTGTTACGGCTTTAGAGGAGCAATCAGTGATTGGTTTTAAAGTTATTTGTGCATTAGATATAATTTTGTATCAGTAAATAAGATTTGCTCAACTAAAGCGCTTGTCAAACATGGTGTGCCACAGGGTTCAGTTCTGGGTCCACTGTTATTTTTATTACATATAAAAGCTAAAACTACTAAAACTCAATGATGTAATCAAACTGACACATTTTATTTTTATTTACGAGTGTAAGAACAAAATCATTAACTTACAATGGGTAAATAGATATTTTGTAACTCATCAAGAAATACACTCATATGAGACCAGAAATAGGTCAAAGCATGTTATACCTCAATTTCGATTGTCTTCATCTCAAAAATTACCCATTTACATTGGATTAAAACTATGGAATGACTTAAATGCTGATATAAAAAATATTGTGAATGTAAATTCGTTTAAAACCAAGTTGAAATCCCGATTAATAATGGCATACTACTAAAAATCTACGATTAATGTACATTGCTATTGTTTATTAATTTCTCGTGTGTAATCCAGGATTAAAGACATTGCTTGTGATTGTTCAGTTCTTATCTCTCATGTATAATATTGATTTCTTTGTATGGTATTGGTATAATACCTTCAATAATGACCTTGCATTTGTCATATCGATAATGCTAATTTAATACTAATACATACCTTAACTATTAATAATACTTATTTATGATTTATATTTTATTAATAACAAATATGTTTTATTTTTAATAAGAGCCCAGTAAAGCCTAAAGCTTTATAAAGGGCCAAACTGAATAAAATAAATAGTCCAGCTTCACAATTATTTGTCATTGTAAATTGTAAAACCAATGTATTTACTCATATATTATTATTAATAAAGGTTATTCAATTCAATTTAAAAGGATGTGCGGAATGTTATGAGGCACCATAATATACGGGGCTCCAATAAACCTTAGCCCCCCCCCGCCCATGGCCTAAACCATGGGCAGTAAAACATACTTTACAAAAGAGAATTTAATCGTGCATTTAATGAGAAACAATTAAAACTTGGTGTTCCCGCCAGTGGCTTCCAAGACAGCCTGAATTCGCTTTGCGTAGCTTGCCAAAAGTGACGTGAATAGATCTTGATCGTTACGCAAATTTGCTAAAACAGTTTCAATGTGTTGCGTCATTGTATCCTTCGAAAATCGATTTGCTGCAGGTTCTTGAAACAAGAGACATTCAACCTTGTCCTTTATAACTGATCCAATGTGCTCACAGACGTTCAGGTCAGGAGAATTTCCTGGCCATTCTTCATTTCCAAAGAAATCGATCTCATGGTTCCGCAACAACTGTTGAGTGGCTAATGCCTTAAAGCAGGGGGCCTTATCGTGCAGAAGTGTGACCTGATCGACATCCATAACATTGTTTGGGTTTCTTAGAAAAAGAATGACATGCTGGGATAGAATAATATCACGAAAATACTGTCCATCCCAACTCTGACCATTTGCCTTCAGCACCCACATGAGCTTCTTTGCAGTGAACAAAACAAACACACCAACACAGTCTGAACTTTTTAATAATTCGCGATAATGTTCATTGTCATCGATTTCATCTGGTGTTGTGGCCCACACTCGATCATTTTGGTAGTTAGGCCGACGTGTTACGTAAACAAAAAATTCATCGGAGACAGCTAAATGCATGAAATCATCCACATCCCAATCTTCAAGATAATGGGCAAACCACATTCTGTCATCGATGTTAAGTTGAGTTTTTCTTGGCTTTGGAAGTTCATGCCAAGGCTTTAAACCTTGCCTATGACGGTACAGTCGAATGATCTCACCACTAACGACCTTTCCTCTCAACACTTCGATCTCTCTAGAAAGTTTAGCACAGCTGTTTTTCCGCTTACGCGTACCGCTTTCAATGATGTCCTTTGTTTCCTGAGAGAGTGGTAAATTTGGGCGCCCAGATTTGGTTGTATCCATTTGACATTCATCCAAAGTTTTATTCCAATTTCTTTTGACGAAGTCCTCACTTCTAAGCAACTTTTTGGCAACTCATGAATGTGTTATAAAGGTGGCTCCAGCATCACGAGCTTCCCGAAATGTTATTGCTCGTATGCGATCTATCACACGTTGCCTCTCCGAATCACCAATTAATTGAGAAGCCATTATATTATCACTTTATCAGCTAGAGTAATTTAATACAGTACCTGCAATAAATAAAGAATTTTATATATTTTTATAATCACTAAAAACTATTTCGATATAAGTAATGTAAGCTGCAAATGGGGGGGGGCTAAGGTTTTTTGGAACCCTTTATATATATATATACATTTTTGTTTTGTGTTACATAATGAATTTGGCTGATTATTGCTTGACGTGACAAAATTATTTACACTGACATATTAACTGATAAAATATAAAATATTCAGGAATTATGTCAGAACCAAACAAAATCTTACGTGTTCTTTTTTTTTAGGGGGGGGGGGGGCAGGATTGTTTTGTTTTTAATTTTCACTTTACACGTTCAACATTAATTAAATTTCATTGATCTGAACCTCAAAAATAAATCTCGAAGGGTTGTTACAAAAGTGGGCGGAGCTTCATTTCTGTTATACGTCATTGTACGTGGATCACTCAACATATTTTGCCCCACCTTTATTTTTTCTTTCCAAGTTTCCTTGTAAGTTCCAAAAATTTTGTACACAAGTAGTTACATACCTTTTTCACAAGTTTTTATTTTTCCATTTAGTCTCCATCCTTTTCTACGGCTTTCCTCCACCTCGAAACAAGGACCTTTATTCGTTGCTTGTAAAAGTCTGCTGGGTTCCGCTGGAGCCACCTCTTAACCTCCTCAACAACCTCATCGTCACTCTGAAACTTTCTTTCACGAATAGCATCCTTCATTGGCCCAAACAAATGGAAGTCTGAAGGTGCCAGATCCGGGCTGTATGGAGGGTGGGGTAACGCAGTCAAGCGCATTTTTGTGATGGCCTCTCTTGTTTGCAAACTGTTGTGTGGTCTTGCGTTATCGTGCAAAAGAAGGACGTCTTCCAGTTTTCTCTCCGGTCGAACTCGCTTTATACGTCTCTGGAGTCTCTGTAGGGTAGCAATATATGCCTCTGAGTTGATTGTTTGTCCTTTCTTCATAATGTTCACCAGAATCACCCCTTTCATGTCCCAGAAGATGGTGGCCATAACCTTTCCTGCAGAGGGAGCCATTTTGAACGTTTACTTGCGTGGGGAGTCTGCGTGATGCCACTCCATGGATTGGCGTTTTGTTTCAGGTTCAAAGTGGTGTACCCAAGTCTCATCCCCAGTCACAATTCGTGAAAGGAAGTTATCCCCTTCTGTCTCGTATCGAACCAACGACTCGGAAGCAATTTCTTTTCTTTGGGCTTTGTGATCTTCAGTCAGTTGGCGAGGAACAAACCGTGAACACACTTTTGAGTATCCCAGTTGCTGAATTATCGTATTCACATTTCCTTCACTAATCTCTAGCTCCAGTGATAGCTCCTTGTATGTGACGCGTTGCGCAATGTGAGATGACACAGCCGATGCCGGGCGATCGCTGCGTGGCTCATCATCGAGGCTGGCTCTCCCTCTCTCCGATGATCTCACACGTTTAGACCAGCGTCCAACTGTCCTGCGATCAACAACAGCATTTCCGCAAACGTTTTGTAGACATTTGTGAATATTTCCAACTGTTTCTTCCTCTGCAGTTAAGAACTCGATAACAGCTCTCTGTTTACGACGCACATCACTGTCAGACGCCATTTTCGAAACTGCGTTAACCATCGGTTTTATACAAGGGCATTTAAAAGCGGTTTTATACAAGGAGGGGAGGTTCAAACTGGAAAAATCTGGTTATGTGAAGCGTAGAAAGTTCAAACTTACGGCCCAAAAGACATTTCAACCCCATGGCCTATTATTTAGCTAAAAGAAAAGGGTGGGGCAAAATATATTGAGTGCCCCTAGTATGTAATTTCTTCGTTTATATATTACTGTAGAAAGAGCGCCAACAAAATTGATACAGTAATTACGAGTATATCTAAAGTAATTATTATATTACAAAGAAAGTTTTATTTCATCCGAACAAAAAGTGATTAACGAATCATCCATGTTTTGTTTTCTGAAAAATACCATTTCCGATTGTGGTGCAAAGGGTAACTGGAAAGTTTGAGTCTCCCTTCCCCGCACTCCTCCCAAGGGAAAGCTGGCATCCCTCTCTGAAATGGCAAAATGACGGACAAAAGTATTGCCACTATGATCCATTTAAAGGGGTCATAAAACCCATGGTCCCCGAGAAAGCAAACAAAGGTGAGGTTGAACATTCTAAAATTAGAGAGTGTACCTGGTGAGGTGACATGAAACTTTCCTTATCCTTCATATCAGAGGATTATCTTCGTTCTGTTTATTAGGAGTGCAAACACGAGCGATGTCTTTTCTTTCCTGAATTATTGCCATTGTTATTCCAATAACTTCGCGTGGAAGAGTTTCGTTCTGTAAATAACGCGAATATGACACTGCTACGAAGAAACGTATAATAACGGTCAATTTTGACGATGAGAGAGAGAGAGAGAGAGAGAGAGAGAGAGAGAGAGAGAGAGAGAGAGAGAGAGAGAGAGAGAGAGAGAGAGAGAGAGAGAGAGAAGAATACTAAAAGCTTACACCATGCTTACACTTATAGACTTGTAAAATTTTCACACAGAAATAATAGTAAAAATAAAGTATAGAACAGACAAGGCTCTCCCTCCTCCACCAGCCACTGCTGATAGAAAATAATTGTGAAACAAGATTTATAGGAAAGTAGGGAAAAGTATAATGAAAAGAACAACTTCAGAGTTCATTCACACCATGCGTACACTTATCTCGTGTACCCAATTACGCATTAGAGGACAGTGGAAAGTAAAGGATAGCTTGAAACACTAAACTAGTTAATTTTATTTATTTATTATGCATAAGAAGTCATTATTTCATCGTTGGATTATTTCTCCGATTAGTGCCAAGTGTGGCACCGTGTTAAGAAACTTTTGAAACGCAACCGTTTACATTACAATCTTTCGCACTGAAATTGCTAAGATAAAGTAGCACTGATCCAGAGGCACCTCCAGCTGGCCAGCATCCCCCATTTTTAAAATTCCCCAGGCAGTGTACATACGAAATTTTGATACACACTATTAAAACCAAAATTCTACTCTAACTGAGAAGCTTCTCTGAAGATGGGTATGTTTATTCGGAGGTTTTGACTCCTGAGCATTCTCAGTTGATAACCCAGTGCTTTGTATGTAACCAGACTCGACCAGCGCCTCATAGTACATTTACAGCTGAGGAGAAATTACTGCTCCTATTTCAATACATAAACACCACGTACCTAAAGAGTATCCATCCTTTATACTTAATTACTATTCGGAGATTTTGACTCCCGAAAAGTCTCATCAAGCTTCCCATTTCTACCAATGCGATATCAGATGAGAAGTCTCGGTGCTCTGCAACCAGAGAGAGAGAGAGAGATCAGAAACAACCAAAATAAGAACTAAAAATGGAATTGAAGTATTTTCAGATATGTAGTTTCTCTGCAGTGATCCATAAAATATGCCATGCGTAGAACTGACATTGTTATATCGTTCATTAAACCGTTCACCAATTATGCTGGAGTTGATTTATATCATAGCGAGCGAGTTCACGTTTTATATTTTATGACTAAATGAATCAAAAGGTAAAGTATTTTTATTATAGCTTCTGTCAAAAATTAAAAACTATATCACTTATTTCCTCTTGTCCAGTTAAGTAAGAACAATTATTCTCATATATAAATGGTCAAGATTTTGGAGAAGCCTAATTTGGAGGTTTAGAGAAGGGACTCGGCGAGAATTTGTAATCATGATATTTACGAGGCGCGCATTAATTTTTACACACATTCGATAAAATGCTACATTCATTCACTGCTTATCGCTATAACAAATTAAAGGGGCTACGTCGTGGCCATGTCCTAACACCGCTTCCCGTTAGATCAGCGAAGTTAAGTGATATTGGGTCCGGATGAGGGACCATCCAGCTGATCTACAGATCTACAGAAGCTAAGGCTAACAAAGACCCTAAGATCCACTCTAAGGTTAGCCCGTGGTTCGGATCCCACGTAAAGTTGCAGGTTCCCTCCGTCATGTGACCTTACGAAGGAGGTTAAGCAACCCGAAAATATCATGACATATTGAAACACCAAATTTATAGACAGTAAACGAAAATCGAAATTAATAACTACAGAACTACAGTTTTCAAAGTCATAACTTCTTCGTTTTCTACAAAAATATTTTTAACGGGTAGGCCTATATTTGAGGAAAAAAGTTCGCCGAAAAAAAAAAGACCCACACAATTCAGTACTATCTTTATAGGTCGGGTGTATGACTTTTCAGGAGCAAGATACACGTGAGTTTGTGTTTCCTCTCTAAAGCAACACAAATGTACCTGTTTTACATTCATATCACCTTATGCTTGCTCTACACAAACTGAACCGGTAACTCAGAATCTCTGCAGTTTCAAACTTTGCATTTAGTTTATTTATGCGTAATATTAACATAATTAACAATAACTATCATAAGTTTTAATTAAAAGGGCTTCCAAACAAATCTAATTACAAGTAAAATTATAATTAAACCATCCTTAACTGAATTCGCCTCCACCCAGTGTAACCTAACCGGGCACTATTCTCCGGAAATGTATTGTTATTGCAAAAGTAATCTTTACGAGTCTTTCTAGCCAAACAGTTAAGCATTTTCATATTTAAGCTAATTTTATTTACTAACCTATAGGCAGTCTAACTAAATCGTATGTACAGGGTGTTCTAAAATTACCTAGTAAACTTTTATATATCTGTCGATCAGTAGTCGGACGTTATGAACAATGTGTTCAAGTTGAAGGAAGACACTTTGAACATCTAAAATAAACAATTATTGTTGCTTTTCTTATTATTGCTACATTTTAAATAAAATATTTAAATACCACATAAATTTTAAGATATTGCGTCCATATAAAAGTTTACTTGGTAATTTTAGAACACCAAAGTTTACTAGGAAATTTTAGAACACCCTGCATTTACGTATACGTATAGGAAGAGTAGGCAGCTGCCTAGGTCGGCAAATTTTGAGGGGCGGCAGCAAATTTTGTCGTATTTGAACCTAAATAGGGCAAAGAAAACAAAAATAGAAAATAAATAAGTTATAAGCACTAACCAATCAAATGGATTGACAAATAAGTTTTAAAATAAAAAAGAACAGCAGCCTCTATTAGCGAACTAGCGATATCAAAGGGCACAACTATAAGACACTTTAATCCCTGCCTGCGGGCGGCAAAATACTAAGTACACCTCTGTGTAATATATATATATATATATATATTATATATATTATATATAATATATATATATAATGTTCACCGTACAATAACCGTACTAAAAGATATAAGTTAAAAATCTCAAATTAAAACTAAAAGATATAAACTTTAAAATTTACGAAGTTTCTCGAGGAGATGAGGAGGACTCCTCTTCGTTCAGGTAACAAGGCTAAAATTAAATAAAAATTACGGAGAAAGAACGGCACATGAACTTCATGTATCTGGCAGATGAAAGTGGTGCAAGCTAAAATTTGATTTAAGGAGCGATGTAAAAATTATCTCTATCATTGTTAAAATTATTTATCAACATTTTCGATTAAAAAGCATTCGGTCAATTTTCTCTTATTTTCATCTTTTATGCATAACTGAAGGGCCGAATTATTCGTATCAATAAAATGATCTGAGATAGTCCTATGCTGATGTAAGGCTAAGGCCGAATTAGTGTCGCCGGTTCTAAGACTGTATTTATATTTATAAATTCTGTCAACAAAATTATTACT
>JAJOZX010001158.1:242500-270000 GCA_023014485.1 Bathynomus jamesi
TGATTTGCATCATTCATTCATTTCACGTGTTTAATTGTGAAATTCATCCCATATATATATATATATATACAGTATATATATGTGTATATTTATATAAGGACACAGTCAGTTAGGAATAAATAAATCTCTGTGAAAATTTACAAAGATTAAAATACTTGTGTAAAAATACATTAGTAGACAGAAAAAATGAGCGAGTTAAAACGTGTCTCCATCTCCACTTCCCATAGAAAAAGATCATTTACCATAAAGTAAAACACCAAACGGCAAACATATTAAAGAGATAGCGCGTAATCAATAAAACGGTTCACCAGATCAGATAAGCAGAAGTACAAGTCCACCTTTAACCCTTCACAAAGCTAAGCTTCCAGTTTAGAACTTCTTCACCTACGGAACAGATCGTTCGAGAGTGAAAGTCAAACTGATGCAAAAGTATGATACATTATAAATGCGCTACGAGCAGTGGCGTATTAAGGATTTTTGGGCCCTGGGGCCGAAATATTCTTGGGGCTCCTCAACAAGACAAATCTTCGAGTCGTGTAAATTACTAAAACCATTTATTTCTAAATAAAAAAATGTAAGTTTTACGCATATACCAAGCTGCTACAATTACACCAAACCAATTACACAACTACCAGTCCGCTACTAATCTACAAAAGTTGATCACAAAATCATCTACCACCAATCTACAAAAGTTTTTTGCGCTTTTTCATATCACTAAATTTTCCTATCACAAGTTCACTATGAAATTCTGCAAAATATCGTTTTTTATGCATAACAATGACAGACTTTGCAATTTCTTTTGCGTTATCATTTGACGTTTAACATTTTTAATCATGCTCAAATGGGAAAAAGAACGCTCCCCAGTTGCATTTGTCACAAATTCATCAATTATTACTATATATATTATTCAAGTGTCTGGCCGTACCTTTTGTAGTTCAAAGTATTGTGAAAGCTTGGCAGTTTTTGCAATAACCTGTCTTTCCTTCCCTTTTTTGTCTTTTCAACGTCTTTTTTTGGGCACCACTTTTTTCCATGCTGCACCAATGTAGGTTTTCTGCAGAAAAGGCAGTGAAATGACAGATATCTGAAACAGAAAGAAATTTGATAAATAAAATAATCTGAGAAATGCGGTAAAAGTAGAGCTGCCACAAGAATGAACTTGAAATGTACTTGTTTTTTCAAGTACTTAGTGTCTGAGTAAAAGTATAAGTACAAGTACTCCGAAATTTCAGACCCCGAGACTGAGTAAAAGTACAAGTCAGAGCATTTTTTAACCTAGTGAGTGGGCGACATGAATGTCACCCAGTGAAGAAAATTTGTCGCCCAGTAAATGAAATTTTAGAGTAGCTACTGGGCGACAATGAATTTTCAAAATTTGTAAAAAATAGAATTGTCTTGGGAGCATCGTCTTGGAAGCCATATAAATACATATAATACATGCACATATGCCACAATTAGAACTGTTTATCCTAAATGTAAATATGAAATTTACATCAAATATTTATATATAGATAATGCTAGTGTTATTTCAGACCACACGGGGATGGTGGCCTGATTAGGGAACATCCAGATCCATAGTATCCTTAATCCAGGGGTGTGCTGGGACCGGTTCGGTCCGGTTCGCCCGAACCGGTTGTTAAATTTGGATTGGATCACCGAACCGTTTGTTTGTTTTTGACAAATATTTAAGTCAGTAGAAATTTATTTATAGCTACATTTTTTTTTCATTTTTTCAGGATTTTATAGAAAAATATAGGTAGTATCACAAGCAGTGGTCATTTCAATATTTATTTATTTTTTGATGAAAAATTAGTTTATTTTTAGATAATTATGTCATTAGTGAGTATAAAGAATATGTTAAATAATTTCTGCCAAAATGTTACAAAATGCTGTTTGGAAAGCTAAAATGCGTTGGCTTCCAGGGCTCCACCCCGGACCCCGCTGGGGGAGCTACCGCTCACCCCAGACCCCCTAGCTTAATGACTCGCGCCATTGGCGCTCGCCGATTTACACCCCTATCTGTATCAGAACCGGTTGTTAAGAAATTGGCAGCACACCCCTGCCTTAATCCCCCCCCCCCACTTCCCGATCTGCCTTTGTTGTCCAGTGGAAAAAGCTTAGAAAATGCTCTAGTACAAGTACTACGAAATTTCGACTGAATTTAAGATCTGGTTAAATTGATTCAGGGTTCAGATGGTGGTTGTTCTGAAGAGAATTTAGGAGGTAGTTAACGACTTTACTTTTAGTGATTATAAAACAGTCAGTTGAATAAAAATTAAGAAGTAAAACAACCAAGCTGTTCATGCTTTACACAAACCCGTGCTTAGTTTTCCCGACTCAGTTCTTCAGAATCGACAAGCTAACCAACAGAATGTCTCAAACTTAATTTACCTTATGCTAACCAAAACTTAATGAACTTAACACTTTTTTTTTTTGAGCGACATTTGGAACCTGTCATTTCTGGAGGACTCGGTAAGGAGAGCAGAGCACCATAAACGAAGTCGTATGATGGCTATGAATTTGTATAACTGTAAGCTCGGGTGCTTTTCCGAATAGACAGTATGTCAACGGTCCAGTAATTTTATATTTCCATCGATTTTTATAAGATCATCCACTCCAGCCGGACTGAAACAGCTTCGCAGCATAACAGAACCACTGTTGTTTCACAGTCATGATGATACAGCTAGATTTAACCCTTTCCTGGCTACGTCGTCTCACTAACGGCTTTCTTTTCCAAAATGTACAGTTTCGGTTTCAGCACTCCACAGCAGTGCTGTGACTTAACTAGTTATAAGGAGGAGATTGTAGACACCAATCGACCGGGGAAGTACTCCTTGGGGGGATATTAGGCAGGAGACAGGGAGTGCTGGAACTCCCGTTTCTCCTGTTACTGTCCTCCTTAGCTGATCTTTTTCCGTGTCTCATCTACTTTGTGAGCAGTCCAGCATGCTCCTAAACACACACACACACACACACTTCTCCCTCTATTCCTCACTACACATACACACATACACTTACACACTACACAACCTTTTCAAAATTAAAAAGAAAATTATTATTAAGAATAATATTGGTATTTTGACTCTCTTCTTTTTCTGCGGGGGGGAGGGGGCATTTGCATCTGGCCCCTCAGTCCTGCATAAAAAAACTAGTTATTCACTAATCGTTACCTTTTTTTTAGTAACTGTAACGGTAACTAGTTACATTTTCCGTTCGAGTAATTATAACTAACTAGTTACAGAAAAGCATGAATATTTGTAACTTCTACTAGATACTTTTTACTGTGAGGGTAAAAAATTAGTAGCTATTTTTTCACAAGCTTTATTCGATGTACAAATTGTGCACAGTGCAAGTTTATTGGCAACATATCTAATATGATAAAATCCTGATGTTTGTTCGTTAAATCGCAATCAATTTGAAACGAACAATCTTGGCAAGTATCACTTGCCATGGAAAATACTTTCCTCAGGATCAGATGGTCACTAAAACCAGGAAAAGTGTCAAAAGTAACTTTTGTAGTAACTAATAATTAGCTACTTTTTTGAAACAGCAACTAGTAACTAGTTACTTTTTGAGACAGTAACTCGTAACTGCAATTAGTTACTTATTTGAGGCAGTAACTCGTAACTGCAATTAGTTACTTTTTAAGGCAGTAACCAGTAACTGCAATTAGTTACAAAAAAAGTAACTGTCACAAAATTGTTCCACAGAACATTCTTGCATTCATCACCCAACTTTTGATGTTCCTTTGCCATTTGAAGCTCCTTCTTATTCATATAACTAATGTACGATTTCTGACAGCAACTTTCCTTTGCAAGTTGCAACCCAAGTTCTTGGAGGTTTCTTTTCTTTAAAGTGGGCGTGTTTACAATAATTACATGATCCACTTTAATGACTGCACATATTTCTGAAGGTGTCTTAAAGCAATTTGTTGAAAAGAGCTTCGAAATAACGTGATCCTGTGTTGCATTTGTTATTCTAAGTTGACCTTGTCTGCTACGAACAACACCCACTGTAGAGTTCCTTGAAGTGCTCCTTTGGGTATTTTGAGCTCCATTTCAATTTCTATTTGGCTGTTGCCCTGTTTATGAAGAGTGAGTAGGCTTTTAATTAAAATGAACTCTGTTCACTTCATGGCGTAAACGACTTTCAAACAACAATTGTACAATATCTAAAAACGATAAGTGGACCATAAACAGTTGATGTCTTATAATCTCTTATCATACCCAACCTCGTAAAAACATTGAAACAAGAAAATAGAAGTATAACCTTTTTGTATAATAAATTTAAGGATCCTATCAACTTACACAAATGTTGAAATTATTGACTGCGCAAACGAATATACACACGTGTATATATTATATATATATATATATATATATATATATATATATATATATCCCCGCAAGGGGGTTCTAAGCTCGTGCTCTTGAGTGCTCTTTGTGCTCGTTTGTACGTGCTTGTTCCAGGAGGTTTCACGTGCGCCCTCCCGGCCCTAGCACCCAAGGATGATGGGGCTCGACCTTGCAGTCCTTGGTCTTTTTCCACTTCGACTGTCCCCTCCACCCTTTCTTTTTCCTCTGTCTTTCCTCTCACTTTTTCTTTGTTTTTCCGCCGAGATATGCCCTTTTAAATAGAGGCGAATCGGTTCTTCCCGAACTTAAAAAAATAAATAAAAATATATACATATATATATATATATACACATTATATATATATATATACATATATACAGGGTGTCCCATAAGTTCGGCATCATAGGAGAAATTCATATTTTTCTATTTCTACAAACCATAATTCATATTTTTCTTATGCTCGGGATGCCAATTTCCCGTCCACCATTCTGTGCAGTGACGAGGCTGTTTTTTATGAAAATGGTGAGGTAAATCGACAGAACACTCGCTACTGGTCAAAAAACAACCCTCACTGGTATGCCTCTTCAAAGGAACAAGGTGCATCTCAGGTGATGGTATGGTGTGGCATTTGGAAGGATCGCATCATAGGCCCCCTCTTTTTCGATGAACATGTCACTGGAGGCACCTACCTACGTATGCTCAAGGAAGAAGCATTTCCCAGTATCTTGAACGAAGAAGGAAATTTCCCAACATGGTTCCAGCAAGACGGCGCTCCTACACATTACAGCACCCAAGTAAGGGAATACCTGTACCAACAATTCCCTGGTCATTGGATAGGACGTCGAGGGCCTGTGGAATGGCCAGCTAGAAGCCCGGATCTCGTGCCACTAGATTTTTATCTCTGGGACCACTTGAAAGCGCTGGTATACGCAGAGAAAATTAGGAGTGTTGAACATTTGCGGCAGCGCATTATTGGGGCATGTAACACCATTACTCCTGACTAGTGATGTAGCGGATGTCATTTTTTTCACATCCGCGGATGCGGATGCCGATGAGGATGTTTGATTTCAACATCCGCGGATGCGGATGTCTACATTTTCGTTATTTTTTAGGATATATTCGAGATTTGTTGTGTTTAACGTATATAATAAGTTATTATATAGAGAGAGCTGTAGCTATAATGTAGTATAATTGATTAATTGTACAATAATTGCTGTACTTTTCTCTGAACATATAAAATAATATCAAGCATCTAACTAATATAGAAATCAATTAGTGAATTCGTCTGCAAATAAATTCGTTATATTTTGTTGAGTTTCAGCCACAATTAGAAACCATAATTGTGTTACCAGGATGCGGGACGTGAACCCAGCTCAAATGCACCCCACCGACCTCTTTCCCCAACCTCCACCCTTATAGAAAGAGATCTTTAATTAGCTTGATAACTATTTATATTAAGTTTAAAGTTTTATTAGGCATATTTATAAATGAGTAATTAAAATAAAGTAAACTAAGATGTTCATCGTTTAATGTTCAAACTTAATTATAGGAAGGTTATGCTTAAGGAACATTAATTTTTCTGCCTTTTCTGCTGCCAGTCTGTTTCTCTTTTCATCATATATTAATCCAGCACTGCTAAATAATCTCTCGCTTGGTACGTTTGTTGGAGGACAGGCTAAATGTTTCCTTGCAAGTTTACTCAAGTATGGATAGATATTCTGCGTATTTTTCCACCAACTAATAGGATTGTCACATGCAGCCAGGCGTTTTTCTTGGTGATAGCTCTCGATCATTTTTACTACATCTTTTGACATCGCGTAGGTCTCGTCATTGCTGCTTGACTCAAGAAACTGAGAGACAGATTCTGTGATAGATTTGCTTGTTGAAGGTGTTGGTTCTGTCACTGAAACTTTTTTTTTTTGGTGGGTGGCGAAGCGACAGATTCAAGAGATTGAAGCTCTTCAACTGCTTTGCCAAGTGATGATTTAACTCGTTCTAATGTACTAGGTGAAAATAACTTAGCTTTGTAACGTGGATCTAAGTAGGTTGCAAGAGAGTAACTTCATACAAGAACAGCCTCTCGTCTTGTCGCTTGCATCACTTTTGCGCACAATGAACTAGTTCTATTAATATAGTAGAATTTGATAATTTCCGCTTATTAATGACGTTTTATCTCAACGGTCCACATCCGCACGACATCCGCAGTCCAAAGTGCGGATGCGGATGAGAGAAAATGTGCGGATGTTCCGCGGATGCGGATGCGGATGCGGATGTGACCTACATCACTACTCCTGACATCATTCACCGTGTGCTTGCTGACTGGGTATCACGTCTGAATTTGTGTATTGAAAACAATGGTGGACATATTGAGCACACTGTAAATAAAAGCTTTTGTTTTGCCTTTTTTTATTATTTTTCCTATGATGCCGGACTTATGGGACACCCTGTATATATATATATATATAATATATATATATATATATACAGGGTGTTTCAGGTCGACCCGAGAAATATGGAAAAGAAACCCCTCATATTAGTTATGGAATTACTATGACAAACTTCAAATACAAAATACCACATACAAACTACAAATTGGCGGAATTTGTAGTTTTTATTTGGTATTTGAAGTTTGTCATAGTAATTCCGTAACTAATATGAAGTGTTTCTTTTCCATATTTCTAGGGTCGATATGAAACACCCTGTGTGTATATATATATATATATATATATATATATATATATATATATATATATATATATACACACTGTATATGGGCTGAATATAACCCTAACTAAAATTTTTGGAACAGGATAAATATATTGCAACCAATGACGCGAGAAATTTGGGAGAGGAAAAGAGAGAAATTAATGGAGACATACAGATAGGTCCCAATAAAGAGAGAGAGAGAGAGAGAGAGAGGAGAGAGAGAGAGAGAGAGAGAGAGAGAGAGAGAGAGAGGCGGCGTGTGTGCTGGAGTAAAATCGATCTAAAAACATCATTTCGCAAACCATTATTTGAGGAACGAGGAAATTTTAGGAAAATTGCTAAATTACTAACATTAAATTGCAATTGTTTCGTCTTATGCCATATGCGAACTAAATGTAATATTATATATATATATATATATTTAGAGAGAGAGAGAGAGAGAGAGAGAAGAGAGAGAGAGAGAGAGAGAGAGAGAGAGAGAGAGAGAGAGAGAGAGAGAGAGAGAGAGAGAGAGAGAGAGAGATATGATAATAGGAGGAAGGGCGAAAAGGAGACTTGGTGAAGAGAAAGAGGGCAAACCTAATTGAAAAGAAATGATTGAAAAGGATGCAGTGATTGAAGGAAAAATTGAAAGGGGAGACAAGGGGAGAAGTGGGCAGAAGTAGAGTAAGGAGAGGAATGTTAAAAAGAAATGTGGTTTACAGATAAGGAAGATTTATTGGTAGAGGAAACGACCGGAAATCTATCGAAGAATAGAACGCTCTCTTAAAATGTCTGTTAATGATCTATAAGTCAGAACTTGAAAATATAAATAGAAAATCGCTCCTATTTTTACTTATTTTCATATTACGAACGTACGTGTGTGTATATATATATATATATATATATATATATATATATATATGAGTTTCGCAATTAATTTTAATATATTTCTCAAGTGTGTATTGAATAACTAATATTATAAAAGGTGACCCTTGCGAAGGTTTTTCCTGCTGGTACATTAGTCTTAATGAGGTTCAAGATGTTCGAAGAAATGCCCGAGTAAACATGAACAAAAGCAGATTCGCCACGGTTTATTGAAGACCACAAATTCTCGTTACCAACAGAAATCTATACTGAAGAAGGTTTCCTAGGTACCAGTGTTAGGTTACGACAAGAGACGCCTTTTGCGTTAAGGAATATTCCTCACCAAGGCCTGAAACAGCGGTCAACCTCACGAAAACACTCCTACGATATCAGTCCCAGCCTAAAAGTACCATTACAAAGAATCCTTCACTTGCTTATAAAAAATCTCGTTTTCTTTACGTCTGAACATAGAGCTTGTATTGTGTGTCGTTTGTTGAGCGAAAAATTTAAACAAAAAATCAATTATTATTGCAAAATTTAATGTAATTTATTATCTGTTGTTATATTTGACATTGTGCATTCATACCAACACTTAATTCATACGGAGCAATCCTTTTCTAACTAATAATGATTTATAATCAATTGCATTATTGTGTTGTTATGCGCCGTACGCTATTTATCATTGCAATATTACGCTTGTTGTTTAAAAGGAAAAAAACACGCAGTCCTTCCCTTCCTTGACTGTTGACATAAATCATCTAGTGACCCCAAATATTAATTAAGTATTTAATTAAAATAATTAATTACCGCAGCCTATCTCCAAATTAGTAGCTTATACAACTAGTACCTATAACCAATGTTCCCTCTAATTTTTTTTAGTCCGTGTGCGCAAGAAATTTTCATTGTGCATACATTTAGATTCACGGTGAAAAATTGTGCAAACTTTTCTGAGCGCATTTATCTTCAAAATGAAATATATATAAATATTAAATATTTAATACATATTATTTCTCAAAACAATTTTTAACATTTAGCAATTTAAAATAGACTCTCAAGATTAATACATGATTTTATCCATTCACAAAATAGGAATAAATAAAAAATAATTTTATTTTTTATGAATTATGAAATAATTACTATTCGTTTTTATGCAAAAATAAGAAAGAGAAGGTCTATATTCAATGCGTTAATGTATAAAAGAAAAAAAATGCAAATACATTGAGTAAAAAAATTCCGTATTGCGTAATTGCGCGGAGGTCGGCGAAGTCGGGCGGAAGGGGTTAATACTTAAAAGAGCGACTATAGAGTATGTTGAATTGTTGATGAAAATGGTCAGACCTTGTGTGACGGTATATTTTTGAAATTACTTCATTTACTGTCGTGACTCATGATACGCTTGAGCCTGTGCGCATTTTATTTTGCTGTGTGCGCGGGTTTCACAACGCGTGTGCGCGCGCACACGCGCACACCTTAGAGGGAACATTGCCTATAACATGGCACTGTAAACTGGTATATATAATATATGTGTGTGTGTGTATATATATATATATGCGCGGTAGTGTAGTGGTTAGCGTCGCTGACTACGAATCCATCGACCCCGGGATCAAGACCCGGTGACGGCAGGCGGCGCGCAGCAAAACCCAGCTGTTCATCCTTCTACACACTAAAAAAAAGTTGGTTTGTAGATAAATGGGTACTCTGGGTAGCCTAGTGGTTAAGATGCTGGACTGCTGGTGGAACGTGGTTCGGATTCCACGTTAAACTCAGGCTACGGTGGAGTGACAAGCTTGACCTTCGTCAGAATGAACAATTCGGGCAGAAGCAAAACCAAGGTTAACCAAGGTTATATATATTGATTCTAGATTATGTTCAAAGGATGTCTTTGTGAATGGTTAAAGCAACATCTGAAAAAAGTTTTATGATATAAAATCGTATATGGATAAAATATTTCCCTGCTTTATATATTTTCATATGTAACATTTGTGGTGTATATATATATATATATATATATATATATATATATATATATATATGATTGGGGTTGTTTAACCTCCTTCGCAGCATCTAAGGTCATATGACGGTGGGGACCTACAGCTTTACGTGGGATCCGAATCACGGGTCGCTACATAATCTGGATACGGAGGACGGTCTCCCATCCAACTACTACCCAGACCCAATGTCGCTTAACTTCGCTGATGGTCACTTTGTGGTATATATATATATATATATATATATATATATATATATATATATATATATATATAAAATGCAAACCCACCAGGAAAAAGAAAAATGATTCCAAGGCCCTTCGTTTATTCAAAAGTTCACCTCGTCAGGGGATTCCTTGACGAGGTGTACATTGATCGAGGTATTCCATAGTGTTATTCTTCAGGAAATAAGAAACTTATGACTAGAAATATCCTAGAAATAGGACTGGCATTCTGACGACTTACTGATTAACCAAAAAAGGTGTTGACGCAAGTACGGGACGAAGAGACATATCCAAGAGAAAGTTTTCTGTAAAGAAATAGATTTTATTGTAGAAAAGACCTAACTCACTGGCTGTTTCCTTAATGCTATCTGAGATGTGCGCTTGTTCCTTCTTCTTAGAGGAAGTGGTACGATGAACACCTGCCCTCGGACAGCACTTAGATCTGCCTGTTTGAGGTTGTTCCGATCGAGGAACCTTGGCCACGAGAAGTTTGTTGTTTCATCTGCTCCCCCGCCGTACAGTAAAAATAGATCTCTTCATTGTGTACAACAAATGAACCAGTTTTAAAGGGCTTAGGTAAACGTGTCGGCGCGCGCACACACACACACCAAAAAATATCCCTTCTTAGCTATAAAAATGTAATCGATCAAGAAGCACCTTTTTAAGTTGTAGTTTAATGAAATAAAATGGAGTACAACTCCTAAACTGAATTTTACCGATTTTAACTGACAGTTGTACTAAATAGAAGTTGTGAGAAAAGAACCACTCGTCAGTATTCAGAAATTGTGGTACCAAGCTTTTAGTACCACATGGGAATAAATTAACTTGGGCAGTCATTCCTTCTCTTCTAGCCACCTATTGTTGGTTACGGGAAAGAGGAGAAAGAGCTATAGAGTTCTGTTTTCATTCACAACCTACTTACTTTAATTACATAAAAAGAATGCAGTAAGCCACATTGAATAATTCATTACACACACACACACACACACACACACACACACACACACACACAAAGGATAACGCTTAATAACCTTCCTATAAATGTATGATAATGAGAAAAGTCATTGGCCCCATTTCGCTTCTGTGGTTCTGTGAAGATGCGCACCAAAGGAAGTGGAGAGGATGGAGAGAATGCAGTTCCTTTAATAACTCTTGTAAATTAAACCGACCGCTCTTACCGCAATGTTATGTGGCACAATAGCGGATACTACTTCATACGAGGAAGCACACAACACGCATGATTATCATAAATCGGCGTCTTGTATAAAAATGCGGAATAAAAAATTAATAGATCGAAAGAAGTATCACGACATGGAAGTTCGTACCCATATTTTTCTTTGGCACTGACTGCAAAGATATTTGGCTCTCCTTTCGCACAATTAGGAAACAATTTATTTCTTGTATATCATTCTTAATATATTATAATTTTTTGTGCAATTAAGAATACTGTATTCTCTCTCTCGTGTGTGTGTGTTTGTTTACATTGTTTTAAACTGAATTAATTTTGTAAAATTTCGTGAATTCGCATATTATCCTATATCTTGCAGCTGTTTATGTTTTATTTGCCTTTATTTATTACGGTATAAATATCAAAGAAAGCCAAAATCACACACACACACATATATATATATATATATATATATATATATATGACCTGTGGAGGAGATGAAAAGGCGTAAGAAAGGTATACAGAGTCTTTTGGCGGCCATTTTGCAACGTGTATTTTTTCTTAGTTTCCAATGTAAAGAGAAGGAAAGAAATTATACTTTCTAATGGATTTACTTTCCATAAAAAAATTTAAGGTTAAAAGAAGGCAACCGTTATTGTAAAGAAGTAATTTGCAATTATTTTCTTGAGCAGATTTGTACCGTTAAATTTTTAGTTTATTGTTCGTTTTGGAGGTAACAACGTATAGTAAGGCAGAAGGAAGAGGAGAAATGGCTGAGGAAGAGGGGATCAGGAAGAGAGGGAGGATGGGGAAGGACAAAATAAAAGAAGACTGAAGAGAGGAAAGAGGGGGAAAAAGGGGGGAAGTGAAACAAGAGGGGAAGAACAAAAGGAAAGAGTGGGAGGACGAGAAACAAGAAGGGCAGGACGAAAGGAAAGAGGGGAAAAACGAAAGGAAAGAGGGGAACAACGAAAGGAAAAAGAGGAAGGACGAAAAGAAAGACGAAAGAGAATTGAGGAAAGAGGGGAAGGACGAGAGAAAAGAGAAGAACAAGAACAAAGAGGGGAAAGACGAGAGGAAAGAAGGAAAGTGAGAAAAGATAAGAAAATGGGGGAAGGACGACGAGAGGAAAGGGGGAAAAATGGGAGGGAAGGGTCAAGAAATTCGCGTTATGTAAAAAGTTATTAATATCATTTCGTATGTTATGACAGTTTGCTAAAATAAAAGATTATATTTAGAGATAATACAAGCTATAAATTGTTAAGAAACGACATTTTAATTATACTAATGAGGGGAACTTACGCGTTCGACCAGGAGGTTATTCTCTAATGAAAAGTGTTACGTTTAATAGAATAGTTTTCCGATGTATTCATTGAAGATTTTCAGTCTTTTGAAGTTTCACAAAAACTCTGATAACGGAATTCGAAAGACATTACCTTCTATTAATTAAGCAAACTGTAAGAAGAAAAAGAAAAAAAAGTTCTTTCGACTTTTCACTCTTTGGTATCTGTAACTTTTTTGCTTCTTCATTTTTTTTTTCCGTTGGTCGTCGCGGGATTTCTATTAAAAAAGAAAAACTTTTCCATTGGAATAAACTATATAACTTTAATCCAGAAACCTCTTCTGCGAAATCTCTTTTTGAGGAAACCGAATAAGAAACTCGTAAAGTCTTTTTGGTTCCTCTTTATTAAAACACTGCCGAAGAAGATGAAAAAGAAGAGGGAAGAAGTCACTGAAAAAAGAAAAAAAAGTCTGACGAGGAAAAAAAAAATTTCGAAAAGCATTTTGATAAAAAAAAAAAAAAAAACGAGGAAGAAAAAAAAATTCTCAAAAAGTGCTAGTCTTAAGCCTTAGGCTAAGATCCCACACTGAAGACGTTTTTGCAGGCGAGGAATCGGCAAACTTTTGATTGGTCCTTTATCCAAAGAGTAAAACCCCCCCCAAAAAAAGGCAAAAAGGCAAAAAAAGCAATGTAAGCAATTTCCCTGGAGTCGACAAATGGCTGAAGCGAACTGACTCTCAACCCATGAATCATCTCCCCAATCCTCGTCTTTGCTCTTTGATGCACTCCAAGAATGAGTCTGAATTGAGCGATAGGCGAAAAGCTTTATTATAACAGGTTAACTCCGAGGGATAAAGCGACTCCGCATGAATTATTCAAATTAAGTTTTCTTAACTTCGCGTTTCTCCTTTGTTGGTTCATAACGTCGTAAATTGTACCGTTGTTTCTTATGGGAAAAAAATTCCTTGTCAGATGTCTGGATTTCACGTGTAACAAAGGTTCACGCATTCAGCTTATATACGTAGGTAGTCCGAGTTTTAATATTTAAATAGCGTATTCCAAGTTAGTTATATCATTTAAGACGTCATTATACAGTGCCATAAAAAGTACACTTAAAGTAAACAGCCATGCATGCACCTTCAGATATGGCACTGTGGACGGGGTTGCATATACCGTTTTCAGTGCTTCAGACCCAGTTTTTCCAAAATGCGTAATG
Organism: Bathynomus jamesi; assembly: GCA_023014485.1. Lineage (NCBI taxonomy): Eukaryota > Metazoa > Arthropoda > Malacostraca > Isopoda > Cirolanidae > Bathynomus > Bathynomus jamesi. The sequence continues at coordinate 256,286 of JAJOZX010001158.1, forward strand.
TGGAAATTGGGTTTTACGTGCGCGCGAGTCGTGGCACTCCTCATATTTGGAAGGTGAGTCGAAGACGAAGTGCCAATCCGTTATGGCACCTCCAGATCTTTGAGTCTGATTCGCTTATAAAGATGGAGGATGATATGTCACAGGGAAGATTGCGTGCTGACGCTTCACTTTAATGCTTAATTAATTTCACATTACAGTTTTTCAAAAAATTACTTTGTATATATATATATATATATATATATATATATATATCTATATATATTTATATATATATATATATATATACAGGGTGGGCCGTAAGTTTCCATACATAGGAAAAATAAACATTTTTTTATGGACAACCATTTTTATTTATATAATATGCTCTACATGGTTGCCATTGTTTTGAAAACACATTTCAATACGTGTTCCCACTGTTGATGAACACGCATTAGCACAGTTGACGTTATGCTTGTAATGGCGTTGGTGATACGTTCCTTTAGATGATTTATGTCTCGTATCTTTTCCTGATACACCATGGCCTTCAAGTGCCCCCAAGATAGAAATCAAGGGGGTGAGATCTGGGGATCTGGGAGGCCACTCCACAGGACCACGCCGACCAATCCAAGCATCCGGAAACTGCTGCTGATCCAAATACCGACGCACGTGAAGACCATAATGAGGTGGAGCTCCATCTTGCTGGAAGTAAACTGGGAAGTTACCTTCCTCGTTTAGCAGGGATGGGAAAACTCTTCTTGCAACATGTTAAGATACCTTTCGGCATTAAGATTTCCACTGACAAAAATTGGTCCAATAATTCTGTCACCCCATATCCCGGCCCACACCATCACTTTACCGGCACCTTGCATCTTCGTCGGACTCAGCCAGTTAGGGTTAGCATTACTCCAATAACGTATGTTTTGCCGATTAACCTCTCCATTGACGTAAAAATTTGCTTCATCAGTAAACAAGATCTTAGTTGAAAAGTTTGCATCCTCGTTCACTTTGGTTAATGCCCATTCCAGAATTCCATCCGTCTATCCGGGTCGTCTTCACTCAAATGCTGTGCCATATGCAATTTGTATGGATGCCATTTGTTTGCTTTCAAAATGCGCCTGATACTCGATCTGCTGACACCACTTCTGCAGACAACCGTCGTGTACTTTTTCTGGACTCCGTGTAAGCGCTGTAAGTATCGTAGCTGTTGTGTCTTCATCGGTGGCTGTACGTCTTGGACCACTTCGCGGTTGATCTGCAACATTTCCAGTTTTCTGAAACTTGTTAATAAGTTTTGCCACAGTGTCGTGTGTGATGTTCGTTCCATGTTGTCTGTTAAAGTTCATTGCAACCATGCGACTGCTTCCCGACCCAGCCATCAGTATGATTTCAATTCGTGCTCTTTCGTCAAACGCATATTCTTAGGGTATCTGAAACATAAAAACAAACGTTTAATTTTTCCTATGTATGGAAACTTACGGCCCACCCTGTATATATATATATATATATATATATATATATATATATACACACACGAGGGTACTTCAATAAGTATCCGCACTTTTCATTTTAGTGATAATATAGTGTATCATATAATATATACGTACTCCTAATAACGAGCCAAACTGAGATCTATAGGCTTATTTAGGCTAGCAACAGTATAGGCTTATTTAGACTACTCGTAGCTGTCACATATCGTACGAGTAGTGAGCATGGCTGCGCCGCTTTCAATTTGTACTCAGGAAGAATAGAGATCCTGGTTCGTTTTTTGTGGGCAAAAGGTGTGAAAGGAGCTGAAATTCACACGCGTTTATGTGCTCAGTATGGGAATAATGCGTTACCACGGTGAAGTGTGTACGAGTGGATTCAAATGTTCAAGGAAGGTCGGACATGTGTGATAGATGCTCAGCGCTCAGGACGACCGTCAACATCAACCAGTGGTGACAAGCAGGAAGAAGCCAGAGCCATGATTTTCAATGACAGAAGATTAACAATAAAAGAAATTGCATCTTCATTAGACATCAGTCAAGAGTCAGCCTATTCGATAGTTCACGACATTCTTGGCTTCCACAAGGTTTGTGCAAGATGGGTGCCAAAACAGTTGACAGAAGAGCACAAGCGTAATTGTATGGACGCTTGTTTTCGTCTTTTGGCACGGTATCATAATGAAGGTGAAAAATTTTTGGAGCGCATTATCACTGGAGATGAAACCTGGCTCCATCACTATGAACCAGAAAGCAAACGACAGAGCATGCAATGGAAGCATCTAACATCTCCCGTAGCGCAGCCGTCAGCAGGTAAAGTTATGCTAACACTGTTTTGGGATACACGAGGCCCTATCCTTGAACATTATCCAGAGCGTGGAACTACAGTAACAAGTGCTTCGGAATGAGTTAAAACAAGCAATTCGCACAAAACGGAGAGGGAGATTGTGGGAAGGTGGTATTCTGTTACACAACAATGCGCGCCCTCATACCGCTGCACAGACTAGAAAATGCCTTCACGAACTTAAATTTGAAGTTCTCGACCATCCAGCCTACAGTCCAGACCTGGCACCTTCGAACTTTTACCTGTTTGGACCACTAAAAGACGCTTTAAGAGGTCAGCGATTCCAAGGCGATGATGACCTGAAGGAGGCGGTGCATGACTAGCTAACACACAGCCAAAAACATTCTTTTGTGATGGCATTAGGAAGCTTTTAGATCGCTGGACTAAGTGTATTGAGAAACAGGGAGACTATGTTGAGAAGTGATGTTTATAATCTATCAGATGTAAAAATAAAATTGTGAAAATAAAAAGTGTGGATACTTATTGAATTACCCTCGTATATATATATATATATATATATATATATATATATATATATAGAGAGAGAGAGAGAGAGAGAGAGAGGAGAGAGAGAGAGAGAGAGAAAGAGAGAGAGAGAGAAGAGAGAGAGAGAGAGAGAGAGAGAATTACAAAGAATTACAAGGAATTGAGGAAGCCACAACAGCTTTACAACCCGCGAGGTGACATCCGTAATTTTCCTTCAAACGCAGGCTACACTAAAGAGAAGAATTAGCACAGAAAAACAAAAAGGCTCTCCCTCCTCCTCATCCATCCCCGTACCCGCGTTGGGCAGGTTGGAAATAAGAAAAAAGAAAACAGCAATTTGCAGGAAAAAAGTTGCCGAGAAATTTTATACAACAGCTCTGAGGTGGAGTGACAAGCTTGAATTTCGTCAGAATGAACAATTCGGGCGAAGCAAAACCAAGATTAAAGTTGGGAACTAGGAATATACACACGAACATCATTCACACATTTGAGCATCGATCTACTGGAGGAGGTTGTCTAATACTTGGTCAAGATTGTTTTTGATCGCATCGACGGAAGAGCTGAACCGACTTCAGGAGGAGGAAGCCTATTCCAATAATTGACAATCTTGTACATGAAGACGTTACGGCAAGTATTTGTATTGTACCGTTTCCGTTCAAGTTTACAACCGTTACTTCGAGTTGGCTCATGTTTAGCCTGAAAAGTTTAGATTAGTCGACGTTGTCGATCCTACTCGTATAGGGTTAAGGACTAAGTAAATAAAATAAATAGTCCAGCTTCACAGTTATTTATGTCATTGTAAATTGTAAAAACAATGTATTTATTTTATTATTAATAAACGTTATTCAATTCAATTCAATTCAAAAGATTAAAAACTTGAATTAGTTCACCTCTGAGCCAACGCTTTTCTTGGGGATATAATCACGATCAAGGGAGCCTACGATCGTATGATATGTAATGAACGACAACGATTAGTTTCGTTGCTCTGGTTTGAACATTCTCAAACCTTTGTATGTCTTTTCTCAAGGATGGGAACCAGAATTGCCCAGCATACTCGAGGTGGGGCCTCATTGTACAGGGTGTGCGAAAAGTCCCGTCACCCCCTACAAAATGTACATATTGTAATAGCAATTTTATTTTTGTGTAACAAATTGAATTTATATGTGATTCATTGGCATTTTTTTTCTTTTCCAGGTATTAGAGTTGTGTGAATAATTGCAGACCAGTCCACTTACACTTGAGGAAAGGATAGTGATGAGCACATGGGCTCATGAAAGGTCACATACTGGCAAAACGATGCATGATATCCAGAATGATTTCAAAACAAGATTCAATAAGGCTGCACCACCAAACAAGACGATATTTCGCTGTTTGAAACTGGCTCCATTAAGGACTGACCACGGTCGGGAAGACCAACAACGTGAGCAGAACAATGTGAAGGTGTGATTGCATCGGTGGCTCGTTCATCGAAAAAATTACTTCGGAAACGATCACAAGAACTTGCAGTCCCCATGTCCACAATGAGAGATCACATGACAAAAGATTTCGGCATGAAACCATACCGTATTTACTGTAGTTAAAGTAATTGTTGCTAGTGACTTGTTTCTTAAATTACACCTACCACATACGAGTACAATTAATCACACAAAAATAAAATTAGTATTACAATATGTACATTTTGTAGGGGTGACGGGACTTTTCGAACACCCTGTAGATAGTGAGAGTAAGTCCTTGTTTCGGTACGCAAACTGCCTCTTAATATAACTTAGTATTTTATTACATTTCTTTTCAGCTTCGACGTAGTGTTTGAAAAACTCGAGATCACTGCTTATAAGCACCTCTAAATCTTTTGCCAAGTTGTCCGTTGCAAGTTCCTGCCTGTGCAGTGAATAATTTGCACATCGGTTTCGAAATCAAATGTGCATTACTTTGCATTTATCTACGTTGAAAGGCATTTGCCAAGTGGTCAATCAATCCGCGAGCCGATCTAGATCATTTTGAATTTTACGACACCTTCCGCGTTGCCTACAAAAGAGCTTAACTTGGTATCATCAGCGAATTTTGATATGGTGCTTAATAGACCAATGTCTCTATCGTTTATATAAAAATGAATAGAAGCGGTCCGAGTACCGACGCCACTTGTTACTGATGGTCTGAGGCCTCACCGTTTATTATCATCCGCTCTTCCCTATCGCTGAGCCAGTGTTCAATCTATGCGGCCATGGTACCAGTTATACCAAGGGCCCTTACCTTTGTCATAAGTCACTTATATGATAACTTTCTCAGAAGCTTTTTTGAAATCCAAATATACTACGTCTACTGCCCTGGAGCAATTGTATTCAGAAAACACATTGTGGACAAATTCTAAAAGGTTGGTCAAGCAGGACCTATGTTTACGGGAATCATTTCAAAGTGTGTGCTATTCCAAATAATGGTACTTACGTATTAAATTATCGGCACTACCAAACTGTTTATTATGTATTTATGTATTTTTGCTCTCGTTATTTTCGTTTAAACTAACGAAAATATCACAACTTAACCTAACCAATCATCAAGGGCGTACAGTTGACCTAACCGGGCATTCAATTAACCTAACTGGGCATTCAGTTGACCTAACTGGGCATTCAGTTGACCTAACCGGGCATTTCATGGTTGAAAATTTCTAATGATCTGAAAAAAAAAGGAAAGATTTTAGGTTAGGTTAGGTTAGCTACGAAAAACAAAATAAAACGGAAAATGCCCGGTTAGGTCAAATGTACGCCCTTGATGATTGGTTAGGTTAAGTTGTGATATTTTCGTTAGTTTAAACGAAAATGACGAGAGCAAAAATACACAATAAACAGTTTGGTAGAGTCCCGATAATTCGTAAGTACCCATATGATTTATCATTCTCGCTAGCAATTACTGATTCCAAAAGCTTGTCTACAACACATTTTAAACTAATAGGCCTGTAGTTCCAGGTAACTCTTTGTCTCCTTTTTTGAAGACAGGAGTCACAATGGCCAACTTCCAGTCTCTCAGGACCCTGCCCAGAGCGAGAGACTCGCTAAAGATATGGACTAAAAAGTCAGCGATGACCTCCTTTACCTCATTATGGACTCGGGGCGCAAATATGTCCAGACAAGGGGGTTTAAAGGTGGTCATTTTGCTCAAGACAACCAGTATTTTATCTAAATTTACACCATCTCCTCGAATGAGAATTTTAGCTGCAGGGATATATGAGCTAGCATCTTTGGTAAAAAGTGATACGGGAAAGCTGTCCAGCACATTTGTTATGTCAGTGTTGCTATATTTCAGTTTCCATGTCTCGACTTTAATAGGACCTATGCTGTTTTTAATTGTCTTTCTACTGTTTATGTCTAAAAAATTCTTTAGGTTTTGATTTACAGACAGAAGCAACTCTGAGAGAGAGAGAGAGAGAGAGAGAGAGAGAGAGAGAGAGAGAGAGTTACAAGGAGAAGAAGTACCTCAAAAGGCCTTGCGGCCCATACCGAGGAGGTACCAATGGCAAAGGGTGCCACGGAAAATTTTCTACACACTCAAATAGTGTGCAAAATTTGGTCTAACCTTTTCTTGAACTGATCCACAGAGGAACTGTTCACAAATTCCGAAGGTAACCTGTTCCATGTGTCACAGATCTTATACGTAAAGTAATTCCCACACACACTAGTCCTAAACCGTTTCAAATCCAACTTCCAACCATTGTTGCGAGTTGGGTTATCATTTAAACTAAACATACTTCTAAAATCGACATCGTTGAACCCGCGTAAGAGCTTGAAAACCTCGATCAGTTGACCGCGCAGCCTCCGAGTTTCAAGCGAAAACAAGTTCAGGGCGCGTAACCGTCGATTGTAGCCCATATGCCTAACGGAAGGGATTAACTTTGTGGCCCTCGCTTGCACTCGCTCCAGCCTCTCAATATCTTTCCTGAGGGTGGGCGACCAGAACTGCACAGCATACTCCAGGTGCGGCCGAACAAGGGAATTGTACAGCGAGAGCACAATCTCCTTGTTCCGAAACTGAAATTGCCTCCTGATATAACCCAATAGTTTCTGGGCTTTCTTTTCCACCTCTACACACTGTTTCGTAAACTTAAGGTCGCTGCTAATTAGCACACCCAAGTCCTTTTCTAAATCAGTCACCTCGATATTACTACCCAACATCGAGTAGTCCGACTTGGGATTGGCGTAGCCAATGTGCATCACTTTGCATTTACCCAAGTTAAACGGCATTTGCCATTTTTCGGACCACTCTCCTATCCTACCTAGGTCCGCACGCAGTTCCTCGATCGCTTCGGGCGTCCCAACATTGGCCCCAAGCTTGGTGTCATCAGCGAATTTGGCGATCTGACTGACGATGCCACCGTCGATATCATTTATGTAAATGATAAACAACAGTGGCCCCAAACGGAACCCTGAGGAACCCCACTAGTGACCGAGGTCCAACCCGATCTAGCCCCTTTAATTACCACCCTCTTCCGCATTCCTCAGCCAGTTTTCAATCCACCTACCTATTTCCCCACCGATACCCAGCGCGCGCACTTTCGCCGTTAGCCGGCGGTGAGGTACCTTATGAAAGGCTTTCTGAAAGTCGAGATAAAGTATATCAATAGCCCTACTCTTATCGTACTCACTCAACATGACGTGGAAAAACTCGAGCAAGTTGGTGAGACACGACCTATGCCGTCTAAACCCATGTTGGGAGTCCCCAAGCAGCTTGTAGGAATCCAGATGGTCAACGATCCTATCAGCTATTATCCCTTCTAATAATTTACCTACAACTGAAGTGAGACTAATGGGACGATAGTTCCCTGGACTTTCGTGATCCCCTTTCTTAAAGATAGGAGAGAGTTACAAGGAGTTACAAGGAAAAGAAGTACCTCAAAAGGCCTTGCGGCCCATACCGAGGAGGTACCAATGGCAACGGGTGCCAGGGAAAATTTTGTCTTTCAACTATGCTAGCAGTAGTAGAAAACTGGATAGAAAAGTAGAAGGCTCTCTCCCCACCCTCCGCTCCCTCCCTGCCAGAGGCAGGTACGGAAAAAGGTTGAAGAAAATACTTTGTCTAGCCTATTTTTAAACAGATTTACACTTTGACTGGAAACAACCTCTGAGGGAAGTTGGTTCCAGATATTAACTATTTTATAGGAAAAGAAATTTCCGCAGACTGAGGTCCTAAATGTCTTTACACACTCAAATAGTGTGCAAGATTTCGTCTAACCTTTTCTTGAACTGATCCACAGAGGAACTGTTCACAACTTCTGAAGGTAACCTGTTCCATGTGTCACAGATCTTATACGTAAAGTAATTCCCACACACACTAGTCCTAAACCGTTTCAAATCCACTTCCAACCATTGTTGCGAGTTGGGTTATCATTTAAACTAAACATACTTCTAAAATCGACATCGTTGAACCCTCGTAAGAGCTTGAAAACCTCGATCAGTTGACCGCGCAGCCTCCGAGTTTCAAGCGAAAACAAGTTCAGGGCGCGTAACCGTCGATTGTAGCCCATATGCCTAACCGAAGGGATTAACTTTGTGGCCCTCGCCTGCACTCGCTCCAGCCTCTCAATATCTTTCCTGAGGGTGGGCGACCAGAACTGCACAGCATACTCCAGGTACGGCCGAACAAGGAATTGTACAGTGAAGCACAATCTCCTTGTTCCGAAACTGAAATTGCCTCCTGATATAACCCAATAGAGTCTGGGCTTTCTTTTCCACCTCTACACACTGTTTCGTAAACTTAAGGTCGCTGCTAATTAGCACACCCAAGTCTTTTTCTAAATCAGTCACCTCGATATTACTGCCCAACATCGAGTAGTCCGACTTGGGATTGGCGTAGCCAATGTGCATCACTTTGCATTTACCCAAGTTAAACGGCATTTGCCATTTTTCGGACCACTCTCCTATCCTACCTAGGTCCGCACGCAGTTCCTCGATCGCTTCGGGCGTCCCAACATTGGCCCCAAGCTTGGTGTCATCAGCGAATTTGGCGATCCGACTGACGATGCCACCGTCGATATCATTTATGTAAATGGTAAACAACAGCGGCCCCAAAACGGAACCCTGAGGAACCCCACTAGTGACCGAGGCCCAACCCGAACTAGCCCCTTTAATTACCACCCTCTGCCGCCTATTCCTCAGCCAGTTTTCAATCCACCTACCTATTTCCCCACCGATACCCAGCGCGCGCGCGCGCGAGAGAGAGAGAGAGAGAGAGAGAGAGAGAGAGAGAGAGAGAGAGAGAGAGAGAGAGAGAGAGAGAGAGAGAGAGAGAGAGAGAGAGAGAGAGAGAGAGAGGAGAGAGAGAGAGAAGCCAGGAAAATTGGAACATGAGATTTTACGAGATGTTGTACAAGCCTCTGACCACATTATTAACTGACTGAAATTTCCAAATTATTATTATTATTATTATTATTACTATTATTAGCATTATATGATTTACTTTACAAAGGGCGAGATCAGCTTTACTCAAGGATCAGGATTCATGATAGATTATATTTACTGCAGATTATACAGTGTCCGTAGATAATGTTAGGGTCCCTATAAACGAAGCAAAGACTGAGTTCAGAGGTTCGAATCCCGATAATGCTGGTAATAATAATGCAGGAGTTAGAATAACGGGCCACATTAGTTGGCCTGAGCGCTTTGCCAGTTTCTGGCCTTCCTCACTCATATAACTCACACGACATATCAACTCCATAATCATAAAAATGTGCTTTTCACTCAACAGTTAGAAAAGATAGAAAAATATTTATAGTATTAATAATAAAAATAATTAATGCTTTTATATTCATTTTATAATCTTATTTTCTTAAATAATAACTAACAAAGCTTGTTTCAATTACATAAATACAAGTTTGCTAAATTTTTAGTGACTAAGTAAAATCGTCTGGCGTCAACCAGAACAAAATCAGGAAAGTGCCACTGGCAGCTAAAGGGTTAAAGGATACACGATTAACTGAAATTAAGTTATTTTATACTGAATACACGGTATTTCTTACAAAATATGGATCACCTGAACATCAGGGCCCCCAGCCTTCTTTAGTTAGCCTTATAAGGCTAACTAACGAAAATATCACGACCTAACCTAACCAGTCGTTAGGTCAACTGTACGCCCTTGACGATTGGTTAGGTTAGGTCGTGATATTTTCGTTAGTTAGTCTATAAAGCTAACTAAAGAAGGCTGGGGCCCCTGATCTTCAGGTGATCCCAAAATATTCGTATATTTTCTTTTATTTTATGACAATTAGAATTAACATTTCATATTTTATAATAAAGTGTTTTAAAAATGGTTTATAAACTCACATTATCAACCTACATGGTATTGATGATGAGAACCACTTCAGAGGAGGAACTGAGGCGAAAATCGAGTTATAGGGGGTGGGAGCATTGTAAGCTGAAACATTTATTTTGATTCCCCCAACCTCTGAAAGTTGGTTCTACTTTATTAAGTCTACAGGGTTTCGAAAGTGTAATATAGATTTTAATAACAGTGGCAGATCTTAACGAAGCCTGTATGGAAAGAATATATTAACAATTAACTCTTTGAGGTAGACTAGACACAAGAGGGTAGAAACGTGTGTTTAGGGTACAAACAGAGGGTGTCGGACCTCGAAAGTGTGTTGAAAATCGTCAAAGATGCTTCGTGCAGTTGCCATTCGTGGTTTCGTGATATGTCACCATTTCCTCATGGTCGCGTGCTTGGACAATCAGACATGTGGTCAGAGAAAGAGGCAAATAGCTCAAAATCTTGTAAATGGGACAGCTCATAACATTATCGCAAAATTTTGTCAGGTAAATGAACGAGAAGTAACCATCAACTGGGAGGGCCATCAATGATTAAAAGGAACCCCTTTCCAGGTTATGTTCAGTTCACGCACGAAGCTTGTAGACCTCGCGGATAATATCAGTTTGTCACAACGAACAGCTCAACGCTATTTGCATAAACTGGGCTTCAGCGGGGCGTGGGGCTCGGTAAAGACATCTGCTTGTAGCCGACAGTGTAAAGCACAGATTAACAAGGGTCAAGGGCTTGTTACATAGACCTTTGACACTTTAGGATTCTGTTTTGTTCTCGGGGTAAGCCTCATTTTAATAATTTCAGATCGTTTTGATCAGCAACAATGAAACGAAAACATCCTCCCTCATCCCTGCCACTTCATCAACAGTTTAAATGAACTTTAGTATGATCTCGGCCATTGTCCCTACGCCAAGATAATGTCCTATAGCTCTTGAGGAGATCAATGGGAATCTTCTTGATACTTACTCTTTGCTTTGCAAATTTTGTTTTTATCTTAACTGTGCACTAAAACTAAAGCTTTCAATACACAGGTGATCATTAATTATATATATATATATATATATATATATATATATATATATATATATATATATATAACTTTTAATTTCAATGAGAAATCCAAGATATAAGCTATTGCAAAGGCATATATGCATATATTACAGCTATAATTGCGAATAAACTACAATATAAATTTAGTGTCTTTTCGTACTGCGGATCTTCGCATGAATTTCACTTAAATATTAATAAAAAATGATTATGTCCCTATTAATTAGTTAAATTTGAATGGACTACAGCAAGTAGAATCTTACGCCCGGCACAAAAGTTTAATTTCGACCTTGTAAATCCTGATCCTCTTATGTAGTTGTCGTACGGAATTCAAGCAATAATGAATGAATTAAAGATTTTTTTAAAATGTTTACGGATATTTTATTTGTTTGAGCATAATATTCTCTTTAGGAGAAATAATAAAAAGCTCTAAATTATGGTACTTTTCTCTCCATTATTTATATTCAAAGCGAGTGATTTATTATTTTCATTTGAAATTCAATTACGTCTTCTAAGTATTTAGATTTTTCATAGAACACTTAAAGTTTCTTATACTTTAAATTATGAATGATATATGGGTTTATTGTAATGTGTATTATTATTATTATAAATATATAAATGCGAGGACTAAGGTAACAACAATATCAAATCTATAGAAACACAAAATTGTAAAAACTGTTTTAAAAACATTGAAACATCCTACACGCTAGGATTATATGGCACCAAGTGAATCTAAAATTTGGCCCACCAGCAGTGGCAGTCTTTGGCAGTTTTGCCTATTTTGACCTAATCAGTCTTGCTTTAGAGTTGAGAGTGTTTGCACGCAGGTTGCTCTATGGCAGCACTAGCTTTTTACTTCTGTCTACGACCAACAAACTTAGTTACTATATGCTATATAATGTATAAACACTGAAAGATCAGTTGAAATATTTAGATTTTGCGAACAATAACCTATACATTTTTCCAAATATTTAAAGCATCAAAATTGAGCTTTTGCTTTAAATAAAACATACGTCATATGCCAACTATAAAGTAGGCCTAGCAAACCATAAACCTATTTAGTTGAAACTAACGAACTTCGTTATAGAAATAAACTGTAGACCTAACTTGTTAATTTCTCATTTAAAGTCCAAAGGGTGAACTGCTATAGGACAAAAACTTAAAATAGGGGCTAGGCCTACCAATGAAAAATTAAGTGCAAAGCTTAATTAGGGCCTACATTATATTAGCGACTTAAAGGTCCAAAATAATGAAAATACTCACAAACAGCATCAGTCGTGACAGATGCAGGCAAGATAGGCTCCAAACCCAGCACTTAAATTAGACTAAATTGTCCATACAAAGGAGGAAGTAGGCTAGGCTTAAGTTAGGTCTTATTTTGAAGCCTAAATTTGGCGTGCTAAACCTCTAAAAAATATTAGAATCTAGCTTCATATAAATTAAGCCAAGGGACCCATAGGTCAATAGCCTACGCTTCACCCTGATTCGATGTATTTTGGTGACGGAGGCTTGGCCTAATTGCTAAGATACCCAAATTTATTCTTAGCTGTCACGTTCGGTATAGTGGGTTAAGGCCTACCCTGTTTTAACTTTGAAAAAGAACTTTCACTTGCGGCTTCACTAGCCAAATTTTATTTTAAGCGAATACAATCAGCATGGACAGTTTGTCGGCTCTTCAGTCGGTAAGTGTTGATTTATAGCCTACGTCTGTTTGACTCTCTTCTTAGGTAGTTCTATCCTGGATGATGATGTAATAGCGAAGTTGTAGTTTATTGCTTTTTAATTCTGGAAAATTCCAAAATTAGAATTTTCCTTTTGAGTTTTTAAGCCTTCTTTCTACCACCCCAGAACGAACCCAACCCAACCCAACCTAATGTGTAGCCTACCATGATCTCCCATTTGTTAAAAATTTGCTCAGAATTCAACTTTGCCGTAGCAAAAAAGTTTCATCTGTCGCATTAGACCCAGTCGTTAAGCTAAGCCATAACAAAGTTTAGGTAGACCGGTAGAATGGGTTTCAATTCATAAAAGTTCATCCCAAACTCTGCAAGAAATGTTGGAATTTTAAATGTTTACCTCGTAGTCTAGCCCCAGGCTCGACTGTTTTTTTTTTATTACTTACCGAGGTCATAGAAGCAGAACTTTGCGTAAAACATTACTGTAAGTTTAATATATTTTACAGACTTGTATAATTTATCATCTTAGTAAACTAGTTTTACTTTTCTGCAAAGTGTGGTGATCGTTTCAGCTCATGCTTTTGAGGGCTTCTGAGCGGCTCTTGCGGATTGTTTTATATTGTAGGCCTTATATCTTAGAAGGTTAAAGGAGTTTTTATTTTGAAAGAAGTTGGGTAGGCTCTAGGCTCAGTTCTTATTTGCAAAGCTACTGTACACTAACTTCAAAATTTGCAAAGAAATAAGAATTTAAAAACTTATTTCCTCTCTTTTGACTGGACGGCAGTTAAGTGTGAGGCCTGCCGAGTGCCGCAAGATGGTGCTTGGCCTACCATTTACAAAGTTACCGGTCGGTAGGTGCGTATACTCTGACACGGCTTTTAAGCTTGTGGCATAAGAAAG
>JAJOZX010001158.1:272500-412500 GCA_023014485.1 Bathynomus jamesi
TGAACTCTACCGTACTTTCGCTTTTCATCACACACACACACACACACACACACCCTTGTAACCATTCTCTACACATGGAGGAGGCCAGTCTGGTGGTCCCCATCTCAAGACTTGGTCTGATGGTATCTTGAACTCTGAATCTCTCATAGCCAGGCATACCCGGCTTATCCTGTTCATCCGGAATCGTCCTGAGTGAGGCTCTAGTCGTCGTCTTAGTATATATACACACACACACACACACACACGCCTCGGTGGTGTAGTGCTCAGCATCGCTGACTACGAATCCACCGGCTCCGGGATCGAGACCCAGTGACGGTAGGCGGCGCGCACCAAAACCCAGTTGTTTATTCTTCCACACAATAAAAATTGGTTGGTAGATAAATTGGTATCCTGGGTAGCCTAGTGGTTAAGACGCTGGGCTGCTGATTGGGTGGTCGTAAGATCGAGTCTGGGCGAGAACTTTGTAATTTCTGACCGCCCTTGGTGGGACGTGGTTCGGATTCCACGTTAAACTGTAGGTCTAAGGTGGAGTGAGTGACAGCTTGACCTTTGTCAGAATGAACAATTCGGGCGGAGGAAACAAAACCAAGGTTACATATACAGGGTGTAACAAAAGTTCGTTCTTATAGGGAAATAAGATATAACAGAATTGATCGTGGAACAGTAAATTGCCACAATTATCGTATTGGAGTAACGAAAATCTTCATTGGGTTGAAGATGCACATTCGCAGGTTGATCCCAGGAATACGGTAGGCAGGAGGAATTCATGGAGGAACCATCATATGACTATACTTTTTTGATGAAACTATGAACGGAGATTCTTACTTGAATAACATTCTGGAGGGAATTTTGCAAAAGTACATTGACGAAATGTCTTTGGATGCATTTCGCTCGTTCAGTGAGACAATGGTTAGATGAGAATCTTCGTGGCAGATGGATAGGTCGCCGAGGTTGTGTGGAATGGTCGCCCCGAAGCCCTGATTGACCCCACTTGACTACTTGTGGGGCCACTTAAAGTCCGTTGTTTATGAGTGAAGACCTCGAACGATCCAGCAGTTAAAAGAAAAAAATTGCAGATCAGTGTAACAGGATTAGTGCGGAAACACTTCAAAACGTGTTTACAAAGACGAGTAGAAATGTGTCAACGGCTGCATGGAATGCAATTTGAGCATGTACAGTACTGGATTAATTGGTAAGTTGATTGTATTGTTTGTAATATATAGTTAAAACTATTTTCTCGTTCAATTCTGTTATATCTTGTTTCCCTATGAGAACGGACTTTTGTTATACCCTGTATATATATATATACAGGGTGTCCGAGAATTATCTGTACAATTTTTTTTGGCTGTTATTAAAAGTCAACCATGAAGTGTAGAAATTCCAGTGTTGTCCCATTTTACAGAGAATCTCATTAAGTTTTTTCTGATACCACGTTTTGACAAGATTTTTAGAAATGTACGCGGATGACAGACATTGATGATTTAAAAGCAAGAATCACAGCTGCTATTGAGCGAATTGATGTGGATATGCTGCAGCGTACATGGCAACATTTGGAGTATCGATTGGATGTTTTGCGAATCACTAATGGTGCACATATCGAATGTTTGTAACAACGTTACTTTAATAAAAGAAACTTTTGAAAATACAGATTCTAAATAATCTTGTTTAAGAATTTTACGTGTGTTATCAAGAATTTTATTAAAAGATGAAATTGTACAGATAATGTTCGGACACACTGGAATTTCTAAAAAACTTGTCAAAACTTGGTATCAGAAAAAACTTAATGAGATTCTCTGTAAAATGGGACAACACTGGAATTTCTACACTTCATGGTTGACTTTTAATAACAGCCAAAAAAAAATTGTACAGATAATTCTCGGACACCCTGTATATATATATATATATACAGGGTATAACAAAAGTCCGTTCTCATAGGGAAACAAGATATAACAGAATTGAACGAGAAAATAGTTTTAACTATATATTACAAACAATACAATCAACTTACCAATTAATCCAGTACTGTACATGCTCAAATTGCATTCCATGCAGCCGTTGACACATTTCTACTCGTCTTTGTAAACACGTTTTGAAGTGTTTCCGCACTAATCCTGTTACACTGATCTGCAATTTTTTTCTTTTAACTGCTGGATCGTTCGAGGTCTTCACTCATAAACAACGGACTTTAAGTGGCCCCACAAGTAGTCAAGTGGGGTCAAATCAGGGCTTCGGGGCGACCATTCCACACAACCTCGGCGACCTATCCATCTGCCACGAAGATTCTCATCTAACCATTGTCTCACTGAACGAGCGAAATGCATCCAAAGACATTTCGTCAATGTACTTTTGCAAAATTCCCTCCAGAATGTTATTCAAGTAAGAATCTCTTTCTCGTCTTGCGCGGAATATCTCCTATACAAGCGTCGTTCTTTACGTTATTTATACTGCGTGTTCTTTGCAGTTGAATGTATATATATATATATATATATAAAATGTGTGTGTGTGTGCGCGCGCGCAAGGTAGCCCATAAATTCCACTCGGTTATAATTAAAGCGAAAATACAAAAAAAAATCAAAGTAAAAAGTTTATAAGTAGTTTAGAAATATATATTGATTATTCAAAGTGCAAAGTATAACCATCTCGACAAATATTCTTTCCTTAGTAATCGATTACGTTAGTGTGAGCTCCGCTAGATGGATTTTCACTTTAATTATGACTGATTGGGACTTATAGGCCACCCTGTATATATGTATAAATCGTGCTAACTGATATAGATAATGAAGTTACCAATGGCAGCACACTAACATCTTTTGCTGATAACAAAAATTAGAAGAAAAATAAGAAACCCACATGATATGGAATCTCTACAGACAAACATGAACAGAATCTACAATTGGTCAGAAGGCAACAATATGAAATTTAACACTGAGAAATTTCAACTGTTAAGGTATTGAAGAAGAGGAACTATAATTCGTGCAGTATTATGGCCCAAATGGACAAGAAATTCAGAGAAACTGAAGCAAAAGATTTACGATTTATAATAACAGACGACGCGAAATTTGAAACAAGAAATAAGATAGCAGTAAACAAAGCAAAAAGAGCTGGACATGTACTGAGAACCTTTAAAAGAGGGGACAGGAATATAATGATTCCTCTGTCAAAAACACTGATCATACCCAAGTTGGAGTATTACTCAGTCTTAACATCCCATTGTAAAAAGAAGGCATTAGTCAACTAGAAACGAGTCAGAGAAGCTTTCTTTATATTCACTAGAAAGAAGAGGTACACCATTATTTACAAATATTAAATAATAAAGGAACTAGTTCCTAATTACACTTTGAACTCTATAACCACTCAAACAACAGTGGAAAGTAGGAAAGGAAGAATGTGTCGTGTTCTCAAACAAAACGCTGGACAAGGAACATCCTTAATCCTGAAGAAAAATACCTTTGTTGTCATAGAGCCAAGACTGTTCAACCAGCTGCCCAAGGAATTACGGAACACGACTGGTGTAATGGTGGAAATCTTCAAAAGAAGACTAGACGCCTGGCTCAGAACAGTACTAGATCCGGAAGTACCCTGGTCATGTGAAGTGGAGAGCAGAATGTAAAAAGCACATCCATTTACATAGGCGTCGTAGTGGACCAGCGCCCCCTAACGTGGCAAAATTCCAAACGCCGTGCTTTGTACGCCATGCGTGGTGGCGCTTCCAGGCCTTATAAAAAATAAGAGTTCCGAACTTGCATACTTATAACAAACCTCCATTAAAACCGATTTACAGCCACTTCTCTTGCATCACCCTGATAAAATCCACGCTTACTTACACAATCATTTACCATGTCAATTCATCTTCTCGGCCTCCCTCCCCTCCTACCTTTGCAAACACTCTTGTACACTTTTTCACAACTCGATATCTTCCATTATTTCAACATGTCCAAACCGCTGACTTCTGAACACCAAATCTTTCCAGAACCACACGACTTTTTTACTCTGTCAATCCGACGCACGCCACACATCTCTGGTTATCCATCTCAACCACTCTTGCTCTTGACTTCTCTATTTCATGCCATGTCAGTGTTTCACAACATCTTAACGTAAACACCTTGCAGCAACTCGACCCCTGTCTCCGTTTTCTCACAACCCCTTTCAGCACACCTGCCACCTTTCTTGATTCACTCTGCTGTTAATTTCATCCACACTCGTACCTCTTTTGTTCAATACACATCACAGACACTTAAAAGACTCTTACCACCTCTAGCGTTTCAGCATTCACCAACACATGACAGTCTGAACTTCCTTCTCTCTCCATAATCAATAACTTGCTCTTACCCACATTCACTTTCGGCAATTTTCTCGCACACCGTCACAAAACTCGTGAAAATCTCTTGCATAACACTCATTCTGGGCAAATACAGGGTGTGTGTATAAAGTAACGCAAGTGAAAAGACAAATCCGATTTGAACACCTCTTACAAACCTTACTATCGATTATACAGTTGTTATAAAGTGCATGTAATAAATGTTGTTTGTCCATGTTCACTTGCGTTAATATAATTCAAATAGGATATCTCTCTTCACTTGCGTTACTTTATAAACACCGTAGCACAGCATCATCCGCATACAACAGATTCGACAGGCCCTTGCCTTTTACCATCACACCACAGCCAATCTTCTTTTCAGCAGTCGCACTTTCACCTCTCTCACCACTCCGTACATAAGACATTGAACAGCCGCAACAGCCGCGGAGACATCACACACATCCTTGACGCACACTAACGCTTTTATCATATGAATCACTCGGTTCTTTATTTACTCCTACACCCGCACTACTTCCATCATAGAAGCTTCACCGCATTCATGAATCTACCGTCAACCCCCCCCCCCCGATATATTGAAGACCTGCTACAGTGGTTCTCTAATCTATCATATTCTTTCTCAAGATTCATAAAAGCAATATATACCTTGCAATCCCTTTCACATGTTTTCTCAAGCACTTGCTGCAAACACTTGATCTGCGCAGCCTCTTCCATCTCGGAACCATCTTTCTTACTTATTCACCAAGCATTCTGTACTACCACGAACTCGGTCTATCACTATTCTACCATACACTTTCCTCACTACATTCAACAGACTTATACCTCTGTAGTTCTTAAGTCACTCCTTTCACCTTTTATTTTGTAAAATGGAACAATTATTGCTTTCTTCCAGTCTTCAGGCACATTCCCATTTGTCCATGCACTCTGACGTATGCGCCACAACCACTCCACCATTTTCCAATCCCCCATATTGCAAACATTTCCCCAAATATTGCATCCTCACTTGCCGCTTTTCCATTTTTCAGTTTGCGAATCACCGCTTTCACTTCAGCCATGGTTATGTTCTCAGACTTTCTGTCACGTGTCCTCTTTACACCGTCAAATCTCAACATATTTATATTTGCACTCCTCTCATCTCTTCCACCCATCAAAACCTCGAAAATATTACCTTCCATTTATTCCATAGATCCGCATCCGCTGTGAGCATTCTTCCGTTTTCATCCTTTACTCGCAAACTTAGTTTCTTTGTTTCATTTCTGCACTTCCGTCCAGAACAACTTTCTATTCTCGATACAGTTTTCATTCGCCTTCCTTCCAAACTCGTAGTTTACTCTCTTAATTCTGCCACACTACTCTTCACACTTCTCTCGCTCTCTTCATACACCCTCTTTCTTCTTCGACTTATCTATCACAATTACTCTGTATACACCACATCCATTTCCTCCTTTTATCTTCAACCGCTGATGCGACTCCGGTATCCTACCACGCTGTTGCCCTCTTCGCACCTGTTTTTGCAACTCCACTCATACTACTCGCATTCTTAATCGCACATTCCTGGTACACATTCCACATCTTGCTCATATTCATTTGTTTTGCAACTTGTACACTCAACTCATCATTTACTCTTTTACTGTACTTATCCACTATATCTCTCACCATTAACTTTTCTACTGAAATTATTTCGTGTCTATTTTACCACAGGACTATAATGGGGTCGGAGATTCCCACTCACACCTCGCGCTACACGTGTCACATACATCTTTCAGCATACTACTTACTTTTCATGAGCACATAATCTATTAAATTGCTTTCACCATGTATATCATTTGTTTTTTAGTCATTTCTGCATAATGTTGTGAAAGGGCCAAAATTTTATTACAAACCTTCAAAGTATCATGTGTATAGTTTTGTTAAGCGCCCAAAAGACAAGTTTTTCATTTGGGACTCGGGAGAAATAGCATATTTTTTTTTTATTTTTTTATTTACTAGGTATTTCCACGTTCAGTTGCGATTTTCATACAGTAACACTTTTGTAAATTTTATTATGCATTTTTAACTTTAAAATAGACAGTGGAAAACGCGCGCGCCCATGCAAACTAACAGAAAAATGCCCCCAAATTTTGGCATCTCGAAAAGCATTAAGATTAAAGTAGTTTCTTAAGTCGATAAAGTATATATATAATGCGCCTCCGTGGTGTAGTGGTTAGCGTCGCTGACTACGAATCCATCGGCCCCGGGTTCGAGACCCGGTGACTGCAGCCGGCTTGCAGCAAAATCCAGCTGTTCATCCTTCCACACAATAAAGAAAGTAGTTGGTAGATAAAGGGGTACCCTGGGTGGCCTAGACGCTGGGCTGCTGGTGGGGCGTGGTTCGGATTCCACGTTAAACTGTAGGTCTAAGGTGGAGTGAAAAGCTTGACCTTCGTCAGAATGAACAATTCGGGCGGAAGCTAACCAAAGGTAACGAAAGGTTATTTATATATATATATACCTATATTATCGACTTAAGAAACTACTTTAATCTTAATGCGTTCGAGATGCCAAAATAGGGGCATTTTTCTGTTAGTTTGCATGGGCGCTCGCCTTTTCCACTGTCTATTTTAAAGTTAAAAATGCATAATAAAATTTACAAAAGTGTTACTGTATGGAAATCGCAACTGAACGTGGAAATACCTAGTAAATAAAAAAAAAAAAAAATGCTATTTCTCCCAAGTCCCAAATGAAAAACTTGTCTTTTGGGCGCTTAACAAAACTATACACATGATACTTTGAAGATTTGTAATAAAATTTGGCCCTTTCACGTTAAGCAGAAATGACTAAAATTGAGTCCAGAAATATTAATAGACGTTAGTCTAACTAATCCTGTAGTTGTTCATAGACTAGGCTCCTTATTCCTCTATGACTTGAAGTAGGCCTAGTAGTAAATAATCCAGGCCTCCAAGAATTCTGGGATTCCACCCCTTTTGAGTTGGTAGGTTACTGGGTTAGGATCGTGAGCCTACATTTCACTTGCTGAGCTGAGTCTATCAGTAGGCCCCCATTGGCTGGAACTTACAGTAGGTCGTATAGAAAGCTGAAGCATAAGCCTAATGTAGCTTAGGTTTGGCTTAGCTTTTATTTTTCAAATTGGTTTATACTAATAGGCTTTACAAACTGGCCTACGTGATATTCATAATTGGTGTAGGATTATCTGCTTAGGAGAATATAAATTGTAGATTATCGAATACACACGATACTTTTATGTATTTCCATAAATCTGAGGGTGAATTCGTACCGTGTTTATGTTAATTTGTTTGAAATTGTCGTTAAACTATAATTCAACCCTTCAACCTCTGCCATCCGGGCTCTTGGCCATCTCAACTTTAAGGCAACCCACCCCTTGCAAATTCCCTCTCCCCCGGTTGTTGAGCTTTGGGGGAGGGGGTGGTTCTCCTCGTGTTCTTTTATTTATTTTTTTATTTTTAAAAATGCGTTAGTGTATTCAGTACGGTGAACCTTTCTTTCGAACGGAGTCATTTTCTAAGGGCTTCTCTGCTAATGAGTTGAGGGAGTAGGCCGTCATTATTAACCTGCACTGAAGGGTAGGCTATGACCTACCTACCAAATTAAACCTTTAGAAATGTTTATGAAGGTTCTAAGATGTAGATGTAGGCTATCGTAGGCTTAGCTTAGGTCAGTTACAAAAATTAGGCCTATAATTAAGGTCCATGTGTTTGTTCCATGTAAAATCAATTTAGGCCTATGGTGTTCTATGTAGGCTCCTGAGGGTCATTTAGGCTTTGGATTGAAAAGGTGTAGGAGTAATGACTAGGTTATCATTGTCGAGGAAAAAGAAGTCCATGGTAGAGCTATGACACGGTAGCCTATATCTTAGGGGGCATTTCTTGCGTAGCTAGGACCTTACGCATCCAGTGTATCCTAGGACTACTGTGCGAAACCCTCTATCAGGAGGTAGGCTTACCCTCATTGTTAGGCCTGAATGAGACTGACATTAGATTAGGATACGCATTTGTTAAGAGACAGGGTCCTAATTAACACAGCCTCGACTAGTAGGCCCTATTCCTTCATTAGGAACATGCTATTTCTCCAGAGACCAAAAATGCCTTTTATTTTCAGCGAGTGAAATTATTTTGGAACCACTTGATTCCATGAAGTTGAGCAACTATTATGGGCATAATTACTGTAATTACGAGAAGTAAATCGCTGCTTTTGATAGGGAAGAAGACGACGTAGGCCCAATCGATTATATTAATAGCTTTCTCCTTTTTATTTGAGGGACCTTAATAGGCCTCTCTTCGTAGGTTTGTTACGAATTGATTCCAGTTCACGCTGTTTTCGATCTATCTAATGACTCGAATCATAAGGTATCGTGCTTGCTCTGTGACAGATTGTAATTTATTACACAGTATCTAGTAGAGTGGACAGTTAAATAACGTTATGGAGGTCCCTTTTCTTCTTCCTAGATCTGTGGGCGGTAATTACTGTTAGGGACCTATAGGCATACTCATTGGATCGACAAGATCATGACATCGACACTGAAAAATCACTTGACCTGACCTATGCTAACTTAACATATCCAACTAAATCTGACCTACAATATACTTGTCGGAAGAATGTAAAGTCGATCAGATGTTGTAATCTCGGCTACTAAAGCCACAGACGCACCTCGCGCATTCTACGGTAATTATTTAATAAAAGACCAAATTTAGATTTCCGGAGGCAATCATTAGATTTAGGCTAGGCCGTGCCACATTGTACCGACAAGTGACCTGCCCGTTAGGTTAAGTTATGGTAATAAGTGTCGATAGAATTGCGCGTTGACAGAATATATGGTATACACTCGGTTAAAAAAGTCGTGAAACTTCATGTTTTTTACCGATATGTATCAGCGTGCAACACGGGAGTTTTATGACAAGATTTTTTGAACTGACTGTATCTTAGAGGTCCGTAAGCGCCACTGTAAGAAGTAACAAGATAACATGGCGAGCTAACGTTATTCTCTCGACGTGACATTTAATCTACAAGTTATTGTGGGTTAGATTAACGTAGGTTAGGCCGTTAAGGTGATGTTAGCATATAAGTTAGGTTATTAGTTTTTTAAATTGTCTATATAATGTGTGATCGACCAATTGGGTATAGGTCCATAACGCAGCCCGTAATATTATTGTACCTCTCCCGTGCCTAGATCTAACTATTGAGGCGTATTCGCTTCGAGTTGAGCCACTCGAACAAAGTGGAGAATGAATACCATAATAAATACCCATAGAAGACGGCGTAGTCGAAGAGTAGGGAGGCCGTATTTGGCTCTGGATTTTCTTTTGGGCCAACTTTAGTCGGGGACGCCTCGCCACGGAGGTCAAGTCGCGAGTGAATAGCCCGAAGGGAGGGCGTCTCTGCGTTCTTCAGGGAAGGCGGGAAGGTTTCAGGGAAGGAAGGAAGAAAGGAGCAGGTGGTGGTGGTGGGTGGTGGCATCGCTCCTCTTACCGAAGAGAAATCAAATTGGCTGTAAACGTTCCTCACTCGATTTATGGACGCTGTACACGCACTGTTTACGCCTTTAATGACCGTCCTGCCTTAAGTTAAAGAACGACACTCGCACGCACCGATGGGCACTTAATTACTCCGTGCATATGGGAGTAGACCCCTATAGGGGGCCTAGGTAATTAGCGAATTTCCTAAAGGAGCCTTTGGTTCATGGGGCCTAATTAACAACTGAAGTAGGCTCGCATATTGAGTTTTTGAGGTTCGGTTTGTGGACTTTGAATTTGATATTTACCTCATTGAAGGATTCAGACAAGGTGTATTATATCCCATTTGTTGCCCAAATAAGTTGCCTTTATATATATTAGGCAAAAAATGGGCTAGAACTTGTTTCATCGCATCTATTGCCATAGTCTCATGCAGCAGACAGAAGTTTGATTCGCTCTCTGTGGGCAGTTGTTACGGTTGTTTATTTTGAGTGAAGGTGTAATTGTACGTAGTAGGCCTTAGCAGATAATTAGGGGTAAATAGCATAATAGCACGCATTGTAGATGAAGCATTGTTTTTGCAGTGGGCTCGCATTATCAATAGATGTAGTGTCAAATATTCGTTTCTCATTACGACGCGCCATTTAGAGGGAAAAACCATTCAAAGGAAAGAGAAGACGTCTCTTTTATTATTCGTTTCCATTTGTATTCTTTTTTTTTTTTCCCTGCGTCTCTTATCCATCTTTTTGGAAACGCTTCTCCCATCCATTTTAGTCGTGAGAGTTGGCAGGTGTCGAAGAGAAGGCTGCTGCTGAAACTGAACGCGAAAAACCCTCTGAAAACTCTTGCAATCGGCTTAGCCTTGCTAATGAAATGTATTCAAACTCTGCCATTTAGGCTAAGTGAGAAAAAATTTAACACGATTTCCAAACAAATTTTATTTTAAATTGTCAATGATTTAAGTCTAGCTTTTAGATAGGCCCGTCAGAAGCTCAGAAGAGGTTGGGCAAGGAAAAGGAAGTGTTACTTAACCCAAGAAATCCAGCGTGGCCTATTACAATAAAATTATATTTTTTTTTTCTGGAAATGGTGTCTTTTATTGTAAGCAAATTACTTTTTATTATTGTTGAGCGACTAGTCACTATGTGTGCAGTCCCACACTGGTTTTCTAAGGTTAAAATTCGTTGTTTTTTTTTTTCTTGGTACTCTTTGGTAGGCTATCGGATGTGCTTATTCTTTTCACACTTAATTTAGAGGTAGAAGTTTAAACTAGGGTTGGAGCTTGGTATTTATATGGCCAAATTATAGCTCAGTGGTTAGTGTAGGCTTTGTATTTATAAGGAGGTAATAGGCTCACAGTAGGTCTATCCCTTTAAATTTATTACTTCATTGAACTATTAGTTTTAATTCAAATATCACCAGATATCACTTCATAATTTAAAAGAATGTTTAAGCCCTCTTTATAATTATAGGATTCAATACCACAACCATCGAGTTCAGTGTGAAGGACCTTCAGAAGAGGCTACACGTACTCATGTTGCGGGCCTTACGCCTGCTTTATTTAATCCAGTAGGTAGGCCTTTCTATCCTCCAGGCCTTAAATTAATAAACCAGACTTTGGCATACTTGCCTACAAACCTGTTATAGTCCTGTGAACGCATTTACCCTCGTGCAGGTTGTCTGTCTATCTGTCTGCCTGTCTTCGTGTCACTCTCGGTGCTATTAGAACCTTCGTCGAAAGTGCTCTGACTGTTTGTTTTGGCCTCCACGCCATTCATTCCATACACGTTTGTTACAGTTTATGCTCCGCGTGATTTTTTCTTCATTAACTTAGTTTCCCCTTTTTCCCTTCGTGCCCTTTACTTTTTCCCCTCAGTAGCACCGACGCTTGGCTTCTTTCGTCGTCATTTTAATTGAATTTTTAGTTTTAGTGTTCGACAGGGTACTTTAGACGTTGTTCGTTTGAGTTTTAGTTGCTTTTCAAGTTCAAAATTTTGCGTAGGCCTAATGTAGGCTTATCAAAAATTCACCTTGGGTAAGATTTACACCTTTAGCTGTGCCGTATATACAATACAGGCTCTGTCTCTACAACCGGTTAAACCAGCAGTCGGGAACTTTTAACAGCTTGAGAGCCACATTAGGTCATATTAAAAAAATGGGAAGAATAAAGAGACGCAGGTATAAATACGCTGTGATTTTTTGTTTTATAATTATATATAATGCAATAAACATAATTATATTGGCTAATTATAATACATAATTAAACTAGTATAAGGAATTTTTCTGTCTTGTGTTGATGATGATAAAAAAAACAATATTAATAATCCTAATATTTGAAAAGAAACGTACTGCGTTGTATTATTTAAAAAAATGCTCCTTATTTAACGTGATTTTTGAGTTTGCAACTTCAAAACTAGCGACTGAATGTCAGGAATTCTTACTTTGTTACTTTATGCGAGTTCGAACGACGGTTCAGTTCAGGATCGACCTGCGGTCGACCTCTCTGCAGCATCCTGCCTCATTTGCAGGATTTAGTAACTTAGTAACTTTGTTTGATTCGAGCTGTTAAATTTCCATAATTCATTTTGTTATGGTATTTGTTCTTCTAAAAGTTCATCACAGGAAACACTTGCTCACAATTAATGGCGAACCAAAAACTTAGAAATCCCAAAGCTAATTTCTTCATATTTATGTAGTTATCGGGAATAGACTCCATTGTATGATGGGTTCCGAAGATATATGCCTCTACTCGTTTCATTAGTCCTTGGTTGGTTCTTTTTTGCACATCATCTCTTATGAATTTCAATATCAGTCAACATGTTAAAAAATTTTCTGCCTAATGCTTCGCGTTTCTAAATCAGCCACAAGAATGAGTCTTCGGAGTCGCAGGTTCCCGAGTCCCGACCCTTGAGGTTGCTGGACTGTGAAAAAGTGAGCGGGTCTCGCCTCGTGATAAAGCTTTCGGTTGAAGTTGAATAGGCCAAGATGTAAGCTCACGTCTTTTTACTCATCACTGGTGTTAACAATTATAGCCTTTCTGTCGCTCACAAATTTGAAATGTTTAATTAATCCTAGAAGGCCAGTGTGCGACCTTACACAACGAATAGTATCGGGTCTACGTAACTTCATAATGAAAATTACATTTATAGGTTGAATTAAGCAGTTTAATGTTACTAAACAATAATAATAGTAATTAACTTGCCTACGGTACAGTTTATAAAAGACAATTTCCAAAAGAAACAAATGTACTTTTGTTGTAATAGGCCACGTTGGCCTTCTAGGGTTAACTATTTAGGCTGATTGGTGGGCCCCTTTGCCATCGGGCCTGATTGCCAGTCAGTAGGCAGTCTTTACTACTGAAACAAAGCTTAGCGTGTAAAAATACTGGGCTCGGAGACTTAGCATCATGGCAGTAGCCATCAGCTTGGATCGTTTTTCTACGCCTACCATGCTTGTTAACCCTTATGGAAAGAATCAGTTCCTAGTATCATGAAAATAAGCCGTCTGCTGCACTTCACTCCGTAAACAAACAGCTTTGCGAAACGAAGAAACATTGTCATTGGCTTAAACGCCAAGCCAATAAGGAGAGTTCATGCGTTCATACACATGGTTTGTTTACCTTTTGGGGATAGATAAAAGGAGTAACAGCTTTGAAAATTCATGAGAATGATTTAACTTAACGTAACAGTCAAAATCCGAAATCAGTCAATAAGGGTCAATAGGTGTATTGACCAGTCTTTTCCCGTATTGATTTCTGCATTTTATATATATATATATGATGAATAAAACCACGAAGGAAGGAAACACAAAACGGTGCTCAAGCGCTTGAGCACCGTTTTGTGTTTCCTTTCCTTCGTGGTTTTATTCATCATAAATATTTTTCACGTGTTGCTTTCGTGAAATAATTTTCATATATATATATATATTATATATATATATATATATAACACGCACAGTATATGAATAAAATTGTTGGCCCTTGATGCTCCCTTAAAACTGGATTTTTAAATGTAAGCTTTAGCAATAGTTTGATTGCGTAGTGCGTTAGCCAAAGCACATTCGATGTATTTGCGTTTCTTTGCACTGGTTAAGAAACTGGTTTTGTTGGAGAGAACGCGTCTTTTTCCTTTCTTTGAGCATTTAATTATAGCGGTGTTGAGAGTGGTTGCGGTTCTCTGCCTCGAATAATAAGTAGTTTACTCCTTTTGGCACCCTCAGTACCGGCTTATTAGGGGTTCTCGACTAACATCGCCGAGATAAAGAAAAAGTCGTTTACTTACTGGGGTTTGAGGTCATGACTGGCATCTACGATGGTATAGTCTCCTTTTCGATAGAGACTTAATTTATACGGGTTTAGACAAAGTGGAGATGCCGCCTGGGCTTATACTGTTCTGAAGCAGTAATTAAGTACCGATACATTCAGTGGTCTCTTGTATTTAATACTGTGCTAATCTTTCTACTATCATCTCGCATACGACTTCAGCAACATTCACGCACGGAGGTATGTGCACACACACACACACAGGGGAACTCGCCACATTAGCAATTTTGTGATTGTTCCACGGAGAATGAATAGTTCAACTGTCCTCTATCCCACAGGCAACTTGGTATAGCCAAATCTCCTCGTACGTTCGAAATTTATTTTCAATGCGTGTATTTCAATGCGTGTATTTCAATGCGTGTATTTGTGACTCAATAGTCACAAACTTTAAACGCGTCTATCTCAAAACTGGTTTGGCGAGTTTGCCCCTCGTACTCGCGACGCCACGTACCGGTATATTTGTGTTCAGAATCATGGTTTCAGTTACAAATTAAATGTGCAGTTTCTGAGCTTGATAAACATACTCATATTTGTTAGAAGTTATAATTACAAATACTTTTATTGCAAAGAAAACAATGAAAAACCTTGAATGTCTTTCATGGTATGATCAAATATCACTTGGCGTCTTTTTCATAAACAAAAAAAAATTCTCCCCTTCCGATAACTGCATATTAGTTTTAGCATTCTGAGACACTCTTATTAAACTGTTCTGGCAAATTGTTCCATGGTTCTTGAATGTACTATCTACCAATACATGGAGCTCGTCCCAAATAAGTTTCAGTGAGATTGAAGTGTGAGACTTTAGTGTCCATGTCTTAACTCTGAATATTTGCTTTTCATCTTTGCGGATATTTCTTATTAACACTTGCGGTAAGTTTTAGCCTTTTAGGTTATTGTCTCGCTGAAAGAGCGATTCCCTGAAAACGGCATCTGTAAGGACCTGCACGGTACAGTTTTCCGCTTCTGGTTCAAACCAAAACAATCTTGGAGCTCGATGTTGCCTCCATGTTTGACAGTTGGTACCGAACATCTCCTCTTGTCCTCTAATCTGCATAGCTTCTCGAGAAATTTTCAAAGAAGCTTTCATCTGCCCTCATAACCTAGCTGTATTTCATGTATTCTCATGTCCATTCTAAACGTTTCGCGTGGTTGCTATGCCGAAGGAGTAGCTTTCTTACTGCCACACGTCGCATTAAATCCACATCACTCCTTGCTTTTGGTTCGTAGATCTCGAAATCTTGGCATTTCGTATAGAATTAATCTCTTGTCACCTTTGTATTCGTAAGCAATCCTTTGGTTCTAGGCTTTCATACAGCGCGGTAAGTCGATGTGCCCAATCGGTGCTTTCCGTTTTTTTCCCTCTGCCCTTGTATTGATGACAGAGCCTGTTTTGCACCTTTTTAAACATTGCATTCTGAGAAAGTTCAGTTTCTCAGCCAATTTGTGTCTTGAGAGAAGCCTGTTTACGTAATCGTCGGTATAATTTGTTTTTTTTATGAGAGAATTATGAGTCATTATTTAATCAAATGGAACAAATAAAAAATGTAATTTGTATTCTAAGAGTTGTTCCTTTGGATAATAAATGAAGACACACACACACACACACTCGTATGTGCGCGCATCTCCGCATAAGCGAGTTATCGACTTTTTTAAACAATATATTTAAAAACTATTTAACCTAACCTAACCTTAGTGCCATCAAAGGGCGTGATAAGAGTTTCGGACGCAATTGAGGGCTCGAAAGGTGGTTTCTGTTAAGTCGTTAAATAGTGGAGTACTCGCCCGACAATAAAAATGTTTCTAGATTTTTTATATAAATTTTTAATGTTCCGAGGTACCAAAAGTGTCGTTACCTCCAAAAAATTAACCCGCTACATCCGTGAATTATCACACATTCGACTTCGCTTATGCCCAGTTGGCTTCGCACGCGCGCACACAAAGTTGGTGGGTTGTTACAAAGTCTTTGAGCAGTTTCGAAGTTCGGTAACTTTTCACCTGGATATAAGAAGCAAAATACTAAAGCCGGCCGCACACAGGATCGTCTTGCGGCTCATTACATTGACAGAATGGGAGCCCCGCACACTGCAGCGTCGCGGTCGCTGCAGTCAATGTAAAATCACGCGCGACTCGAGTCGTCACGACCCAACTCGTGAGTCATCATGAGTCGCGAGACGATCTTTTGTGCTGCCGGCCTAAATGGTACAAAACCTATGAAAATTTTTGAAAAAAGCTTTCTCGGGAAAATGGATTCGAAAAGGGGGAAAACCTCGCGCAGCCACCACGCTCACGCAACCTAACCTTATTTGGATTTCTTTTCATTGGATCATTTATAGAGAGAGCGTCGTTTGAGCACAAAACCTCAACATTTGGCAGTACTGAAGACGCGAATAGAAACAACAGTTTGCCAAATTTTACGCTGGTCAACAAATCGAAAATGTTTACTAGTCCTTGCAAAATAGGCTTGAACGTTTTCATTCAATATGGAAGATATTTTGAACTGTAAATTGTTGAAGTTCGGACTGCCCGTTTCCCATTTTGTTCTGTCTCAGAGCCAAAATTATTAATTTTAAAACCCCTCAAGGTCTCTCTTTCTATATATATATATATATATATACACACACACAAGGTGTCCCATAAGTCCGGCATCATAGGAGAAATTCATATTTTTTCTATTTCTACAAACCATAATTTATGCTCGGGATGCCAATTTCCCGTCCACCATTCTGTTCAGTGACGAGGCTGTTTTTTATGAAAATGGTGAGGTAAATCGACAGAACACTAGTGCTTGCATAATACCGAAAATTTTCAATACCGGTATTTGGAGGCAATTATGCTAATCCCGGTATTGATACCGGTATTATGAAAAAAAATAATTTATTTTGATTTATTATGGTGCCACCCTACCAACCTCCCACAAGTCTGAGGGACTTGCAGTACTCACCATATTTACTATAAATTAATGACCCAACTCCAAATAGATGGCATTCTATTCGAAAAAGTTTATACAGTAAATTACTAAATTGTAATAAAAATATTATTTGAATTTTTTTTAGCATATTATTATACAACTACTGGGGTAGATAGAAATTATTAGTATCTAAATATTTATTTCTTAGTTTGATTTTGAAAGTATGCTTTGAGGAAACAAAGAGCATCTAGGGATTGTTCAGATAGACTTGATCTCAGTTTCGTCAGAAATAGGCCTGCAGCAGAAAAGGCTCTTTCTGATTCTGCACTTGTAGGTTTAATTGAAAGCAGTGCCTTGTACAGCTTCTCTAAATTCTCACTTCTCTGTAAAGTAACTTCCAAGCTTTTAAATTCATTAGTAACATCAAAATCAATGGAATTTTTTTTAGATGGCACTTTTCCTAGTTTGTCCATTTCTTGCATGTATTCACTCAGTAATGAATCTGCTTCCACTTCAGTCTTATTTGCAGCTACATTTTCAGGGTTACATGGAAATTCCTGTTCTTCCATTTCTATCTCCAAATCAACCACATTCTTAGGGAAAAGTCTTTTATGGAGCCTTTCTGCAGTTCTTTTGAGAACTAATTTTGATGGAACAGAAAAACTTTTCTTCTTGAACTTTTAAAACTTCGGGATTATGAAGATATTTGATTAAACCTACAATGTCTTGCTGTCTTCTTGAAATGTAACGATTTCTAAGACAATCTTTTAACTCTTTGCTATTGGATTATTTTTCTCTCCTAGTTTCTTTGAAATAAATTTCATTGATTGATCAGCTGTCAGGAGTGATGCATCTTTCGAGCATAACCCTTTAAGAATTATTTCAACAGGACGTAAGGTGTCATAAAGGTTTTCAATAATTTCCCACTCTGTTGAAGAAATGGCTACAGTTGAATGAATCACTCTTAAAGCTAGTGCAATAAATAGTTTTCTTTGATAGAAAGGAATAGAAAACGAAAAAAAGAGGTTAACTGCAAAATACCCCGAAACTTTTTTTTCTCCGAATCCTCCAAAAACAGTTTATTTGCCCATCGGAGGACTAAATTGCCTAAATTTTACAATAGCAATTTTTGTCAATACCGAAAACCTATAATATCGGTATTATTTGTACTTCTTCAATACCGGTATTAATACCGGTATTTCAATACCGGTTTTAACCCCAACGGAACACCCGCTACTGGTCTCAAAACAACCCTCACTGGTATACCTCTTCAAAGGAACAAGGTGCATCTCGGTTGATGGTATGGTGTGGCATTTGGAAGGATCGCATCATAGGCCCCCTCTTTTCCGATGAACATGTCACTGGAGGCACCTACCTACGTATGCTCAAGGAAGAAGCATTTCCCAGTGTCTTGAACGAAGAAGGAAATTTCCCAACATGGTTCCAGCAAGACGGCGCTCCTGCACATTACAGCACCCAAGTAAGGGAATACCTGTACCAACAATTCCCTGGTCATTGGATAGGACGAGGGCCTGTGGAATGGCCAGCTAGAAGCCCGGATCTCACGCCAATAGATTTTTTATCTCTGGGGCCACTTGAAAGCGCTGGTATACGCAGAGAAAATTAGGAGTGTTGAACATTTGCGGCAGCGCATTATTGGGGCATGTAACACCATTACTCCTGACATCATTCACCGTGTGCTTGCTGACTGGGTATCACGTCTGAATTTGTGTATTGAAAACAATGGTGGACATATTGAGCACGTTCTGTAAATAAAAGCTTTTGTTTTGTCTTTTTTTATTATTTTTCCTATGATGCCGGACTTATGGGACACCATATATATATATATATATATTCAACCTTTCAAAGGTTCCGCGCGATGATTCTTCATTTCACGAAGGTCAAGCTTGTCGCCCCTCTCGCGTTGGCCTCGTGAAGTAGTGAGTTGGTTTCTTGTACTGTCCACTTCACATAGCCAGCTACGCCCGGCTCATCGGGATTGTTCTAAGCCAGGCGTCTAGTCTTCTTTTGAAGATGTCCACTGTAACCCCACTCGTGTTCCGTGGGTCTTTGGGCAGCTGATTAAACAGTTTTGGTCCTCTCACAACAAAACTATTTTCTTTCAGGGTTAAGGATGTTCCCTGTCTCGCCTTTGTTTGGGGAGTACAGAGTTCAGAGTAAGATTAGGGAGTAGTTTCGCCATTATTTTCCAAGTGTAAATGATGGTGTGTGTCTCACTCCTCCTTTCCAGTGAATATAGGTTTAGTTCGCGTAACATTTCCCAGTAATTTAGTTCTTTGCACCCCTTGATCTTGGCTGTGAAGCTTCTCTGAATCCCTTCTAGCTGTCTAATGTCTTCGTTTTTATATGGGGATGGTAGGACCGAGCATTATTCCAATTTGGGTATGATCAGTGTTTTTAGTTGAGGAATCATTTACATTCCTATCCCTTCATTTAAAGGTTCTCAATATCTGCCCCGTTTTATATATATATATATATATATATATATATATATATATATATATATATATATATATATATATATTATATATAATTGTTATAAAGACATTGAGGGGTTTTGAAATTGTACATATATATAGTGAGAAATAAGAGAGCGAGGAGATGGTACATGTTTATTGACAGACGTTTCGGAAAAGTTCAGTTTCCATCACCAGTGCTAAAAAGTTAAAACGAATGTAAAAAAAACAAACCTGAATTTAATGAACAAAAAATTATACATCAAAATATTTATATAATTATATAGCTAATATTAATAATATTTCTATTTAAGTATTTGAAAATTATATAAAAATTAGAAAGGTAAAGCATCAGTTAAAATATACAAAGGTTAAAAAGCTGACAATATTGTAAACAATATCTTGTATTATAGGAGGAGTATTAAGCCAATTGTAAACAGGTTGGAAATGGTTAAATGTTCAAATATTCATATTAGAGTTGTTTGAAAGTTAAATGATTGCAGATTTCTTTTGCAGTGGTGTGGAAGGAGAATTTAGCTCCGTTTAAATTAAAAGCAGAACTATAGTCGTTGAGGGTTGGTTTCATACTAAGGATATATAGGGATTCAAGGATGCCGAGGTAGGTTAGTTATATATATATATATATATATATATATATATATATACACACACACACACACACCGTGAAGTTTTCGAACGACAGTTCAGGACCAACGTGTGGTCTACCCATTCGCAGCATCCTGCCTGATTTACAGGATTTGGTGGAGGAGGGAATTTGTATCCGCTCTCCTTCTGCCCTTGCAGCCAGCCACGCATGGCTGGTCAGGGACTCTTGCACAAGAACCTGTCCAGCTGGTTCTTGAAATTATTTAGGTTGGTGTGCTGGAGCTCAAAGACTGTCTCAGTAATTTCTATTCTTCAAGGAGACAAGAGAGATTGTGGGTTTAATTAAATATCTTCACAACCCTGAAGTTTTAAAAGTTCAAGAAGAGGAACTATTTTCTATTCCATCTAAACTAGCGCTCAAAAGAACTGCAGGAAGGATTTTTAAAAGGCGTTTTCCTAAGAATGATGAAAATTTAGTTGGTTTCGAGGAAGAAAGCGAAGACCAAGACTTACGAGCATCTAACTACTCAGAGAATGTTACTGAAGACAAGAATGAAGTAAATGATCCATTGATGTGCGAATACATGAAAGAAATAGAGAAATTAGAAAAGGTACCATTGAGAAGCAATGCAACTAATTTTGATCCTGCTAATGAATTTAAGAGTTTCGAAGTTTCTTCACAAAGAAGTGAAAATTTAGAGAAGCTGTACGAGGCATTGCTTTCCATTAAACCCACTAGTGTAGAATCAGAAAGAGCTTTTTCCGCTGCTGGCTTATTTCTGACCAAGCTAAGATCAAATCTCTCTGAACAATCATTAGATAGTCTTTGTTTCCTCAAAACTTACTTCCAAAACCAAAATAAGAAATAAATATGCAAAATTATTAATAAACTTTTTTTTTTAAATTGTTATTTTTCCCTTTTACCTTTGGTTATCTGATATACTTAATCATTATAAATAGTCCTTCCTTTTTCCTGCCTTTCCCTAGGAGCTGCTGTTCAAACTTTTTTCAATCAATGGTATTTTCCTTCTGGTGTCGGTGACAGAATTTAAAAAGTAACTTCAGTTTTTATTGTCGTTAATGTGGTGAGTACTACAGGTCCTGCAGGCTTGTGGGAGGGTTGGCACTTGGCAGGGTGACACCAAAAAAAATCATTATAAATTATTCTCTGCATAAAACCGGTATCAGTAAAATAATTGTTCAAATACCGGTATTAAAAATTGTCGGTATTATTTCATCCGTATACTGTACCTTGTGGGACAGAGGTCATGACTTTTGAGACTTCAAATTTGACTCCATTTACAACCACCCTTTGTGTTCTGTCACCAGTTTCATCTTTCAGCCAACCCAACAATATTTAATTAGAAGATAAAAATGACTTTGGTTTTCCGTTTAATTATTAGCCAAATAAATGAATTATTTCACAGTGATTTAACAATTATTTATACTGAATTTGTGCAATATTACAATGAATGATTATTTTATTAGCAATAAGGAATGAATTTTATACATAAGAGTTAAGTGATACAATAATAACGAGACACGCTACTTAACGTAATGAGATAGATATACGGTATTGAACACACAATAATATGTAATTAAGGAAATAATAACTGAGGTAATGATAGTCTGGTACTGGTACATTAACGAATAGACTTAACAGGTCGTAAATGCGTAAGTAGCTTGAACGGTATTGAGGAGTGAGGACACTGAAGACCCTAATTCGGTTAGGCAGAGCTTGTTGACGTTATAGGTGTTGAAAACGAATACCCTATCACGACGTAATAAAACTCTGTAGGCCAAGTGCTGGTAGCCTACGTGAGGTTTACAGACGAGATTTTAATGAGGAAGATAACTCTGAAGACGGAAGGGCCTACAAGCCAGACTGCGTGATGAGATCTTGGTGAAAAGAAATGAAGCTTCGCAGGACGAATTGAATGAACGTTGAGTGAAGTGAAGGCGGACGGATGGCGCCAGTTGTATCTTGCAGAAGTGATGTTGCTTCCAGGGGTATGGCATAGTAGTGGGCCTCAACGGAGATGATTAACTTTGTGTATGCTTGAATGGAGTTTTGAAGGACGGCGGCCACTCTCCGACGAAGGCCGGAGGGCGGGTGGAGTTACATGATGGAGACCGAGTGCTGAGTGAGGCCTGAGCAGTGTGCAAGTGAGAGCGAATGAGGGCGATCTGACGTGGACTGGCATTTTTATAGGCTCGGTGACGCTAAAGAGCTAGGGCACATTCGAGAAAAAATTAAAATAAGCGTTCTTTTGTGATCTGTTCTTGCCCACAGTTTGGAAATTTTACATCCATGTGAGGGAGGCAAGGAAAGGATTTTTCCGTTATACTGTCTCTCTCTCTTTCTCATATATATATATATATATATATATACATATATATATATATATATATATATATATATATATATATATATATATATATATATATATAATGTGTGTCTGAACTACTTTTCGATTTGAAGAAAAAAGGCAGCAGATCCTATAAACAAAAAAGGATCAATATTCCCATTTCTCGCCACTTACCATATCTATCTATTTTTTGGGGGTAATACCAATAATTCTTTCTATTGTCTTTCCAAGTCACAAAACGGATATTGGAAGTTTTACACTTTTCTTATTTCTGTTCGGAAATTATTTTTAGAGCCCCGTACCTATTTCCAGGTCTTCACATAAATAAAGAGAGATTTGCGCTCTTTAAAAGGGTTTTTATTATTATTCTATAGGGTTTTACGCCCCCTAAGATTTGCGTGCTCATTTTTTGGGGGGGGGGGAGGTATTTGTTAAAAAAAAGTTGGGTAGAAATAACCACATATATTTCCAAATAAAATATAAACAAAACAAATATTTACCACAAAATAAATATAGAATAAAAATAATAACCCTCGTTTCTAACCAACCAACTAATGAAGTTGGGTTTCCTTAATTAACAAAAAAAAAAAAAAAAACGGAACTCTGTTAGATCGAAAAATTTTGACTGCTGAATCAAGTGGGCTAGTTTTTTCATAAAAAATTCTCGTAGTTCCCCAACTAACCGGGCAACTTAAAGTCAACCTTTAAACCTCAATATTAACCACTGCAATTAAACTAAAAACTAAAACCCTGTTTAACTAAATAGTGGCCTACCAGAACTAGGTGTAAGTAGCTTCATCAAAATACTTGCCTAAGGTAAGAGATTGAAATTAGGTACCTAGAAGAAACTCGAACCGGGCTACAAACAGCCCTAACTAAATAATTAAGTGGCTGGAATAGCCCCTATTAAAACTTAAGGGCAATACAGCCCTAGCCTAACTTAAACTGCAAAACCTAGGTCTGGGAAATAGCCCCTATAAATAAATAACTTAGCAGTGTGCTAAATAGTGACGACTTAAATAAAATTCAAAATCTGGAAACTAAATGAAACTTATGGACTAGTTAGAAACAGAAAAGGTAACGTTCAACTGGCAACTTCATTTTTGGTAAGTCTAAATTAATTTTAATGAATTTAGCTTGACCATAGTTAGTAATCTGGCTGCCGACCAAATTTTAACCTTAAAACCACTGCAGTAGGGCGGGTCATACTATGCATTTTTTTTAAATCAATGGAGAGGGGTGTTCAAATGACATATTTTGGTGTATAGTAGAACACAATTCTGAAGAAAATATTTAATTCTGATAACCCTAACCTACATCATTTTGCAGTTGATTAATTATTATTAAATTGTTGATTATTTTACTATTGTAGTTACCCCAGAATATGTCTTCTCACGTTTTCTATCATGGCTGCTCACGTTCTCTCTCATAGAGCATTGTTCTAACTAATTCATATAAACACATATAATGTAATTCATATAATAATAATAATA
Source organism: Bathynomus jamesi (assembly GCA_023014485.1). Taxonomy (NCBI): domain Eukaryota; kingdom Metazoa; phylum Arthropoda; class Malacostraca; order Isopoda; family Cirolanidae; genus Bathynomus; species Bathynomus jamesi. Next base: position 296,458 of record JAJOZX010001158.1, read on the forward strand.
TTTAAATACTCAAATAAAAAGGTGTGCCATTCCACTTAATTGTAATTATCATACAGTTTGGTATATGAAATATTTTGACGGTTTTCTGGTGCGCATAAGGCCATTTTCTGAGCAGGGCAGTGACCAATCTTTTCCCGCAAAGATCAAAGAAGAATACTATAGTGTTGTTAGTGAGCCTGGCAGCTACTATCTGTTCCACTTTACCCCAGAGAAAGCAACTAAAGAGGAGTCACATGCGGAGAAGATTGCTAAGGTCCTGTTTGCCTGGCTGAAAGAGAGGGGTTATTATAAGACCTTGTTGGCCATTGGAGGAGACTCAACAAATGTCAACACTGGTGTGAAAGCTGGAGTAATGCGGAAGCTGGAGCTGCACCTGGGGAGAAAGCTGGTCTGGTTGGTGTGCAACCTGCACACTGTTGAACTTCCCCTGCGCCATCTCATTGTTGACCTTGATGGCCCTACTCTGTCAGACAAAAAAATTATCCGGGCCAATAGGAAAGCTCCTTGATTCTGCTACAGACTTTGATATCAATCCAAACTTCACCCGAATCTCTGTTGGCCCTCCACTGATCAAGCTTCCTGACAAGGTCATTCAAGATCTCTCAACTGATTAATACTATGGCTATAAAATTGTCTGTGCAGTCAGGGATGGAGTACTTCCTGCAGGGCTGGCTCTGTTAGAGATAGGACCAGTAAACCACAGCCGCTGGCTCACCACAGCGAAGAGACTTATCAGGCTCTGGGTGTCAAAGCACGGACTTAAAGGAAAGAACCTGAAGATTCTGCAATTCATTGTGGAATTCATCATTGGAGTGTATTACCCATGTTGGTTCAACGTGAAGGTCAAGCACTCCTGGATCGAAGGGCCTAGGCACATCCTCTCAGCTGGACTGACTCAAGTCCCAGAGAAAGGAGGTGCTGGATATTGTGATGCCAACTGTGAGAAGATCTGCTTGGTATGCCCACAGTGAAGTCATCCTCCAAACACTATGCTCTGAGGATCAGAAGGAGAGGATTGAAGGGGTGGAGAGAATCCTGGCCATCAGGGGAGAGGGGGACCCGGACACTCAGCTGGGGGACTCCTCTGTTAGGAGCAGAAGGACACCTGACATCAATTGTGATGCTTCCAGCATCGGTGACTTGATCAGCTGGTCAGAAGGTGTGTCAGAGCCACCTCTCACCTGCTCTCTAAGCACCTCAGAGGTGAAAAACTTCAACACCCCCATGGAGGTGCGCAACTGGCCTTGCCACACACAAAGCATTGAGAGGGTTGTTAAAATGGTGACTGAGGCTTCTGCTAAGTACTTCTCACAGGAAAAGAGGAATGGAGGGATCAGGGCTCAGGAGACCAGCAGGAAGCTGATGTCCAAGTCTGAGTCAAAGCAGGATTTGTGCAACCTGGCAAAGTTCAAGATGTCAGGAGAATGATCTTTGTAATTATATCCAGTGATATACATGCAGTTCACCTATTAATAAATATATGTGAAGTTGATTTGGCCTTGTCAATATAAATGATTTACCTTATATCTTTTAATATATAAAGGGGTTCAAAAGGGTAAAATTGGCAATTTAGAAATACAAAATGATGTAGGTTAGAGTTATCCTATCCAAAAAAGCTCATATTTGAATTCCCCATGTAAAAACACACAATTTAGACACCCCTGATGGTAGGATTTCCTTCAGATTCATGTTGTCACCTGAGTACGACCCGCCCTACCACTGCAGCCTACAGTGAAAAAGTCTGTAGCTATGTTGACAGTGTCTAAATGGGCCATTATTATTTCTATAATTACTGTGTCTATTTAAAGTAAACTTAGCCTTAATATTGCACCTAAATAAAAATAATCTCTCTAAAAAAAAATAAAAAATAATAATTTTTCAATGAATTTTTCAATATGGCGCCCCCGGGTGGGCAGTCGAGAAGTTGGTTACCCTTTTTTTGTTTTATTTCTGATACAATAGTTTTAAATCCAGTGAATTAAATTTTGTACATAATCTGAAAATTTAATTATAGATATCATTGATAATATCATATATAATATTAAACCTAAAAAATGGGTAATGAAACTGAAGCCACTCCAGAAAAAAGTATGGAGACAGTATCATCATGGTTGGGAAGTGATGTGGAAGCGCTTGAAACTAGTAAATTGGTAAAAAAGAGGGGAGCAATCAGAGCCTCAGCTACTAAACTTTTAGCTACAATCAAAGAAAAATTGGATGATTGGACTGAGGAACAAAAAAATTCATATGCTCGGCTTTTGTCCTCACAACTGGACAAGTTACAAAATTTAGATGAGGAAATCCTTAGTGTGTTTGTTCCGAAGGCCTCTCAGAGGCTAAACAAGAGAAACTAGATGAAAAAAACAGTTATTACCAAATTGAAATACATCAGATGGTACAAGCATTAACAACTAAAAAAGAAAATAATGCTGAAGCAAACCTAAACCAAGAATAGGTACTGAAATTCCTGAGCTTCAAATATTACCATTTGATGGAAATCCCTCTAAATTTCAAAACTTTAAGACCTCATTCAGAAACATTTGTGACAACTTAGGTCTTTCTGAACAAGAGAAATTTGCCTACCTAAAACATTTGAGTGAAAACCCTGCCATTCAAATAAACTGCATGCAAGAGAGTAAAACATCTTATGAAGAAGCATGGCAGCAGTTGGAGAGCTGTTATGCAACACCAGGCCAAATTAAATTCTCCATAATAAAATCACTTTTAACCAAATCCAAAATAACCAAAGATTTTAAATCACTTCATGACTTTCAAGCAGATATGCACTCTACCATAAATTTAATGCAAACTCAAAAATTAGAATTAGAAGATATACTCTTGTATATATATTATAATAAACTAAGTCAAGAAACTCAAGAATTTTTAAGAACTTGTGGTTTTAAACTATATGACCACTTTGATAAATTTAAAGAAGCCATTGCTGAAGCTACCAAAACCTTAGCTAATGTTAGTTTTGATCTTGAACAAAGTGAATTAACCACCTTAACACCTAAACAAAAAAGAAACTTCTCTCCAGAACCAGCCAGAAAACCATGGCATTCTGGCCAAACTACAGCTACTCTGGCAGTTTCCACCCAAAGACAATCCTCAAGAAGAGCTCAACATACTAACCAGAGAGAACTTTACTGCAAATTGTGTAAGAAAAACACACACAGAATCTCAAAATGTGATTCTTTCCCTGAAATCCTGAAAGTTGGGATAAACTGAAAAAACTTGCTAAATTAAATTATTGTACTAAATGCACCTCATCTAAACACCAAGCCAAAGAATGCCCCATTTCTCTCCTACCCTGTTCATTTTGTAGGTTTTCTAACCATTTATCCTTCCTTTGTACCAAACAAAAAGGAAAACCAGAGGAAGATAAGAAAACCAAAACCAGTACTGAAGTAGCTATCCAAAAAGAAAACTCAAAACAAGGGAAACAAGTTACTAACTTAAGTTAGTTATAATTACTGTCTATTTAAAGTAAACTTAGCCTTAATATTGCACCTAAATAAAAATAATCTCTCAAAAAAAAAAAATAATAATAATAATTTTTCAGTAGTATTGGGTACGTGCAAATAAGCCTTTTAACTTAGAAATGCCCTTTTGAATGTTTATATTTAATCCGTATAGGCAGGCGGTGGTACCCAGCGAAACCGATACGTATTTCTTCAGTTTCGAGTAAAATGTTTGCTTGAAATAAAGTTTCTAAAAAACAAAAAAATTACTAATTGGTAATATTGGTTTTCTTTTGATATTTTATTATTATTTTTGGTGACAATAACGAAATTTCAAAACCAAACCCAGTTATTATCAATATTAGTAACTTTTTACGTTTTTTTTTTTTTAATTTCTTTGCAAACGTTTCCTCCCCGGATTATTTTTTATTTAGTTATTTTATTTTTTATTCCGTGCGTGTGGTTGTGCGCGCGCGCGCGAAGTACTCGTTTACCACCTTCATTTTCGATTACCGTCGTTCCCAATTCGTGTCAATAAGCTCTATAATGAGACGTTCACTATCGACTCTTATCCTCCGCAAAGAGGAAGAGAACGGAAATAATATTCCTTTTTCCAAATTCCTTTTGATAAAATTTGTCAACATGTCAGATGGAAATTTAATTCCAGCGAGCGGGAGAAGACAACCCATCAAAGAATTTAATAAACTATCGGTCGCGCTTCTCAAATTCCTTCACTCATATTGTTCAGGTATTTCATAAATCCACAGCTTATTCGTATTCCATATCGAGTCTGTGGGTGGACCCGTTTAGGTCTATATTAGATGCTCTTTCCGCCTTTCTTTAAAACCTGATCAAACCTTTGGATCTTGCGAAGAAGTAAACACGCATGCAGGCGCCTTCTTTAGATTTTACACACACACACACACTTACACACACACACACACACACACACACACTACTTGCGTGCGTTTGGCTGCTTTATGAAACCAGTATTTTTCTATTTTCAATTGTGGATGCCATTTAACCTAACGTAACCCGAGCTAATTAACCTAACCTTGATTATATCTTTTTTCCTGAAATTTAATGATTTTCAGTGAAATAAAAAGTTTGAATGATGATGATGATGCTACTAATGTCGCTACACACGTACGTGTCGCGATGAGCTGTGTGTGTATCCTAAAGATTATCGCCAAGACGAAAGGTAACCAAGAACATACAGGGGGGCAGCGAAGTAGATCGGATGGAATAAGCCGAAACGGACAGACTGGAAATGTAGCAAGGATGGTCCAGTGTGACAAAATGCAACATTGAATGTGAGGGGATAATGTGACAAATGTGTAACAAAATGAGAAATTGTGTGCCAAAATGTGACGGATAATAATAAAACTTGTACTGATTATGTCAGTACCAAGTCGTGAACTCGCGCCTCATTAGTGAACTTTACTTACTCATTGTAAAAGTTTTTAATGTTAATATAACTGTACCAAAGAAAAGAAATCTTTTGTAACAAAGTGCTTGGACTTCTGTTATCATTATACAGGGTTTCCACAATGTCTTGTCACCCCAGTAAAATACTAACTGATTTTCGTTTTTCTTTAGGACCCATTTGAAATGTGCGATAGCAGCAACTATACGATTGAACAACGCGTATTGGCTAGTACCTGGGTCCATGAGCGACGCATATTGGCTAGTACCTGGGTCCATGAGCGACCGCGTAATGGCATTGAAAATATTCGTGCAGACTTCCAGGAACCGATTCAATCGTGCAGCTCCTTCAAAAGGTAGCTGCACGATTGAATCGCTTCTAGAAGTCTGCACGAATATTTTCAATGGTTTTGCCATTATGTGGTCGCTCATGAACCCAGGTACTAGCCAATATTTTGAATTGAATAACCTTTATTAATAATAAAACATTGGTTTTACAATTTACTGTGACCTAAATAATTTGGCCCTTAAGCTTTAGGCTTTACTGAGCTCTTATTAAAAATAAAAGTTATTAATAAATAAATAAATAAATATTAATAGTTAGTATGTATTAATCTTAAATTAGCATTATCGATATGACAAATGCAAGGTCATTATTGAACGTATTATACCAATATTATACAAAGAAATCAATATTATACATGAGATAAAAAATGAACAATCACGAGTAATGTCTCTAATCCTGGATTACACATGAGAAATTAATAAACAAAAGGAATGTACATTAATCGTATATTTTTATTAGTATGCCGTTATTAATCGGGATTTCAACTTGGTAGTTTTTGAGATGAAGACAATCTAAATTGAGGTAAAACACGCTTTCATCTATTTCTGGTCTGATACGAGTGGATTTCTTGAGTTACAAAATATCTTCTTTTTTTTTTATGCAGGAAGGAGGGGCCAAGGGAAAATGCCCGTAAAAGCGCACCTCCCATAGAAGACGAAGAAGAAGAGCCAAAATCAAAGTCTGGGGTTTTTGAGATGCCTAGACACACTGCGTTTGAAAGATGGGAGGTCATAGACAGGAGGAAAGATGGTTTGAGGAAGGTTGTTCCAGAGTTGACCGGTTGAGTAGATGAAAGACTTAAAATACCGATTAACCCTTGCATTAGATAGTTGGACAGAATAGGAATGAGAAAGGTAGAAAGTCTGGTCCTGCGTGCTCTCCTTAAAGGAGGAGGCATGCAGTTAGAGAGTTCAGAAGGGCAATGTCCGTTATGATAGCGATAGTAAAGAGAGAGTGAGGCAACATTGCGGCGAAGAGAGAGAGATTGAAGACAATCAGTAAGAGGCGGGGAATTGATGAGACGAAAAGCCTTTGATTCCACCCGGTCAAGTACGGCTGTGTGGGTTGAACCACCCCACACATGAGAAGCATACTCCATACAGGGGGGGGGGGCGAACAAGACCCCTATACAGAGACAGCAACTGAGCGGGGGTGAAGAAACCGCCGAGGCGGTACAGCACACCTAACCTCTTAGAAGCTGTTTTAGAAAGAGAGTATATGTGATCTTTCCAGGAGTTAAGTTAATGATTTTGTTCTTAAACTCGTAAATAAAAATAAAATGTGCCAGTTTGATTACATCATTGAGCTTTAGTAGTTTTAGCTCTTTAAATAATGCACTGGAGTGATCAAGGAAATCAGCATCAGATCATAACCTTATTGCTCCTTTTTGGATGACATAGAAAATGATACCGTTTAAAGCGTTGTTAGCGGAGTTTCCCCAAACAAGGGTACAGTACGTTATATAAAGAAGAACAAGAGTATGATAAAGAATCGGTGAAACCTGTTTAGGGACTACCTTTTTAAGTTTAAACATTATTGCACATTCCTTGAAATATTGTTCGCGATATAATTTACATGATCACCCCATTGCAAATTCTTATCTAGCATTACACCAAGAAATTTTGTTACAGTACACTCCTTTACGCTCGATTTCATCAACATTAAGTTCATCAAGATACACATTATTTTTATTAGTAAAAATCATGACATTCGTTTTACTGGTATTTAGTACATGATAGTTAACAAAACCTGTTGTTCAATCATATAGATGCTGGCTTGCTGTTATCACACATTTCAAATGGGTCTGAAAGAAAAACGATAATCATTTAGTATTTTACTGGGGTGATAAGACATTGTTTGTAGGCATCCTGTAGCGTGATTTAGTAGTTTAGTAAATATTTTCTAGTACAATAAATATTGTTGTGAAGATATCTTTGAAGAAAGTAAATAAATAAAACAATTATAAATTTAATGGAGGAGTGGGAATGGTTAAAAGCGGGGGCGGGGGGGATGAAGACGCCAACTTTCAGATGCATTAGAACGAGTCAGAAAAAGTCACTAAAAGTCAGACAGTTTGGAAATGTGACAGAATGACAAAAGGACCGGACCATCACTGAAGTCGAATCGTACTGGAATTAGGTCATACTACTACTACTACTACTACTACTACTACTACTTAGTACCCCGTTAGGCAAGGTCGACAAAAACCCAGCAAAAACCCCAAAACCCAGAAAAAGCCCAACTACACAGCAAAAAACCAGTTGGGTTTTTGCCAACCCTGCCGTTAGGCAACTTTCCTAGTTCTTACGCGTGCGATTGTTAGGTCTGGGAATGTATAAGATTCATCTAAAATTTGTGAAGACTAAATCGAACTGGAATAACAGTGAATGTGTGTGTGTGTATGTGTGTGTGTGTGTGTGTGTGTGTGTGAACAAAAGTTTTAATAAGAATTAATATTAATAGAAGCACGGTAACGGTTCTGTTTAGACCATACAGCATGTGCTACGCCTATAGGTTGATGTATTAGGATTTTGACACCCTACAGACCTCGAGTCTGTAGGGTACTTTAGTACTCGAGTCTGTAGGGTACTTTAGTACTTGTACATAGGCAAGGATAAATGAAAGTTGAAAAAGAATAGGCTTTACAGAGACCCCCAAAATATTAGGAGTAATATGTATGATGACTTGGTATTTTCAATTTCTTTATAGGCTTTGTTTAATATTTATCCATATTTCAAGGAAATTTGTTTAAGAACGAAACTTCAGGTTTTAAATACATTAAAAAAATCTGTACTTTTAACCCTGGTTTCCTTAGCATTTTATTTGAAATACTTTAATACGCTTATATAAACTTTTTGAAAAGAAAGATTAATAAGAAGGTACATCGATCACACATAAGTCATTTCGGAGTCCGTGTCAGCTCTATATGCACGCTTTATAAGAGATATATTCTCGTTCGTACGGGACTTAAATAGGACATTGATGCCTTGTGGTGACAGCGTCCTTTGAGTCGAGCCGAATGAGGAGAGAACGCGGTTAACTAAGACCGGAACTGAGGAAATGGGAGAAGGGGGGCGGGAATGTAAGAAAAAAGGGAGACAAAGCTCGAGTAAAAGTGTTTCCTTCCTTTCCATTTTTCTCTGTCACTTAATGAGAGGTCTCTCCTTCGTCAGGCGAGGCGGAGAAAAAGGCCGTTTCTATCCGGTGGGGTCGAGGGACGGAAGAAATCGGTTACCCTTTCGCCTTTACAACTCCAACTATTTTTCAGTCACGTATTTCGTTTTCGTATTTTTTGTATTGAAACTTTGAATTAAAATTTACGCATTGAGAGCGGACATAGATCTGCGATCGAAGGTCACGTAGGCTCAATCCGTTCACGTCTCTCTCTCTCTCTCTCTCTCTCTCTCTTTCTCTCTCTTTCTCTGTTTCTCTGTTTTCGTTTTCGACAAGAACAAAAACATGCAGGAGGGCTCAAACTCCGGAAGACGGGTGACTGAGTTAACTTTTAATGCGTAATTTTCTTTTAAAACAAACGAATTGAAAAGTGGAATATTTGTACGCTTCGTCAAATAGATTATAAAGTAGGTGTACGCTTTGCGAAGCCGTTTCTGCATTTTTTTTCATCGCTCGTACAAAATTTCGGCTCACGGCTCATTCAATATAGTTAAAATATAACTTCTCTAAAAATTCCATTATGATTTCATTGTTTCTCAGCTCGTCCGTATTTTTCTTTTAGGTCTGGGTACGTGCGTAGATCTGTTTGCGTCCTTCAATTCAATCATTTAAATTCTAGAAATGTTTCGGGTGTAGTGAGACATTAAAAACACGGTTTAATTCTGATACCAGCGATAATACCAGCGATGTTTATCGTTACAACGGTGTTAAAACGATATTGAAGAGTAGCGGATGTTAATAATGCAACACGACTTCTCCATATTGTCATCGAAAATCCATATTAGGCTATGGGCTGAAAATATACGAGTGGTGTGACGAAGAATGTTGAAGAGAAGAACAGAAGAGAATGGGCATGGTAAGAGAGAAGCCGAAGATGGTAATTGACCAAACTTATTCGCTACATAGGTTGGATATCATTATTCATTAGCCACTTACGCTTCGCTTCTTTCACGCACGCACCTCTGATCACTGGTGTGTACATCCGCCAATAGTTGCAAAAAAACCCTTTAGATGCAATGTATAGAAGGTGTAGGCCTACCGAGCAAACTTTTTTATTTGAACATAATAAGTCCAAGTGGAATAGTCACGGATTTTAAGGGTTTGATACGAAAATCTCATTTCACTGTAATAGGTCAACCTAATCAAGAACTAAAGGTCATTCGAGTTTGACGATAAAGCTACTTATTTAATTTAACGATAAAGAATAGTGTAGGATTCAAATTGAATCTCTCTCTCCCCTTGAACAAAATCTTGACCATCGCGGAGAGAGCTAGCATCATCGAGGCTCAAAATACACGCATTTCCCACGAACTCGGGCATCGTGTAGCCCATAATTCGATAGGAACTTCCTTTCATTAAAAAATAAATAGCTAAATGCGTCATCGTAATAGGCTTCGTGTTTAGGAATTGAAATTCTTTAAAAAAAAGATAAAAAATTGCCTAATATTCTTCGGTATCTGGAAGGGAATTGATTTTCTTATCGTGGTTACGTGCGTGACTGCGTGAATGTTTTGATTAAATAATTACGTGCACCATGAACACACTCGCATTTTCATGGAACACAGTAAAAATATCCATTGATAATGACGTAAGTATTAATTAATCATCGTTGATACTCGTAATATGTATAGAAATAATGCAACTGTACCGATTCGGACCGGTCCAGACCAGTATTTTTCAGTATATAGAGTGAATTTTAGCTAAGCTACTTGCCTGGTTTAATATGTAAATAGGAATAACGCGTCAATAACATTCTCTCTCTTTTATATATATATATATATATATATATATATATATATATATATACACACAGGGTGGGCCGTAAGTTTCCATACATAGGAAAATTTAAATACGTGCGTCGGTATTTGGATCAGCAGTTTCCGGATGCTTGGATTGGTCGGCGTGGTCCTGTGGAGTGGCCTCCCAGATCCCCAGATCTCACCCCCCTTGATTTCTATCTTTGGGGGCACTTGAAGGCCATGGTGTATCAGGAAAAGATACGAGACATAAATCATCTAAAGGAACGTATCACCAACGCCATTACAAGCATAACGTCAACTGTGCTAATGCGTGTTCATCAACAGTGGGGAACACGTATTGAAATGTGTTTTCAAAACAATGGCAACCATGTAGAGCATATTATATAAATAAAAATGGTTGTCCATAAAAAAATGTTTATTTTTCCTATGTATGGAAACTTACGGCCCACCCTGTATATATATATATATATATATAGTGAGAAAGAGACCGACGTCCTAACTTTATTTTTTGTAAATATTGTCGAATGTTAAGAACCTGTAAGGACCATTTCCTTTTAATTTGGATTCCGCGTGAATCTTGTTTCGGATTTGAGAACGGCAATTTTTTTTTTGTATTCGAAACAAAGGTTGGAATAGATGGAAGCGGCAAATGTTCTGCTGAGAAACTCTTGTGGGGAAAAAAAAAATTGTTGAATTTGACCTTTGCGAGAGGGCTGTAGCGTTAGTTGTTTGAAGCTCGCTGGAAGACAAAGCCCATTTTGGTTGTTTAAAGTCTTCCCGGGCGACGCAGAAGCTCCATGCGAGCCCTCACACAGTTAAAAAAATGTTGGAACCGTCCGTAATCGTTCGCATAGCGCAGTAGTTCTCAAACGTTTTCTGGCTCAAGGCACCCCAGACGATTTTCGTTCCCCATTGTTCACCATCCACTTTCCTCTTACTCTGACACACTTAAGGTAACTTGTAACTTCAAATCAAAGTGAGCCTTAACAGTTTCCTTATGTATACGAAATAATAAATGACGAATGTGTTGTGTCATTCGAAATTTCTTATAAGTTCATTAACTTTTCAATTTCCAGTTACGGGTACTTATTTTTGCCATTTCCACGGAACTTCGCGGTACTCTGGCATCCCAAAATGGATGGTTTGGATAAGTCTAGACTGAGCTTCATAGTGGGATGATAACTCCGATATCCGTCCTCTTAACCGTTAGATAAAAACGCATCATTTTGTCCGTTAACCGTTTGATTCAAACTGAATCTCTCTCTCTCTCCTTAAACAAAATCTTGACCACCGCGGAGAGAGCGAGCATCAACGAGGCTTAAAATGTATGCAGTATCCGGAATCCAAAGTGAAAACAAATCGTATTACAGATATGAAATATATCTCTGAATCGTTCCTGTAAAGTAATTATAGATTGGGTTCGGAGCCATTTTGTTATTGGGAGGACGAAATTTTCATAAATAAATAGATAATTCGGTAATTGAAATTGTTTTTCACCGTTAGGTCATCTTTTAAGAACGATTAACTTTACTTTATATATATACACACACACACACACACCTCTGGTTAGCTTCCGCCCGAATTGTTCATTCTGACGAAGGTCAAGTTTTTCACTCCACCTTAGACTTACAGTTTAACGTGGAATCCGAACCACGCCCCATCAGCAACCCAGCGTCTTAACCACTAGGCCACCTAGGGTACCCATTTATCTACCAACCACTTTCTTTATTGTGTGGAAGGATGAATAGCTGGGTTTTGCTGCGCGCCGACTGCCGTCGGGTCTCGAATCCGGGACCGATGGATTCGTAGTCAGCGACGCTAACCACTACACCACCGAGGCGCATATATATACATACTGCAATCCAACAAGGAAAAGAAAAAGAAACCGTTTGATTCAAACTGAATCATTCATTTCACGTGTTTAATTGTGAAATTCATCCCATATATATATATATATATATGTGTGTGTGTGTGTGTGTTGTGTGGCCTGTATACGAACGGTTTGTGATTGAAAATACTTACGGAGTTTGTTCAAGTTTGTGTAGAGTAAGTCTGAGGTAGTTCGAGTATGATTTGTGTTGTCTCGGGAAAGAAACAAACTTGCGGTGCATCTTGCCACTGAAGAATCATACACCAGAAGTCCAGAACTGATGATAGCTGTAAGTGTCTGCAATACAAACTAACAAAAATTTCAAGAAATAGAATATGGATATGGATGTTCTTTTGACTATACGGACATTATTAAAGCATTGTTGCTTTCAGTGGTGATGAACCACGTACGAAAGTCTCATCAGTACCTTTAACCCTCTATTTGCTTGCAATGCTGCTGTGAGCTGATCGTACACTGAAATGGGCGTATGGGCGAAATGATGCTGTATGTAAAAAGATGTTTAATTCACATTTCACTTGAACTATGAATGCATCGATGAATAAATATATATATATAACTTGGTTAACCTTGTTTTTGCTTCCGCCCGAATTGTTCATTCTGATGAAGGTCAAGCTTTTCACTCCAACTCAGACCTACATTTTAACGTGGAATCCGAACCACGTCCCACCAGCAGCCGAGCGTCTTAACCACTAAGCTACCAAAAGTACCCATTTATCTACCAACCAATTTTTTTTATTGTGTGGAAGGATGAACAACTGGGTTTTGCTGCGCGTCGCCTGCCGCCACAGGGTCTCGAGCCAGAGGCCGATGGATTCGTAGTCAGCGACGCTAACCACTACATCGAGGCATATATATATATATATATATATAATATATATATATATATATATATATATATATATATATATATATATATATATATATATATATATAAGAGCGCGAACATAGTCCCAATATATAAAGGAGGAGATCGATCCGAGGCCAAAAACTACAGGCCAGTGTCGCTTACATCTCGTCTCACCAAAATATTTGAAAGAATAGTTAGACAGGAAGTCAATGACTTTTTGGAAACTCAGGAAAAATTAAATGATAACCAACATGGGTTTCGGTCAGGCAGATCATGCCTATCACAAACTAATGGAACACCAACATTATTATTGATGCATTTGAAAGCGTTCGACAAGCGTGACCATGGAATCATAATACATAAACGGAAATATATGGAATAACGGGAAAGTAGGGAAATGAATATATAATTTCCTTAGTGGGCGGCGGCAAGTCGTTACAGTATAAGGAGTATCTTCATCAGAGGTCCACAAGGAACAGTATTAGCTCCACTCCTCTTCATAATCATGCTAACTGACATAGATGAGGACGTTACCAGAGACAGCACAGTAACATCCTTTGCCAATGACACAAAGATCAGTATAAAAATAAGAAACCCAGAAGATATAGGATCTCTACAAACCGACATGAACAGAATCGACAAGTGGACGGAAGACAACAATATGAAGTTTAACACTGAGAAATTTCAGCTGTTAAGGTACGGAAAAAGAAAAGACCTAAAATCCATGGAATATTATACCCCAAAATGGACAGGAAATTCAGAGAAGTTCTAGAGCAAAAGATTTAGGGGTATAATGACTGATGATGGGAAATTTGAAACACAAAATAAGATAGCAGTAAACAGAGCAAAGAGAATAACTAGGTAGATACTGAGAACCTTTAAACGAAGGGATAGGAATATAATGATTCCTCTACTGAAAACACTGATCATACCCAAATTGCAATACTGCTCGGTCCTAACATCCCCATATATAAAAAAAGGCATTAGACAGCTAGAAGGATTCAGAGAAGCTTTACAGCCAGATCAACTGGTGCAAAGAACTAAATTACTGGGAAAGGTTACGCGAACTAAACCTATATTCACTGGAAAGGAGAAGAGAGAGATACACCATTTATTTACACTTGGAAAGTAATGGAAAAACTAGTCCCTAATTTACTTTGAACCCTGTAACTCCCCAAACAACAGTGGAAAGTAGAAAAGGAAGACTGTGTCGTGTTCCCAAATTAAAGGCTAGACAGGGAACATCCTTAACCCTGAAAGAAAATAGTTTTGTTGTGAGAGGACCAAAAACTGTTTAATCAGCTGCCCAAAGACCTAAGAACACGAATGGTGTTGCAGTGGACACTTCAAAGAAGATTAGACGCCTTGCTCAGAACAATCCCCGATGAGCCTGGCGTACCTGGCTGTGCGAGGTGGAGAGTACAAGAAACAACTCAGTACGAGAAATTTGCGATCAGTCCTTTATTAGTAATTTTCTTGAAGACAAACGATTAAATATAGCTAGATAGATCTGATACATTGAGAGCTCAATATGAATCAGTTTTCAGTAACCCAAAAAGTGACAAAGCGATACCTGACCTAAATGCATTCTTTGAAGAGGAATTGCAAGGAGAGTATATAACAAACTTTGATTTACACCAGAAGATGTAGCGAGAGCTATAGGACAAATGAAACCACATTAGCTGCAGGTCCGGACAATTGGAACGCATTATTGATTAAAAACTGTAAAAATGAAATAGCTAACCTTTATACTGGATATGGAGAAGATCCCTAGACAGTGGGGAAATACCGAGCATCTTGAAAAGAGCAAACATTGTCCCATATATAAAGGAGGGGACAGATCTCAAGCAAAGAACTATAGACCAGTGTCATTGACGTCCCACCTCACCAAAGTATTTGAAAGAATAGTTAGAGAAATTTATGATTTCCTGGAGACACGGGAAAGATTCAACGAAAATCAGCATGGATTCCGATCAGGTAGATCATGCCTATCACAACTAATAGAACACTAAACAATATCTAGATGCATTGGAAGGCAATGACAACTACGATGTTATATACACAGATTTTGCTAAGCTTTCGATAACTGTGACCATGGTATAATAGCACATAAAATTAATATATGGGAATAACAGGCAAAGTGGGAAAATGGATCTACAACTTCCTTAGAGATCGTCTGCAGGTCGTCAAAATTCAAGGTATATCATCATCAGAATCGGAAGTACGCAGCTCAGTACCACAAGGGACAGTACTGGCCCACTCATGTTCATTATCATGCTAACAGACAGACAGCGGAGTAAACAGCACAGTATAGTAACATCCTTTGCAGACGATACAAAGATCAGCAGGAAAATCAGCGATGTACATGACGTGGAGGCCTTGCAGAGGGCACGAACAAAATATACAAATGGTCAGAAGACAACATGTCATTCAACGCCGAGAATTTCAGCTCTTGAGATAGTAAAAAGAACTTAAACAGACTGCATATTATGCTCCAGATAGAAGGAAAATTCAGAGAAGCACGAAGCGATTGATCTCGGGATAATAATGACAGATAATGCGAAATTCGAAGCACAAAACCAGATAGCGATAAATAAAGCAAAAAGAGTCGCCGGACAGGTACTAAGAACGTTCAAGAGAAGGGACAGGACAGTAATGATTCCCCTGCTAAAAACACTGATTATACCAAAACTTGAATACTGCTCAGTTTTGACGTCCACATATAAAAAGGAAGAAACTAATAAAGTGGGAGAAATGCAAAGGCATTTCACAGCCAAGATTGATGGCTGCAAAGAACTCAACTACTGGGAAAGACTACGTAAACTAAATCTGTACTCACTGGAAAGAAGAAGAAGAAGAGAGGTACATCATAATCTACATATGGAAAATGATCGAAAAACTGGTACCAAACCTAAAACTAAACCCAATTACCATTCAAACAACACTGGAAAATACAGGGTGTCCGAGAATTATCTGTACAATTTTTGGCTATTATTAAAAGTCAACTATGAAGTGTAGAAATTCCAGTGTTGTCCCATTTTACAGAGAATCTCATTAAGTTTTTTCTGATACCAAGTTTTGACAAGTTTTTTAGAAATTCCAGTGTGTCCGAACATTATCTGTACAATTTCATCTTTTAATAAAATTCTTGATAACACACGTAAAATTCTTACAAGATTATTTAGAATCTGTATTTTCAAAAGTTTCTTTATTAAAGTAAAGTTGTTACAAACATTCGATATGTGCACCATTAGTGATTCGCAAACACCCAATCGATACTCCAAATGTTGCCATGTACGCTGCAGCATATCCACATCAATTCGCTCAGTAGCAGCTGTGATTCTTGCTTTTAAATCATCAATGTCTGTCACCCGCGTACATTTCTAAAAAACTTGTCAAAACGTGGTATCAGAAAAAACTTAATGAGATTCTCTGTAAAATGGGACAACACTGGAATTTCTACACTTCATGGTTGACTTTTAATAACAGCCAAAATTGTACAGATAATTCTCGGACACCCTGTAGGAAAGGCAGAATGTGTAGTGTTCCCAAATTAAAGGCCCGACAAGGGACCTCCTCAACCCTGAAGGACAATAGCTTGGTTGTCAGGGGGCCAAGACTTTTCAACCAGCTTCCTAAGGACCTCAGAAACGTAACGGGGGTCAAGGTTGAAGTCTTCAAGAAAAGACTGGATGCCTGGCTCAGGACAGTACCAGATGAGCCTGGCTATGTACGGTGGAGAGCGCAAGAAAGCAACTCGCTCCTCCACCAGGCCAGACCTAGAGGCGGGGCCACCAGCTTGACCTCGGTGTGAAGAGAGACCAACGCACGAAACAACATAAGGTTCATAAGGTAGATACGCTTAATATAGACTTCAGGGCCAGATTAATCAATGACCCTTGTGCGCGCCAGCCCAGACCCAGCGTCTTTTTTTTATTTTTTTATCTTAATGTCTGAAGTTATTGCTTTATGCTGTGTTTTTATTATTTATCATTTTCGGTCAGAATAAGTTTATTTCAATATAAAGAAAAAGAAAGGTCTGACTCTGGTGCCCTGCAATTTTTTCTGTGCCCATGGCTTAACCATTACCCAAATTCGGCGCTGATTACAACACCGTATTTTCCAGATTTTGCTTAAAATGATCTTCCTTTTAGTCCCAAAAGTAATTATTACTGCAATTATTTTTGTAGTAATTAACGTAGTAGTATAATTGGTAAATTGCAAGGAAATAATTGTAGATTATATACAAAATTTCCTTTCCAATGATATGTAGTTCAAAATGATTAATCATTAATCTAAGGAAATGTTCCTAAATTAACATTACAGTAAATCTGAAAAGTACAAAAGTAAATGAGATGTCCTACTAATCGTTTTTCACAGCATTGTATCATACTTTGGGTGAATTTCACAATTAAAACGCGTAAAATAAGTAAATGATGCCCACCCACAACGAAAAATGAAAAGCTATTAAAAATTCTCTCGTGTATTCAACAGCACACCTGACGAGGTGTGCTGTTGATATAATATATATATATATATATATATATATATATATATATATAAACAAATTCGTTAGATGTAAAAGTAAAGACAAGATCCGGTCCCAAACCGTTGAGAATTTGGAAGCAGACGTTTGATCCAAAATGCAAATACTGTAGGACTTATTCTGAATTCAAAGGAGTCTAGCATCCATTTGCGGTCCGGTTTGGACTTGGTAGGTTTGCGAGTGTTTTGTAGACAAAGTAACTTTTCGCTTGAAATGCCTGTTTAGTGAATAGGTCTACCCGCTCTGACTTGATTTTAATTCATGTGAACACAACCAGTGGAATCGAAAGCGCGGTGTTCGGAACGTTGGCAAGAATCTGTAATGGAGACGCCCCAACCGTTGGCTCGTGGGAGGAGTGTTAGGCCATAGTTATAGGGGGGAGGGAACCCAGGAGGGCGTCGTGATGTAGAGAGTGCTCGAGGCAACCGCGTCGCGCTGAGTGTTATAATGTCTAATTTATTATAACGAGGTGTCGCACGGCTCCCGTGGCTATTAGAGATTTTCACTAATGGGTTTTAGTTTACGCAAAATTCTTTTCAACAAATATTTAAAATTTGCAGCGTACGTTCTTCAGATACGGAATCTTTCTCCCACTTTTTTTTTCTAGCCTTAAGCTCACTTGCTGAAATAAGTTTCTGGGAACAAAAGGTGATTTGTCGGCTTAATTGATATTTCGAGAATAAGTTTAGTCCCTATCTATAATAACCATGATGCCACTACCTCCACCATGATTTATACTAAACGCTGCAATAGTACCAGGTACCCATAGGCTAATAAAAATGATTAATTATGCAGCTTTGGTTTTATTAAAGACATAGGATCTCTTGCCGGTATAGATGACTTATCAAATGAACGTTTGAATTATGCTAATGGTGGGCTGAATATTCATATCGCATTGCTTCTCTTAGCCATACTAGCTCATAGTTATAGGCTCTGTTCCTACAGTTTATGGGGCTATATATCGTGTCCCTTGTCAAAAATAACTATTGGGACATTGTGTCCAACAATAATTAGAGAGCCAATTGCTTTTGCCTCCTGCTTCTCAGAATTACTTGAAAAACGTTTGGTCTGTCCATTAAACGATTATTTATGGACATTTAGGCCTAATCCCTTTGGTTTCAATGGATCTCCCTCAGCCAATTTGTTTTTTTTTATGTACTGGAGGAAATTTTATATAAATACCCTGAAAGTAATTCCACCGTTTATAGCTGTTTCTTAGTTACAAGCAAAGTATATAATGGGACGAATCATGATATTTTGTTTAAGATATTAGTAGAAAGGAGTGATTGGGTGTGTGTAATAAATATACTGAGACTGGTACACTGACCAAATTTTTACGGTAAGTTGAGGTAATGTGGTGGTGGATTGGATCCTCATGAGGAGCTGGACAAGAGTTCTTGTTCCCTCCTCTGCTCTTCAGTGTGTATATGGTGGCTTTATTACTACATAGACCGTATTAACGAAGCTAAATTAGGATGCTGTATAGATCGTACAAGGATAAAAATAATTTGTGCTATGCCCATTATATGGTATTAATATAAGCCCTTCGGTTTAAAGCTTGGAATTATATTAAAATATTTACAAATAATATTCGCAGAATCACTATACTGGTTTCGATATTGCTAAATATTAAATATTAGTATTAATTATTACTAAAATTTCAAGCACTCTAAACAATGAAGTATTACTTTTAAAATGAATAGAGCAAGTATGAAAATTTAAGTATTTCGGTCACATGATCATCAGCTCCATGAGTGATGATAACTCGGGCATAAGAAAACAATATTGAAGTTTCTTCGTTGAAGTAGACATCATGATGATTAAAAAACATTCAAATTCTGTGCAAGCGAAGCTAAATACATTTTTAAAAACTTTTTGCACTAATATTTATGGGTAGAACTTTAATTGGCATTACTTTAGAATGCTGTGTTATAAATTACTATCAAGATGCTTAGCTTCGAAATGGTTAATAACTACAGTATCTCGAGCTTACCGGATATAACTAGACGCGTTCCATACAGTTTAATGCAAAGAATTCAGAACTCAGATAGTCCACTCGTTCAGACTACTTACTAAGTTCCTCTCGTATGTCTTCTAGAATCTAGACTATGAGTTTCACGGTATTAAAGTGTTTTTATGTAGTTCCCCTCAATATCGGTATTGTTCATTTTCATTTTTAAGATTACTGTCTGGCGGATGGAAATTACTTTTCTGTCAATAGAATTTTTCATAATTTTATGTTCATTAGTCTGTACCTGGGCTGACTATATGTCTTAAGGGTTTTTAAACAAGCATAAAGGAAATATCAGGGCCCCCAGCTTCGTTAGTTAGCCTTATAAGTCAAACTAACGAAAATATCACGACTTAACATAACCAGTCGTTAGGTCAACTGTACGTCCTTGACGATTGGTTAGGTTAAGTCGTGATATTTTCGTTAGTTAGCATTATAAGGCTAACTACCGTAACTACCGAAGGCTGGGGGCCCTGATCTTTAGGTGATCCGAAATAGGTCGTATAGTTAAGCTTGATAGTCTAGTAAGATACAAAACTTTACCACACTTCATACGTGCATTCTGATAAGCTAAATATTTACTAGTCACTGTTGATTAACCTAGCCTCTGTAGAAAATGTTCCCAAATTTGGAATTTCCAAGTTTTCGTCGACTCTGAAACTCGTTCCAGAAACCTCCAAACTTCGGACTCAGTCCTAAGTTTGGAACACACTTCGAATCTTAATATACGCGTATTTTTCTACTGTATAATTAAAAAACTAAATATACTTTAATAATAATAAATAAATGCACTACATCATTGATACCCAGCCTGTGGTACGCGCTCTTCTTGGGGGGGGTTACGCAAGAAGGTTATAAATGCACGGTTTGGTAGTTGATAAATTACTTCGATGGTAACGTTTTCAGAAGTAATATTACTCATAGATGACTATAACCCACAACTTTTCCAACTGCGGGTTTGCACGCTATCCAGTTTGTCGTCCGGATAGATTTTAAACTATTTAACGATAACGTGCAAGACAAAAATGAAGACTTTGATTCGGTATAAATGTCAATTTACGATTAGAATAAGTACAGTTTTTTAGATAAGGTTCAAAATTCAATATTGAACACCACAGTCCCCTCGCTACTATTTTGGTTAAGTGGTACCACCTTCCTTCCTTAATTAGTACCTAAAAAAGCATGGTGGAAAAAAGCGGTTCATCGACCTGAAAAGGTTGGGAATGGAACCCCTGCTCTACGTGAATATTATAATTATATAAAAATAGGGATCACTTTAACATATTGCTTCCCAATATTTAAGATAAGGAGTACGATAAAAAATGTGCGCTTTAATAAAGTAAAGGCATAAAAAGTAAATCATAACGTGTTAAAATATTAGATTGAAAGTAAATTTATTAGAATTGTTGCGCTCTATGGTCACACAAAGTAAAATATGGATTTCGGAAGAATCGGTCACGCCACATCATTTGCCACAAGTACGAGTTGAGTAGGTCCTTTTTGCATCCTTTCATTTTCTTTATATATTTAATGTAGGTTAACTGAATGCCCGGTTAGGTCAACTGTACGCCCTTGACGATTGGTTAGGTTAAGATGGTAACGTTTTCAGAAGTAATATTACTCATAGATGACTATAACCCACAACTTTTCCAACTGCGGGTTTGCACGCTATCCAGTTTGTCGTCCGGATAGATTTTAAACTATTTAACGATAACGTGCAAGACAAAAATGAAGACTTTGATTCGGTATAAATGTCAATTTACGATTAGAATAAGTACAATTTTTTAGATAAGGTTCAAAATTCAATATTGAACACCACAGTCCCCTCGCTACTATTTTGGTTAAGTGGTACCACCTTCCTTCCTTAATTAGTACCTAAAAAAGCATGGTGGAAAAAAGCGGTTCATCGACCTGAAAAGGTTGGGAATGGAACCCTGCTCTACGTGAATATTATAATTATATGAAAGTAGGGATCACTTTAACATATTGCTTCCCATATTTAAGATAAGGAGTACGATAAAAAATGTTCGCTTTAATAAAGTAAAGGCATAAAAAGTAAATTTAACGTGTTAAAATATTAGATTGAAAGTAAATTTATTAGAATTGTTGCGCTCTATGGTCACACACAAAGTAAAATATGGATTTCGGAAGAATCGGTCACGCCACATCATTTGCCACAAGTACGAGTTGAGTAGGTCCTTTTTGCATCCTTTCATTTTCTTTATATTTTAATGTAGGTTAACTGAATGCCCGGTTAGGTCAACTGTACGCCCTTGACGATTGGTTAGGTTAAGTTGTGATATTTTCGTTAAAAACTAACGAAAATATAACGACTACAGTTGACCTAACTGGGCATTCAGTTGACCTACATTAAATATATAAAGAATGGGTACTTACGTATTAACGGGGGCCACCACATATTGATGATTGGTTAGGTTAAGTTGTAATAATTTCGTTAGTTGAAAATTTCTAATACATCATATTTTTTAAATAGCAATATTTTTCAAAATATTTACAGTGATTTATATTTCAAATATTTACAATGATTAATACATGTTACACATTAGAAACATTTGTTTCTGGAGGCCAAAAATCGCATGTTTACTTTACTACGGCAACTTCTAATATTACAGCACCATTGAATTCTTTCCCCAAAGTACAGCTTCATCTTGTGACCTTTTTCGCATATACGTTCAGCAGGTAGAATTTCTTTGGCTTGCAAAAAAGAGACCGCATCTTCTTCACTTTTTGGTAGATCCCAAATTTTCATCATGAATAAGCCTAAAATTTTTTTTTTTTTTTCAGAAAATTGTATACAAAAATATTTTTAAAAATATTGCTATTTAAAAAATATGATGTAATATTTTCGTTGGTTGAGAATTTCTAATACAACTTAACCTAACCAATCATCAATATGTGGTGGCCCCCGTTAATACGTAAGTACCAAAGGATGCCCGGTTAGGGCATTTATAGCTTTGTTTACGGTCCGGTAGGTTATCTCCCAGATTACCAACCTCTTTCTAACCAACCAACCTTTCTCTTTTTAACATATTGCTTCCCAGTTAATCACTTTAACATATTGCTTCCCAGGAGGGATCACTTTAACATATTGCTTCCCGAATACTTTAGGAAGCAATATGTTAAAATGATCCAAAAGTAGTATAAACAGTATTACAAGACTCATTTCCTGCGTAGTGTAATTAACTTTGTTATTCAGAAAATACTAAATTTCGGATACCTTCCTCCCCAAATCCAAAGAGAACATTTTCTGTATCGTGTTAGTCATGATCTGTGGTGAGTTTTCTGTAATTTATGATATGGGTTACGTGTAGGCCTTATTGTTGAGGCTCCGTAGACGTGAGTAAATTACTGGTTCAGCACCGAAAATAAGCCCTAATTCAAATTTGAATCTTAAGTATGATCTTAAACTGTGAGAGTTTGTCTCCCTCTGTCGGAGGGTAGCTACAAAATATTTTAAAAGTTAATAAAAATGAAGCCGTACGTGAATTCCTATTCATTTTAGTAACGTAGCCCATTTCATAGTCATAGGAAACACCTATTTTAGCTTGAAGACTTGATCAATCCTAATACATGCGTAGGCCTATCCCTTTCCTCAAAGGAATACCAATATGGAAAGTGGCTGTTTGCAAAGAAAATCTTAAAATGGAATTGTTTTTTAGGCCTAGATGTTATCAAAGTGGAATTCCATATAGACCTAAGACTCATTTTGGGTTGCAGTTTAATTTTAAACTAAAAAATGATACGTCTCCAGTTTTTGAAACTTTGAACACCGAAAAGCAAAAAAAAATTTATGGAGGCTTAATTACAGATGTTTTGCTCATCCTACTAAAGAGGAGGATAATTTAATCTATCTTCTATATATTATAATAAGAGAGCTGTCCGTCTGTCCGTCACACTTTCAGAAATTGAGAAAAAAAAATTCAGAAATTGTAAAAAAATTCAGAAATTGTATTACGGGCGGCCATGTGAAGCTCAAGATTTTCATGACTGTGTTCTTTTCTGTAGTTTAGCAATGGGGGAAGGGTGGGGGATGGTGGGGTAATGGGGGAGGGGGTTAGCCCCCAAGTTGTATGAATGGGGGTGAGGAGGTTTTGGGAGATACCAGATTCAGAAATGTTGACACAATGTGAAGCTCAAAATTTCATGGCTGGGTTCTTTTTTTGTAGTTTAGCCTGTCTAACCGTCAGCGAAGCGGCGGGAACTGTACTAGTAATAATAATAATAATAATAATGGGCAGTGAAAGTATTAAGATTTGCAACTGGACGTATCGTTTGCAGTCACTCACGAGAAAGGAAATCTTTATTAGATACTCCTTCAATCTCCCAAATCGGCTTAAAAATCGTTCCTTGGAGCCTTTGTGAGGTAAGCGACATCACGAACGATTAATTCTTAAAAAGGTAATTAGGGACGGGCGTATCGAAGGAAAAAGTCAACAAATAAATCGGTCGAAGACTATTTGCTTAACTCTAAATTTACATAATGAGCCTCATTTAGATTTTGAACCAGGGGTTCGAGTCGTAACTCGGATGCATAGGCTTTGTAACCGAAATGCTTTGTTTCGTCTCCCCATAGAGGATGTCTCTTAAATCGACGGAGCCGTTTCTCGCATCAGTAATTCGGAAAGCAATAAACCTGTTACGATGGCTCACAGAATCAATCCTATTTTTTCCACACACACACACACACACACACACACACACACACACACACAGAGGATCAAATTTATTATCACCGAGCAAGTAGCTACATCAAATTTTATTTAAAAATTTACAATGCGCCGGTCCTTATATCGTATAATAAAGTTTGTACGTATCACCCTTTCTGAATGAATGCCCATTGCAGTAAATTAAATGTCAGCTATTACTTTCTCTTCACTCACACAATAATACATTGTTCGGAATTTGGGCTAGAGGGCGAATGGGAAACCACATTAAAATAGTTTAGAGTGCGTACGAACGACTTTTAAATGCCTATTTAGCTCCCTTTTTACCCTACGAAGTGAGGCTTTAACCTACGGAAAAAGCCTCCTCTTCCCAGAGAACATCATTATTTTAAATATCAAACACGCACACAGCCGAACCCGCCCTCACTATAAATATTTTATGAAGGTAGAGAACGTCGTTTCAAGAGTAGACCTAGAACTAGTGTGTAATACAGTGAGCCTACTACGAGTCTGTTCTTTCTTGTATTATTGTGAAGGGCCTATATGTGGTACATTCATTGTATCATATTGTTGTACATTACCTCTGTTAAACCTGACCTGAGACTCATTAAGGGGAGATGTATGGTGTAGGTCTTACGCCTTGGCTTATATTTCAATACGTGTTATTGTTCATTCGAGTACTTTAATCTAAACCTATTTGTTGTGCTTATATATATATATATATATATATTTTTTTTAATTACAAAACGACATTGAAACATTATTCCAGTGGGCAGAAGACAACAATATGAAGTTCAACGAAGAAAAATTCCAACTTCTAAGATATGGTAATAACAAGGAGTTACAGAAAAAAGGGTACAAAACTCCGCAAGCCAAACAGATAACACCAAATCCACAAGTCAGGGATCTTCGAGCAATAATGTCGTCGGATGCAGAATTCAGAGAGCACTATAACATCAAAATTACAACGGCTAGAAAAATAATGGGAATCATCTGGAGGAGCTTTCGCAGCAGAAAAGCAAACATCATGCTCAAATTATGGAAGAGTCCAGTCCTACCAATAACTGAGTATCGCTCAGTACTCACAAGCCCATACAGAAAACGAGACATTGCGAACATTGAAGCTACACAAAGGACTTTTACATCTAACAACAAACTCAAAGAAAAACAAACAGAAACATTCAGGGAATTCATAACAACACTAAACCACTCCACAGATACATACAGGCTATACAAGACTATAAACAGCATTACCCACTCTAACAGCGGCATTCACACCTCACACGCGGCTATCTGTCGCAGCCAAAATAATATCCCAACATACACACAACAAGCTAACATTCTAGTTAATCACTACGCAAAGATAAGTCACTTAAACAGAGACAACAACCAGAAACATGCAGACAGACAAACAGCCAGACACAAGAAAACCTACAGACTCGACATGACCATTACACCCTTCAATACAGACCAGACCACCAAGATCATCAAAAACATTAAGAATTCGAAGGCTACTGGACCAGACAACATATCTAACATACACCTTAAACACTTGGGCCCACAAGGAATATTAGCTCTCACAAATATCAGCACATATTCATACCAACACTGTATTATTCCTGACATATGGAAACAAGGTAAAATTATTACACTACTCAAACCAAACAAAAATCCAACAGAACCAGCTTCCTATAGACCCATTACTTTACTATGCACACCTTCCAAAGTAACAGAAAGACTAATCTTACAAATCACCAACCCACACATACCACTATCGCCTACTCAACATGGATTCAGACCTCACCACTCAACCACGACATTACTCACTAACCTCACGCAGCACATCATGGATGGCATCAATTCCAGAAGACCAGCTCAACGTACACTATTAGCAACAATAGACATTAGTAAAGCATTTGATGCTATCCCACGCTTCCCTCTCATAAACAAAATACTCAACACAAACATGCACAATAACACCAAAAGGTGGCTGAACAACTATCTCTCAGGAAGATACTCACATGTCACATTTAATGGCAAGTCATCCAAAAACAAGCTTTTTCCGAACGGGGTCCCTCAAGGCTCTGTTCTCTCACCAACACTCTTCAACTTATACATGCATGACATTCCAACACCCATAGATAACAAGCTTACCTTATCATCATATGCAGATGATATCACTCTAACATCCACCCACAACAACATCGACACCGCTACAAATAACCTACAAACATACATAAACAGTATACAAACCTGGCTCACACACAATAGACTCAAAGTAGCGCCCACAAAATCAACCATCACCTTGCTTACAAGCAACACAAAAGAACACCAGGTAATTCCAAACTTACACTAAACAACATCAACATTCCACACACTCACAGAACCAAAATACTTGGTGTCACATACAACAC
Organism: Bathynomus jamesi; assembly: GCA_023014485.1. Taxonomy (NCBI): domain Eukaryota; kingdom Metazoa; phylum Arthropoda; class Malacostraca; order Isopoda; family Cirolanidae; genus Bathynomus; species Bathynomus jamesi. The sequence goes on from JAJOZX010001158.1 coordinate 323,018, forward strand.
ATCATTATCTTTTGCAAACCACATTCAGGACATTAAAACCAAATGTACGTCAAGACTTAACACGCTTAGGGTACTAACAGGCACAAACTTTGGACACCAGCAGGAAACAACATCACTCATATACAAACAATATATTCGCTCAGTTATGGACTATGCTAGCCCATGCTGGACACCCATTATCTCAAACACACACATAAACACCTTACAAACAATACAAAACAACGCACTTCGTATCATTACAGGATGCACTCAAACAACACCAATAGAACACCTGCACACAGAAACAAAAAATACTAAAAGTTAGGGAACATTTAGACATGAGGGGAACACAATTCATGGCAGCAGCGACAACTAACCCACAACACCCTTGCCACTACATGTACAATCATGCACCAACACCTCGCACCATTAAGGTAACACCAGAGAGATATTATAACGAAATACTCCATTCCATACCACGCCCCACAGACATCACACAGTACAGAAAACACATACACACACATCTAACCCACAAAGCACTGACACGACTCGGTCCGAATGCGGTCCAGGTGCGAAGCCGCCACCCATTAACAGGTCAGAGATCAGCCTGAGCAGATCGGATCGAGTTAACTTAGCACGATTCCGATGTGGACATCACCCAAACTTACGGACATATAAACACACTAGACAACTCCATAGACGACACCTGCCACCTGTGCCAAGACACACCACAAACAATTGAACACATTATGACGGACTGTACCGCTCTAGCACAACAACGAACACAACACAACATCACTAGTGCGCTGAACCTCTGGTCCACTCCGGAGAGGGCGATCGGTTACCTGCGTGCCGCCGGCTTGCTCGATCAGGGTGGGCTGATCGGCTAAACAACAACAACAACAACAACAACATCTAAGATAGAGGATACGGAAGGTGAAGACTACTTACTGGTCTCGTCTACATCACTGAAACTCTACTCTCTCGAAAGAAGGCGCGAGTAGTACACAATAATATACATATGGAAAATACTTGAGGGCTCTGTCCCTAACCTTAGAAATGAAATAGAAACAAACTGTAATGAGAGAAGAGGCAGATTTTGTACGGTCAAAGCTGCGGTGGGACAAGGGGCCATGAAAACAAGGATGGGAAATAACCCTCAGAATACGAGGCCCAAAGCTTTTCATTGTCCTACCAAAGGAAGTGAGGAATCTCCAGCACACCGACCTGAATAACTTCAAGAACCAGCTGGACAGATTCCTGTGCAAAGTCCCTGACCAGCCATGCGTGGCTGGCTACGAGGGCAGATCAGACAGCAATTCCCTCCTTCACCAAATCCCGCAAATGAGGCGGGATGCTGCAGAGGGGTCGACCATAGGTCGATCCTGAACCGTCGTTCGAACTCACCTTAGTGTGTAATATATACATATACACACCTTTGGTTACCTTCCGCCCGAATTGTTCATTCTGACGAAGGTCAAGCTTTTCACTCCACCTTAGACCTACAGTTTAACGTGGAATCCGAACCACGCCCCATCAGTAGCCCAACATCTTAACTACTAGGCCACCTAGGGTACCCATTTATCTACCAACCACTTTCTTTATTGTGTGGAAGGATGAACAGCTGGGTTTTGCTGCGCGCCCGCTGCCGTCGGGTCTCGAACCCGGGGCCGATGGATTCGTAGTCAGCGACGCTAACCACTACACCACCGAGGTGTATATATATATATATATATATATATATATATAATATGAAAAAAAAATACCCCAACAGGGTTCAAACCCACAACCTCTTGAATAGAAGGTGAGAGTGCTAGCCACAACATTACAACAGGATAAAAGTCAACATAACCTGTCATACATTTAAACAACATGGGAAATGCATGATACTGTCCCGTCTAAAGACATTTTACGTGTTAATTCTCCCGCACTTGAGGTAATGACCAGCATTTAATTCATAATTGTCTGGTGCGACGCTGGGGTGCCATAAATGGAATATCAGGTATCTGAAAAAGTCATGCGGATTCATGCATAATATTACACACACACACACACACATATATATATATATATAATTTTTTAGTTTTATATTGTATCATTTTGTTATTTTTTAGTTTTTACTGAGAAAGTACTTATTATTTTTCTTAAAATGCTGTATTTTTCTTAAAAACCTTATTATTTCTCTTAAAATGCTGTAATTGATTTATTTCCTTCAATAAAAGAGAATAAACTAAAAAGGGCGTTATTTTGCCGCACCCGTTATATAATATATATATATATATATATATCAGTGGCGTGTAGTCAGGGTAAGCGTGGAATGCGCCGCCTACCCAGTTAAGTCAAATAACAAAAAGTCAGTATATTACTACAGTAATCGAAAACTAATATAAAGTTTATATATATATATATAACCTTTAGTTAGCTTCCGCCCGAATTGTTCATTCTGACGAAGGTCAAGTTTTTCACTCCACCTTAGACCTACAATTTAATGTGGAATCCGAACCACGCCTCAGCAGCAGCCCAGCGTCTTAACCACTAGGCCCCCCAGGGTACCCATTTATCTACCAACCACTTTCTTTATTGTGTGGAAGGATGAACAGCTGGGTTTTGCTGCGCGCCGGCTGCCTTCACCGGGTCTCGAACGCGGGGCCGATGTATTCGTAGTCAGCTACGCTAACCACTATACCACCGAGGCGCATGCATATATATATATATATATAAATTTTAATTAAATTTAAATTAATTAAATTTAAATTGAAACGATCAAAAACGTTGAATACTAAAAATGAAAGCGTAAAAGCACGTTAAAATTAATTTTTGGATCTACGGGAGCTCGAGGGGTCACCGTGAGAGGAAAAGCTTCAATCAATTTCGGAAGTATCTGTCATAAAACGCGTGTATTAATTATTAGTAAGTATCTGTAATAAAACGCGTATATTATTGGTGTTTAGAAATTTGGGACTTTTTCTGGGGCTCTCTTTGGACAGAACGGAAACGGACTGATTGATTCTTGAATTCTTTTGTCGTCCCGACACAACGCCTCAATTGGCCCCAGTCAATTAAAGTTTAATTCCAACTGAGGACGAGTGCAATCGGATCCAGTGCCTGTGCCACGACGGAACTTCTCTCTCTATCTGTGTGTGCGTCTCTCTCTCTCTCTCTCCTCTCTCTCTCTCTCTCTCTCTCTCTCTCTCTCTCTCTCTCTCTCGACTTCATTTCCATTTCGAACTCACTTGAGCCACGTTGACCGATGGAATGGAAAACCAGATTGCAGTGGCGTCAAACTGGAACCAGTTTCATTTCCTCGTCTTCGCGGCTAACATCGTTATAAAGCAATTAAGACATACACAAACAGAGATGGAAGTTCACCTCTTCTTCCCATTAACGAATTGTTTAAAGTCTTTGCCTACTGTAGACCAACTTCAGCAAATCGGACTTCCCCTCACATCGGCATGTCGTATATGTTGGGTCTAATAATAAACATAATTTGCCCTGAATGTTCGCTACCGAACGTACAGTATATATATATATATATATATATATATATATATATATATATATATATATATATATATATATGTATGTCGACCCTCTAATACTTGACAATGATATTGAGAGCTGCTCGTACCCTGAATGGGTATACGGGTACAGAAGTGTTTTGTGTAAAATGGTGAAACCTTTCTTCAAAGTTATCTATTAACTCTTGTCTTAAACGTTTGAATTTTATTATATATATATATATAGATATATATATATATAATATATTATATACAGGGTGTCCCGTAAGTCTGGACCCATAAGGAAAAATAATAAATTACAAATAGTCCAAAAATTTATTTATAATATATTTTTTATTATTTTTATTATTATTTTTATTATTTTTTTATTATGATCTTACTCCGCTGGAGTTTTATTTGTGGGGCCACTTGAAAGCCAAAGTGTACGAGGTCAAACTTCTGAACATTTTCCACCTTAAAGCACGCATTGTGGAGGCGTGTCAAGAAATTTCTGCGACTGTGATTCAGAAAGTGCTGTCGCAGTGGAGATTGCGTCTTCAACTATGTGTGCGACACAACGGCGGACACTTTGAACAGATTATGTAATAAATTTTGGACTATTTTGTAATTTTATTATTTTTCCCTATGGGTCCAGACTTACGGGACACCCTGTATATATATATATATATATATATATCAGGGCTGTGGAGTCGGTGATAAAATTTGCCGACTCCAACTCCGACTCCAAAAATTTTAACATTCCGACTCCAGAAATCTGACTTGTATAATTACGACTCCGACTCCGATGGAATGTTAAGGCCAAATTGATTACGATTAGCTTTATTAGGCCAATGGAGATTCATAAACAAGGCATTTCGTCACCACCACATGACTCATCAGGTTACTTAGTGGCTGTAACTATGCCTTAATGGCTTTTTTTCTCTTTATTCAAAAATTACAATAAATCCCAAAATACAAACTGATTGAAACTTAAACAAAATCAGATTATTATTGGTTTAGCAAATTAATAAGATGTTTTTGTATTATTATAAACATCCGTAACAAAATGTACTAACCTAAACTGAATTTGTTCTTAGAAAAAGGATCGCTTCCATTAAATCTTCTTTCAGTGATGCTTATCAAAATTATCAAATTGAAATCTAAAAATCTGAAAAAGATTTAGGGTTGCTAGTACAAAATTTTTAAATTTCCTTATTATTAATTATGTTAATTAATTATAATCCTTATTAATTATAAGCAACTATATTTATATATTATTTATATTTATATATTTATGTTATATATATTATTTATATATTATATTATATATTAAAACATTAAGTTAAATCTATTTTATTCATAAAATTGAGCTAGGCCTAGGCCTAGGCTGCTATGGTTATAATTGAAGGATTTGCACCGACTCCGACTCCATCCAACTATGCACTTCCGACTCCGACTCCACTCAAAATTGACCGACTCCTGACTCCGACTCCGACTCCACAGCCCTGATATATATATAATCTCTAAAAGTTGCGTTCGCTCCTATTCGGTGCTATCTTTTGTATCACTTTTCTCCTCCTTTGAAAATAACTCCTTTGTTGTAGATGTATTTTTGTTTCAATTTAGGTTAGGTTAAATCGATCAAATGTAGAATTCGGACCCCAGCCTTTTTTAGTTAGCTTTATAAGGCTAACTAACGAAAATATCATGACCTAACCAATCGTCAAGGGCGTACAGTTAACCTAACGATTGGTTAGGTTAGGTCGTGATATTTTCGTTAGTTAGCCTTATAAAGCTAACTAAAAAAGGGTGGGGTCCGAATTCTACATATGATCCGGTTAAATTAACCAAACCTAAACAAAAAACTGGGTGTGTAAAAACTTGAAGTATCAGGTCATCCCATAAGTAATGTCGATTTTTACGATAGATTAAGTTTAAACTAATCCTACTCGGTTTAAGCATAAGAGGATAAGGAGAGATCTATCGTGTTTCGCTACATACTTTACAGACCTTGACCAGTGAAAACGTGTGTGTTGCTTTATGTGAACTCCTCATAAACATGGCGGTAGCAGAAGAGCATATCAGGCATATAATGCTTTACGAGTTCAAAAAAGGGAATAGTGCTACAGAAGCACCGCGAAACATTCAGGACGTTTATGGCAACGATATTCTGCATGTGAGAAATGTCAAAGATGGTTTCAAAAGTTTAGGAGTGGTGACTGCTGTTTGACAGATGCAGAACGCTCTGGACGCCCTGCTGAGTCTGATGATGACCCGCTGTTAGCCGCACTTGAAGAAGACTGTTCAACAACTGTCGAAGAATTGGCCCAGAAACTCAATTCATCCCCGTCCACCATCCATCGACATTTGCAACAACTCGGGAAAGTGCCTAAGTTAGGAAAATGGGTGCCACATGAATTGTCGGTCGACAATCTGAGGGTGCGGGTAAACATTAGCACAGTCTTCATTCCCGTGAACTCCAAGATCCGTTTTTGCACCGTTTAGTGTGGTGATGAAAAGTGGATACTGTACCAGAATGTTAAGCGCCGTCGACAGTGGGTTTGTGCCGGAGAACCAGCGACACCACAGCCAAAACCAAATCTTCACCCTCGGAAGGTGTTGCTTAGTGTTTGGTGGGATAAAGGTGGTGTAATACACTTTGAAACCTTACCACACCAAACAATCACTGCTCAAGTCTACTGTCAACAACTGGATCGATTGAACACTGCACTAAAAGAAAAGAGACCTTCTTTGGTTAATCGGAAAGGAATCGTGTTCCACCACGACAACGTACGTCCTCATACCGCTCGGATCACTTCTGCAAAAATTGAGGAGCTTGGGTGGGAAAAACTTCCACATCCTCCATTTTCTCCAGACCTTGCGCCTTCAGATTATCATCTCTTCAAGAGTCTGCAAAACTATCTTGACGAGAAACCGTATACTTCTTTAGATGACCTGCACACCAGTCTTTGTACGTTTTTTGCCTCAAAACCGCCTGAATTTTATAAACATTGCATTGAAAAGCTTGTCGGACGTTGGCAGAGTGTTATTGATTCCGATGGAACATATATACTAGATTAAAAAGTTTGTTGATTTGTTTTTGTCCTTCAAATTCCGATCTAAAAAACATTACTTATGGGATGACCTGATAGTAGTATTTTGATTGTTTTTTTTAATGAAAATATTGATGCGAGTGAAATTGCCCTTCTTTACTGTATGATTTTTTTTTTTCCATTCTCTAAACTTTTTAGGGGAACCTCCCTTTCACCCTTTACCTTAACGCAAGCATAAGTGATTAAAAATTTGAAAAAAAAAAAGACTACCTGTAGGAGCTATTGTAACTTCACTGACTGCCAACGAAAATGTAGGAGGAATTTGGCTATTTGGGAATATATATATATATATATATATATATATATATATATATATATATATATATATATATATACTAGTGATGGGACGATTAATCGGAATCGGAATCAAGAATCGGAAGAATCGAGCATTTTTCAGGAATCGGAATCGGAATCGAGAGAATTGTACCATGATTTCCGATTCTTAAAACGATTTTTTGAATACAAATAAATTCTTACTTATTCACTTATTTATTTGCATTTTGTAGGCTAAGGAGTAAGGATTGCTTTTTGAGTAAAAGGATTTTTTTAAACTTTTAATTGAACCAGTTTTGCAATGTAAACTTTAAAATTTAAATGAAAGAGGATAACAAATTTTATTTTTATTGTATTGTAGCTATACATTAAAACATGTATATCCATGATGTGTAATCAAGAAGATTAAAATGAATTGTTACAACTTACAGTTGATTTTTATTTTTAAACCAATCTATTATAATTTATAATTTATATTACCATACTCATAATGTAAATAGTTAATCTTACCAGAGTAAAATATGACAATTTCCAGAAAAACAAGTTTAGAATTATATTTAAAAATATTGAGAATCGGAATCGGAATCGAGAATCGTATCGGAATCGAGACTTTTTAGTGGTATCGGAATCGGAATCGTTAAAAATTTTGGTATCGTCCCATCACTAATATATACACACACACAGTAAAATCGCAAAATAACACGTGATCTTATTAATAAGCAAACAACCACAGGGAAAAAAGAAACACAATTCCGAGCGCTTTCGTGATATATTCACGAAAGCGCTCGGAATTCGTGTTTTTTTTCCTTTTTCCCTGTGGTTGTTTGCTTATATATAAAGAAAATGCATGCACGTAGTCTGGTACCATTACTTTTAAAAATTAAACATTTCTATAAGTCCACTAAGTAAATACTTAAAAATACATAGGTACGTAATAATACCGAAAAATGGGTTTTTTTTTCTTCAACTTGAAATATTTTTGCGTGGCATGAGCTCGTCAAACAAGGGGAAAAAAAAAACTTTGGGCGAAAAACCCGACGTCTGTGAATAGATATGTTTTGCTCGTATTTTAACATTATACCTTAAAATACATTGAATATTGGAGGGAAGGTTTTTGAGGTTGAAATCGTCTCTTTTCTCTTCTTGATGTCGCTTTCTCCGCTCCGAGTTTGGAATAGCGCCTCGAGCCGTCGTCCAATTAGGAAGTCTAGGAAGCCCCGTTGCCCGTGACAGCCACGAGGAAGGCTGAAAAAAGGTCGCAAAAAGAGGAGTCGTTTTAATTAGAAATCTCCTTTCATTCCGCGTCTGTATGTGAAGCCTTCCTTGTTTTATTCCGCGGAATTTGATGTCTATTTAAGGCCAAAGAGTTAAAAAGGACGCGCTCTTCTTCTTCAGTCCTTTTTTTACGGTGTTGATTTTAATTTACCTCAGATAATGAACCAACGGTATGCAACTGCACAGCTTGGGATGTAAGCCGGCCGAGGAGACGTTTTGTTAAGAGCAAAAGTTGCCTTCTCTTTATACAGATTCCCATTATTGTTTTAAATTGCCATAGCTTGCTTTATTATTTGGCCGTATTACTACTACCATGCCTTTACAGAGTTATGAAAAGTATTAAACGTACGTACCATACATATACGTACGAGTCGTACATACAGTATATAGATGACGCGGATTATAGTACAAAACAGTTTTAATACAAAAATATACAACGTCGATAAATACCTTTTACGTAATGTATGTCTTTGTAATACTAGGCCTAATCTTCAATTGTTGGTGAAAATGTGCACATCCGTAAAATTTCGTGTTTATGTAAAGTTGGTTTTGTGAAATCTGGCATTCAAACGACTGTTATGGTGTGTTTTTACTTCACGTCTCTGCCTATTAAATCTTGACATAAATTAGTGATAATTTTGCGAGATTAGCCATTCTAGGTTAGGTGTCGTTAACATACGGTTATAATTGTAATTTTAATTGTCGGTTTACTGTATCCTTTGAGTGTGCGCGTATATTGTTTGTAAAATTTAATAGCTTTAATTTAAAATAATATTAAAACTTTTTAAACACTTTATCCTATCCGAATGTTCAAATGGTTTGTTCCAATAACATTTTAGAGTCCACGTTTACATTCTTAATTCACTAAGGCCAACATTTAACTCTTGAAATTCAAGAGGTATGTAATGCGAAGAGGGTGTATTGTCGTTGACTGTTGTACCGTTTTTAAAAATATCATTGTAAGCACAATGTCGAATTTGTGCGGATCTGACTGTGCTCTTTTTACCAAGGATTTATTGTATAGGCTTTTTATTCTCTATTTATAAATAGGCTTAGTAGTAGTGGTACTACTATATTTTGTAGCCAACCGTCCCATCCCCCTTCAAATCATAAACTAGGCCTTTAGGCTGTACATTCGAGTTCTTTAATGAAGTTACTTATTTCCTCCTCGTAGTTAGGAAGTACGGTTCAGGAACTGTTTTAATTGGATTATAAGGTCGTTTAGTCCGTAACAGAAAAGGCAGACTACGAAGGATTTCAACCAGGAAACTCGTTTTGTGGCACACAAATCTCCCGTGATTGGACAACGCTCCCAGAATTCTTCACTAACTCATTTTTGTAGTGGCGGCACTTAGATATAGCTATAACGGAGGCCATTTTATATATATATATATATATATATATATAAAATGGGGGGTAAAAATTAGGAAGGTTTTTTCAGAGTATATAAAATTTCATAATTTCTGAAGTCGGATGAATGAGAGAGTATTCGGAGGAAGCATTTGTGGGTTAAAGTGTGTGGGAAAGACTTTCGTCAGTAGCCAAGCTGACATCATCAGGCTTAAAATAAGGAATGCGAATGTAAATAATCAGAATGTATTTCTTTTTACATCTATAATATTTATTTTCCTTTAAATAACCATTCAATTATTGCCCTTAATCCAATATTTTTTAGTGGGCCCATCAATAGACATAGGCTTTTCTCTTTAGTTAACAGATTGGTACCTACCTAGTTGTTTCCATAAATAAGATGATGATAATAGGCGTCGTAAGTTCGAATAAGGCGAGCGTAGGAAAAAAAAAATCTTTTGGTCTTTGTATGATTTGAAGTTAGTGCGTCATTCAGTTTATGCGAAATTATCGTAGAATGCGATGCAAATGGAAATGTTATGGGGCGAGTCGAGGACCTCGGATGGAGAGTGGAAGGAAAGATAAAGAGGAAGGAGAAACCTTATTCCAGGACGCTTCGGATGATGATAATAATAGTAATAAAAGAAAGAGAAAATCTCAGTTTTGGAATGGGCTTTCTTCGGATTCGTTCTTCGTCCTCCTAACTTGCGTTATTGGCGCACCGAAAAGGCAGGAGACAGTTATGGAGTCGTAGATTGTAAACGTGGCAGAAGTATTGATTTTTTTCGGGCATTTTGCCCCCCATAAGATCGTTAATGTAGGCGGCTCCGCGAGGCTGCGACTCTTTCTTACTCTTTATACCATATAGTTTACATAAATCACGGTATGTTATGGCATTGCATAGCTAAGCCCGTCAAAAGCCTTCTCCCGCGAGAAGTGTCTGCACAAAAATCAACATCGACAAGCAAACGAAAGAGAAAAGCACGGGGGACTTCTTTTTTTTCTTTTTTTTTTCTTAGTGCTTTTTATCCATCCCGTTTTGAAATACAACTTTCTTTATTTGTCGACTTTTCTTGATTTTCCTTGCGAATAGCGACTGCTGCGGTTTTTTCCTTTCGTTTTTGGAAAGTCAGGGATCGTTGACTCCTTGCTTTGGAATTTATTTCACCATTGAGGTGAAATATTTGACGCTAATTATTGTTTATTTGGGGTTTGTTTCGACGTCCGAGTTGATTCGTTCATTGCATTAAAGTTTAAACTGGTGTTTGTTTAATCTCTGCTGCGGAAGAATTCGCCGTTTCTAATGGTCTATTTCGCTGTCTCGGCTTCCTCAGAACGTGTTTTATAAAGTCTCATTTCAGATAAGGTAAAAGGGTATTTAGTATTCAGCATTAAACATTTTATTCCTCATTCAAGCTGTGACCGATTTTTGCCAGTTTACGTATAATTTACGGTTTCTAAAGAGGCGCTGGCCAGGCCTGCATAATTATTATTAATTATTAATAATATATCATCCTTTTTGTTAAATTTAATTGGCAATTCAAGCGGGCTCCAAAATATTCGAGCGCGAATGGAACTGGATAAATAGCGAGCAGGAAATTGGAAGCAAGTTCATTGAAATACTTCAATCAGAACAGTCGTCTCTGCCTTCAGTAAACCTTTGTCTGAATGCGTGTAAACCTTAGAACCAATATAAACATCTGTTGTTTTCAGGGAAGTCTAAATAGATAGCCCAAGTTAGAAATACAAGTAAACCCGAGGAAAGCTCGCATGAAAGAAAACAATATTTTAGCTTGTTGTTAGCAGAAAATCCATTTGAACGAAAATGATTGATTGTACTTGTCATAGAATGGAAGTTGGGATGTTTTGATGGAAAATAAAGGAAGAAAACATCGTTTGCAAAAACTTGAAAACGCAAAAGTGTGTGTATATACACACACACACACACACACACACCACCACGGTGGTGTAGTGGTTAGCGTCGCTGACTACGAATCCATCGGTCCGGGATCGAGGCTTGGTAACGGCAGTCGGCACGCAGCAAAACCCAGCTGTTCATCCTTCCACACAATAAAAACTTGGTTGGTAGATAAATGGGTACCCTAGGTAGCCTAGTGGTTAAGACGCTGGGCTGCTGGTGGGGCTTGGTTCGGATTCCACTTTATACTGTAGGTCTAAGGTGGAGTAACAAGCGTGATCACCGTCAGAATAAACAATTCGTGCGGAAGCCAATAATGAAGTTGTAATTAATTTAGTGAAATATACGTAACAGTGTAATTTCTTTATTAAAGTAAAGTACAGTTCCGGAAATAAATTCGTCGAAAAAATAAAATTTTAGAAAAGAAACGAAATAGGTGTTTTTTCAACTTTTGATTCTTGAACTAAATTTAATTAATTTTATTAATTAATTTATTCCGTCAGTCCTTTTAAATTAGGCCCTATCGTAAATGTTAATTAACAAAATTAGCTTCCGACTTCAAAATTACCTTCCGCCAAGGCCTATTTTACGAAATAAGACAGTTTGTCATTCTAGTACAGGGTGTTTATAAAGTAACGCGAGTCAACATGAACGAGTAATATTTATTACACGTACTTTATAACAAATGTATAGTCGATATTAAGGTTTATGAGAGGCGTTGAAATTTTGAAAATATCCACCATCCACTTCTTATACAGGCTCTCGCACGGCGTATCACATTCAAATCAAATTTGTTTCTTCACGCTTACTTTATACACACCCTGTAGAAACGTAGACTCGGCCTTCGAGAACAGGACGGCTTAGTTCCGCAGTGAACTACTATACAGTGAAGTTACCATTTTGAGCAGATAGTAATTGATAGTTTCGCGGGATTCTATTCTTATTGTTAACCATAAAAAATAATTAGTCACCGGTTTTATGACTCTGAATCCGCGTCGCGGTCATAATTTTCTGTTGGACCATGTGGAATCTTCCTGCATTTGAAATAACTTCATAAATAATCAAGGTTCGATAATAGTCGCCGAAATGACTATTTTCTTTGAAACTATCGCAATTAAATTGGAAGTGGGGTTGGGAGAAAGTTCAAAGATTTTTTCTTCTTTTTTCTTTTCTTTTTTTTAGGGATTGGCAATTTCCCCCTTCTGGTGGGGGCTGGGGGTTCTGTGAATGCCACAGGGTTTTGTAATTACAAAGCGAAAAGTCAATCGTCCATGTTTCTATCGATTGATATAAAATCAAGTCGTACGATAGACAGTTACGAGGATGTTCACTTGAAATAAAAGGTTCGAATATAAAAAATATAAAAAAGAACTTTTGACTTTTTGTGGTTTTGAAATTTTTTTTTAATAAAATTGTATTGGAATTAAAAAACGAATTATCCTCCTTTTTGTATAGTGAATTTTAAAATTTTTTAGATTTTAAAATACTTATGTTAGTGGTTGGTTAATAAGTACGTAAATAGTACGGGTGATTGTACGCGATTTTGCTGCTTGTTAATACGATTGTCTTAACGGAGTTTGTGTACAAAGCGTCCATCATATTTAATATTGTATAGGCTTTAATGTGTTATTTTGGTGAATATTGATGGTGTGACCATTAAAAGTTTATAGAAAACGTTTAAATAATAAGGTATTGAAAATTGTTCTTATCCCATAAGCGTGTATGGAATTAAATTATCCGAGATTTTTGCTGTATTGACCCCCATCTTGTTAGATGACAGTATCGTAATAATCAGCGGGTCTCCCTCCGTGTCCGAATCTCGATGAGGTAGAGTGTCTGCATAAGGCCATGGTTAATTAATCATTTTTAGGAAAAAGTGATGAATGATGAAATTTCCTAATTAATCAATGATTAACTGATTAAAATTATTAAAAATTAAATACTTCTGAGAAGAGTAAGAAAGAGCTTTGTTGTTTCTGTTGCGTGAGATAAGACCGAAGAAAACATTTTCCTCAAACATTTAGTTTGCTTTAGTTCAGGAAATCAGGCATGGGTGGATTAGACAGTTTATACACGCAAAAAGGTGCCAAATTCAAATGATACATTACAAAATTTAAGGTAAAATGATGGTCAAATTATGAATTATGAAATTATGAATTTCCCATCATTTTCTAAAAATATGTTTTGACTAATTAATGATTAAATTCGAAACAATGATTAACTGATTAATCAGAACCATGCCCTAGTCTGTATGTTGTCCTTTCAATGTAAAAATTATGTAATACGATAAAGCACTATTTTTAACACGCTGGTTTTGGGACTACCGATATGAGAGATTGCATTTATTACCTATTTAGCCTTCATGCTCCCTTCTTTAATCGCCCTTATCATTGCAAGAATTATCAAATGATAGAATTAATACAGCGGAATGATTTTGCATTGCTGAAAATAAATTGGTCTCCCCTTTCGGTACGTGGAGGTCTTTTTTCTAGTTAAAGACGTAGGTAATTGCGGGAGGCATCTCGCAGACCGTTTTCTATCACGCCAGAGCCATGGAGTTTCCTGATGCGATCCCCAACGAGGAAATAAGGTAATTTTTCTTTCGTAATTTCCATTTTCATAACGGAACGGATATTTTTAATAACTGAAGTCGTTAATGAAAACACGGCATCTCCCACCAGCCGTTAGATATATGTTTGGCTTTCATTTAGATTTTAGGGTTATATATATATACCGTATATATAAAAGTGAATGGTAGGTCTGTATTTGTATTTATAGTTGAATTATAATACTCGGGAGGTTTTGTTTTATTTTCAGGAATAAAAAAAAATAAAGAAAAATATAAATATTTGTGGTTTGAAAGGCATCATTCATATCGCTAAAACGGAAGAGAAGGGCAGATATTGATAGTTTAGGCTAAAGAGATAGGCCTAGCCCTATTAACCGGTCTTCATACTGTCAGTTTGTTTATTATAGTAATTGGAGGGCGGATATTTTTCGTCGAATAAGTTTATCACGTTCATAATATAAAATTAAGATAGTTTTTCATGCGTAAATTACTGTTCATTAGTTTATAGTGTTAGAATATGACGTAACAATAAAGCTTGTTTGATATTGTATTGTAATGAATACCATTGGTATCCATCGCCCATTACCAGACTTAATAGCTAATTGTTATAGAAAACCATACTGAAATGGTTACCAGCAGGATAAATTATGTAATAGTAAACGTGTAATAGTAAGTAATCAGTCAAGATGGCTAGAAACTGGCTCAGGCAGCGCTCAGATCAACTATTGTGGCCCATTATACTGATTCCCAGACTTCATCGGAAGTCGAATCCTTGACCTCAGTGTCTTCACTTCGTCTACAGGGAAATGGTGTTACGCGCTGAACTACGGTCGGTGGCGTAACAAACTACGTAGGCGAGCCCCACTAACCCGCGGTATAGAAGATTCATAGCAATAGTGTTGACTTTAGACACGAAACTTTAATGTCGATACGTATAATTCACTGGCATTTGGTTTATGGTGGTCGTATACGCTTAGGGTTACTGAACGTTTGAAGTTAAAAGAGTGGCTTCTAACAACGGTCCCAATTTCTTTTGCTTTTCGTTTCCATTCGGAGCCTCTTCATAAGCTTCCTTAGGTTTATCTTCCACGCTGTTGACATCGAAGAAGGATGACGACGACGGCAGCAGATCCCGTATCTTTCTGCACGACGTTTCCATCTTCCCCATAACGACCTCGCCATCAGGTTTCCCTTCGTTTCAACCTCCCCTTTTTCTTTCGCTCCGAATTTGCTTTTGAAATAGCACCCTTTCCCCTCTCGCTATCGATACGGCGTCCCCGTCGTACTGCCAACTCCCCTCTAAGTCCGTGAATCCGAAATGCTAATGCACCTCAACTGCCATTTTCGAGCCGTGTCGAAAGCATCTGCTGGCTCTCATGCTCCGCTTTCCCTTACTCCCGTAAAGGATTACAACGCGGCGTGCCACAGTCCTCGAACCTTCTCGAGTTATACGCGTTTTTCCTTCTTTCCATCGCATTTACGCGAAGAAGTTTTCACTGGGTTTCGTCTAATTTTTATGCACGCTTTTAATGCTCACGTTTTGGGTTATATTGTTAATACGATATCGGTATGTGGATAGTGTGAACCCCATTACGGGGCTTTGTGCATATTTTATAATATTGCATAGCGACATTTTAAATTACCATACAGTACTATGGTAATTTAAAATACAGCCAGGCTACCTCGCGTTAAATTTTTTACTTTTAAGTGTGTTCCCATAAAATTACTTGACAACAGATTGTCAATATAAAATATAGAGGTTTTAGTAGCTTGCGTCTTAGGCCTTGTAGGGGGGCCTTAGGTCACATAATTGGGTACTGTTAAATTGTTTGCAATTAATATCAAAGATTGTCGAAGGGGAATAAAATCTTCTGATGTTAACCAGAATAAAATTGAAGTAGGAACTGTAAGCCTAATAAAAGTGTTAAATAAAATAAGTCGGTCCTAAATGTAAAAGAGAATGTTTGATATGTAAAATTTATAAAAATATTTGTAAAATACGGCTGTAATTAAACACATTGGCGTACCGTACTTCCAATCGAATTTGTGTTTTTTCTATTGAAAACAAAGTCTGGTGATTCGACTTCATACTTTAACTTTTTGATCTGAATTGTTAAATTTACGTCAGTGACCCCTAAATTTGTTTTTCTGCCAAAATTTGAGACTTATCCTTTCGTCATATTAATGTAACTGTATTCCGTAAACGTATATGGTAATGAATCCGTAAGTTTGAAACTGTATCATTCTAATACGGTCTGGTGAATTGGGTTTAGCACCTTTGGAACCAGTGGAACGAGGGTTTCTTGTCTAGCGAGTCATTGTAGCTCTTTGCTTATGAACCTCATCGAAAGAAACACGAGAGTGCGTAGTTCTTTGTATTATTACGATTTAAATAAGCTTTTAGTTAATGGCTTTCAACTTGGTGGTGTAATTTCATTTTAATGGTGGTAGTAGTAGTAGTAGTAAGTAAAATGGCTGTGATCTACTTTTAAAATAGTTATACCAATTCTCTTAAGTTTAAGTACAATTTTGTTGGTAATATATGGAATTAACACACACACACACACACACACACATATATATATATATATATATATATATATATATATATATATATATATATATATATATATATATATGTTTTATACACAGTAAATAAGCCTCCAATCTTCTGCTGCAGGCTTGTAATTGGTTAAAGAGGAAACATTTTAACGCGTGTCGGAAACATTGTTCTTTGTCAGTTTTTAATCGCTGCTTTTTTTTCTTTCTCCGTCAGAAATTTTCTCGTAAAATGAGGTCAGATAGGAAGGCGAAGAGGGAGAAAGAGGATGAGGGAGAGGATATGAACCACGATTCAGATTTTGGAAGTGTTGCCGCCCTTTCCTCGAGTGCAGGCCTGTCTTCAGATTCTTCCTCCGAGCCCTCTCCCGAACCTCGTGACAATCTTCAAACTTCGAGCGCAGTGGAAGCGGCTGAAAGGGAGGGAGGTCATAGGATTTTGCCACTTAGAATAAAACAATGGATGAAAGGGCGCAAGAGCCCTAAAAAGCCTTCCCTCGAAGAACAACACCGGAAGTACCTCTCGCACCCTCTAAACATGTCCAAACCCCGATTGTGCGCCTACATCGTGGGCGTACTCGTCGCTCTTGTGGGCGTGGCTGGAGCATCACCTAGTAGTAAGTGTTTTAATATATCTCTTGTAGTTTGATAGACAGATGGTGATCTTATCGAATTTCTTCCTTTGGAATGTGAGCAAATAGGGTAGTTCTTTGTCCGTGGGAGGCTCATCACACTAACTGATTTCCTTCAATTAATTTAGCCTTCAGCGCTGATGAGGACACGATTTGTTATTTGAGTAAGTAGAGAAAAGAAGTCGCAATAGAATTATAAAAATAGCGTTAACAGCTCGACTAGTTTAGTGCGTGCGTAGGCGTGAGAAGAAGAGGAGGAAGATCTCATAAAAGATCGAAGGATGTAATTAGTAAATGTGTAAATAAATGCAGAATTGATACGAATGCGACACGAACGTTAACCAAAAGCAATCAAATGGAAATGGTTTGTGAGGTGTGTAAATGGAGACGTTGGTCTCACCATACGTATCAATGAGAAGTAACGCCTCAAGTCTACGAGATTGGGGTGGTACCTACCTTAATTCTCGCTTATGATCATTGTGTATCCTTGTTTGGAAATCGGTGTAAGTGTGAAGGATTCTAAGTTTTCACATCTTGTGCAGTTTTACGACTGAAGTCAATTAGGCTTGAAAGAATAAAACCAGAATTAATGAAACTATTGAACCCCCTCCCCCTCCCCCTCCCCCCCGAAAGATTTCTGATTAAAAATAATATAACTCAATAGGTTCTTATCGTAAGGTAAACTTTGCTTATGCTGCGTTTTTCTTTTTTAAGACTACTGTGTGTGTGTGTGTGTGTGCGTGTGTGCGAGAGACTCCAAATCAAGAATGGTTCTCAGAGAATGGCATAAGGGCGGTTGTGCGTATAAATACGTAAACGATCTGGGAAAAAATGTTAAGAATCGAATCGTTTATAAGGGCAATAAATGTTTTGAAAAGGCTCCGAATGTCCGTTGAAGGCTTACCTCGGCGCGTATCAAATAGCCTCTTTACATATTCGATAAGACGCAAAGTGGATGAGCTGGTCAGAATTTATATTCGTATTAATTCGATTTGGAGGCCTTCGGGTGCTCCTTGTAAAAGATCGGTAGTGCCGCTTCAAGATCAGAAGGAGCACTTCACTTTCTCGTAAGGTCCCGAGAAGGAGGGGGATCCGGGAATAATCCGCGAGTTGAAAGCAAATATCGCCCCCTTTAATGATTTAATCACGGGTCGGAAGGTTCTTTAATTAGTTCAATAATTTACATTTTTCTTTAATTAAAGCTGGTTTTCATTTCGAAAGTGTCGTCGACGCATATATATTAGGAATGGATGTTTCGGGAAAATATTCGCACTCGCTTCTGATACAATAATATATAGACTTAACCTATACCTTATTGTACTACCGTACTGACACTGGCACTATTCGTAGCAGGGAAATGAATATCTGTCCAGCTTTACCGTCGACTTTTCACTGACACAACCTTAAGGAGCCCATACACGCTCAGTGAAAATGCGCATGTGCACTGCAGAAACTGGTTTGTGCAGTTCAATTTGTGCGTGTATGGGGGTAGTTTGCGGAAATGCGCGTGCACTGCTAATTCAGTCGCTTCCTGAAAATCCATGCGCAGTCCCAGCAATGCACATGTCTAGTTTGAGCGTGTATGGGGAGGCGTGTAGCTTTCGCTCAGTTCTTGCGATGGAGGAGCCATCAAGACCAAGTTCTGCCTTATCTGAAAGCAACCAGGCTAGTACTCCAGTAAAAAAAAGGAAAGTAAATAAGACTTCAATTGAGAATAAACTAGACAATGTTCTGTCATTAGTTACAGACAAATTAGAATCACCCCGGTATGAAGACGAGTTCGACGCCATTGGAAGAAACGTAGCAGCTAAACTTAGAAAAATTCCAAATAGGACCAGAATTATAGCGGAGAAACTCATAGGAGAGGTACTCTTTAAAGCTGAAATGGACACTCTTGATGTACATAGTAAGATAACATCTGAAGTTAGTTGGTATAACCCACCTGTGACTAATCAGTACAATATAAACGGTAATCAAATGCAAGGGATTGTACAACAAGAGCCAACATATACCATTCTCCATCCACCGAATTATTCATAAAGAGGGCCCTTTTCTGTGAAATGTAAGCTGCTGAAATGGTCAACGCAATCAATATAAGGTCGTCTTCAGAGAGTGTAGCTGACATCTTCACTCGATGAAGGCACGGCACAATTGAGCAAAGTAGCTCAGTGCACATGAGTAGTGTATGGGCAAAGGACTTGGCATGCGCAAACCGGATTTGCACAGTGCACTGTGCAGTGCCACCGAGCGTGTATGGGGCCCCTTTAGGGATTGACGCAATAACTTTACTGGTTGGAGTTTGTTTATTTAAAATAGCTAAGTTATTTAAGGATGTCAAGCCTTTATATATACAGTAGGTCCCCGACTTACGAACTTTCGAAGATACGAACAATAAAGTGCGTGCTAGCGGTACGTAGTTACACCGAACTGCAGATGGAACTGGAAGAAGACTTCCATCGGTTACTAGAAAGCCACTAGCAAGAGCTAACAAACAAAGACTTGATGGAACTTGATGCACAGAGGGCGGGGTCGGAGGTTTGTTTTTAATGAATAAAATACATACGTTAGTGTCATACGTTGTGCAGTTTTTTACGCCCTTTTTTTATATACTTTACATATTTTATGCATTTATTTTGCCGATATAAGTTATTTTCGACTCACGAACAGACCTCAGGAACGCATTAAGTTCGTAAGTCGGGGACTTACTGTATATATATATATATATATATATATATATATATATATATATATATATATATATATATATATATGATACACACAGACCGTGCATGGAACAAGGAACTCTTCTGGGATAATTAAATCCACTATAGTCCGAATAAGTAATGGTAAATGACAAATACCATAGTTTTTCTTTTTCATGGTGCTAGCCCGACGTGGGCACGGGTCACTCGCAAAGAGGTCCCATAAATATAGCTTCCCTCACCAGCTATCTGCAAAGCAGACAGGATCCAGCTTTGGGACATGGATCTAGGGTTTAAAGCAGCCTAGCCCTGCTACATTTAGAACCTCAATATAAGCAAAAGACTCGCTGCCTTCACGTCAGATTGAATACATCAAAGAAAAAGAGGTAACTAACTAACTATTATATTTTTAGCCAAAAACCAAAACTTAAACCTCAACTGGCAGAATTGAGCGTCCACTTTTTCAAGGCACATAACATGTCCGTTTCAAGAGGGAATGAACTGAGAATGGTACCCTGAGTTTTTTATGATACACACAGACCGTGCATGGAACAAGGAACTCTTCTGGGATAATTAAATCCACTATAGTCCGAGTAAGTAATGGTAAATGACAAATACCATAGTTTTTCTTTTTCATGATGCTAGCCCGACGTGGGCGACATCATGAAAAAGAAAAGCTATGGTATTTGTCATTTACATTACTTATTCGGACTATAGTGGATTTAATTATCCCAGAAGAGTTCCTTGTTCCATGCACGGTCTGTGTGTATCATAAAAAACTCAGGGTACCATTCTCAGTTCATTCCCATATATATATATATATATATATATATATATATATATATATATATATATATAATATGGTTTAAAGTCCCTATCTATTTCAGTGAAAACGTAGCAAAAAGGGTAAAATTCAATAACAATATAATAGAAGGTAGACATTTAATGAATACTTACATATGATTCTACATGAGCACCATCAGTATCTCTACAGAGTTCGAATCTGTCGGCAGCATTGCGAAACACATTTTGGAGCATGACAGGGGTTATTTTTGTAACTGCTGTTACGATACGAGCACGTAAATCTTGCAGATCTGTAACCCTCGTTTGATAGACGTTTGATTTGATAAAGTCCCATGCAAATAAATCCAAGGGTGTTAGGTCAGGAGATCGAGCTGCCCAGGGCCTGTTGCCTCGTCCAATCCACCGATTTGGAAATCGTTCATTTAGGTACTCCCGAGCAATGTTTGCTTTAATGACAAGGTACCCCATCTTGTTGAAAGACGACGGTGTTTAAAATGCTATCTGAATGAAGCTGGGACATTTACGTGTTCGTATCGTAACAGCAGTTAAAAAAAATAACCCCTGCCTTGCTGGTAAAAGTCCGCTGGGTTCAGCTGGAGCCACCTCTTAACCTCAACAACAACCTCATGTCACTCTGAAACTTTCTTCCACGAGTAGCATCCTGCCTCTGAGTTGATTGATTGTCCTTTCTTCATAATGTCCACCAGAATCACCCCTTTCATGTCCCAGAAGATGGTGGCCATAACTTTTCCTGCAGAGGGAGCCATTTTGAACTTTTTCTTGAGTGGGGAGTCTGCGTGATGCCACTCCATGGATTGGCGTTTTGTTTCAGGTTCAAAGTGGTGTAGCCAAGTCTCATCCCCAGTCACAATTCGTGAAAGGAAGTCCTCCCGTTCTGTCTCGTATCGAACCAACGACTCTGAAGCAATTTCTTTTCTTTGGGCTTTGTGATCTTGTCAGTCAGTTGGCGAGGAACAAACCGTGAACACGCTTTTGAGTATCCCAGTTGCTGAATTATCGTATTCACGTTTCCTTCACTAATTCCTAGCTCCAGTGATAGCTCCTT
Source organism: Bathynomus jamesi (assembly GCA_023014485.1). Lineage (NCBI taxonomy): Eukaryota > Metazoa > Arthropoda > Malacostraca > Isopoda > Cirolanidae > Bathynomus > Bathynomus jamesi. Next base: position 344,755 of record JAJOZX010001158.1, read on the forward strand.
GTATGTGACGTGCCGATTTGATCGAATGATGCTGTTAGCACGTTGTACAGTGTGAGATGTCACAGCCGATGCCGGGCGACCGCTGCGTGGCTCATCATCGAGGCTGGCTCTCCCTCTCTCCGATGATCTCATACGTTTAAATCAGTGTCCAACTGTGCTTCGATCAACAACAGCATCTCCGTAAACGTTTTGTTGACGTTTGTGAATATTTCCAACTGTTTCCTCTGCGGTTAAGAACTCGATAACAGCTCTCTGTTTACGACGCACATCACTGTTAGACGCCATTTTCGAAACTGCGTTAACCATCTGTTTTATACAAGGAGGGGGAGGTTCAAACTGGAAAAATCCGGTTCTGTGAAGCGCAGAAAGTTCAAACTTACGGCCCAAAAGACATTTCAGCCCCATGGCCTATTATTTATCTAAGAAAAAAGGGTGGGGCAAAATATATTGAGTGCCCCTGGTATATATATATATATATAAAGCTCTTACGTGATACTTAGTTTAAGTATTTAATGATAGTTCTATTTTTGGATCAGTCGTAGTGATGTAACTGTGCTTCTTTTTTCATACAAGATCTTCGGTTTACACGTATTTGACATTGAAGACCGCGACCCAAATGAGTTGAGAGTCTTCGAGTAATCTCCTCATGATCTTATTTACGCACGCACGGGGCCTGTGAGGAAGCCCGTTTGAATGGAGCCTTGTTCGCCCTTAATGAAATACTACTCGTGCCCTTCATAGATAACTTTCTACGAAAGATTGGGTTATTTAGTACCATATATGGCATTTATTATACTATTCTTGAGTATTAATGATTAAGCGGTCTTTCGTACTTCGTGTCTTGGGATGCTGATTTTTCGTTATTGAAGCTCGTTATGAACATTACGCGCTTGTTATTTGTTATTTTGTAAAGTTTTATTACGTTCAAGGATATGTAACCAGTCTTGGTTACTAAAATGTAGATTACGTAATGTAGATTATGTAAAAAAAAAATGTTAACAGTAAATTATAACTTTAAATGAAGATGGAAAAAGTGGGGTCTGTTTTTTTATTATTAGGAAAGTTTCACTAACGTCCTTGAGGAGCAATTAAGATGTTTTAGAACTATATCTGCCTGCATTTACTGCGCATTTATTAAAGACACGTATTAAGTAGAATGAATAACATAATTCACGGCCTGGTCTATGTAAATTAGGTCATCGGGGAATTGTAAAACCTTTGAACGCAGGGCGTTCTTGATCCTCTGATAAAACGTAGTAAGAAAGATGGAAGGAACGCCAGATAGAGGCAGATTGTTTGATACGGGAAACACACACACACACACACACGTACAATAGAAGATTTATAGATGATATGGAGGTAGTGAAGAGAGCAGAGAAAGGGGAAAGCTCCTCTCCAAATAGGACTGAAATAGACAAATTAATAGGCGAGGGGAAAGTTAGATGGATGTCGAATTTCAGTATCTTGCATTCAGGTAGATTACCCCTGTATGTATATATATATATATATATATAACAACAACGGGAATTGTTAAAATACTATTAAAAAAATTTCAGTTCCGAGAAATTCACTTAACTGCAGCCCGACACTGATTTGTCAAAGGCTTTGGTACGATGACTAGACAAGAAAGTGACAATACAAAGAGGGTTCAAACACACGCAAGGAATATAGGCCTAATGGGGAAAAAATAAAGGCGAAAGATCGTATTTAGGTACCATAATTAACTGTCATAACTTGAGAGAGGATACGCGTAAACGAAAACGAAATACGATCATTAGCGAAAGGAAATGAAATACCGGTCGATTTTTAGATAATAGAGAAATTATGACCAAAGGAATGCCTAATAAAGCTTGAAGAGCGTTGAAGAAGCGTAGAGAGTAAGAAAAGAGTTCTTTTTAAAGGACTTGGAACGGCTGAAGGTACAGTAGAGTCGGTAGGTATCTTGTACAAGGGTGTTCGTTCTAAATACTGCTACTAATAATAATTTTTTCCATTATCTTTGCTAATCAGAAGGTCTACACTTTCTGCAGGTACCATTTCAAGGAATAATTGTTTTAATTTGAGGTCTAATTGGACAGTCGCAAGTATAGAAACTAATTCGGAGTTCGTTCTCAAACTGTTCTTAAGTTGAACGTCTCTTGGATAACGTTTATGAACTAACAGTGTAAACTGCGACAAAGAAGTGTGAGTGTGTGTGTGTGTGTGTGTGTGTGTGTGTGTGTGTGTGTGTGAACGGAAGGATGACACACAGGATGATGGGAAAAGATTGAGAGAATGGAATTAGAGAGAGAGAGAGTTACAAGGAGTTACAAGGAAAAGAAGTACCTCAAAAGGCCTTGCGGCCCATACCGAGGAGGTACCAATGACAACGGGTGCCAGGGAAAATTTTGTATTTTTCTTTCAACTATCCTAGCAGTAGTAGAAAACTGGATAGAAAAGTAGAAGGCTCTCTCCCCACCCTCCGCTCCCTCCCTGCCAGAGGCAGGTACGGAAAAAGGTTGAAGAAAATACCTTGACCCTGAAAAAGTAGCCAAGGAAATTTTACAGGAAAGTGGAGAATATATAAATAACTCTATATTTAGCTTGCTCACAGAGACACCGAGCAAGCAAACTCCTGCAGAGTTTTCTGAGGTTTTAATCTTAAACTATGAGTGTGTTTAGTACTTTGTCTAGCCTATTTTTAAACAGATTTACACTTTGACTGGAAACAACCTCTGAGGGAAGTTGGTTCCAGATATTAACTATTTTATAGGAAAAGAAATTTCCGCAGACTGAGGTCCTAAATGTCTTTACACACTCAAATAGTGTGCAAGATTTCGTCTAACCTTTTCTTGAACTGATCCACAGAGGAACTGTTCACAACTTCCGAAGGTAACCTGTTCCATGTGTCACAGATCTTATACGTAAAGTAATTCCCACACACACTAGTCCTAAACCGTTTCAAATCCAACTTCCAACCATTGTTGCGAGTTGGGTTATCATTTAAACTAAACATACTTCTAAAATCGACATCGTTGAACCCTCGTAAGAGCTTGAAAACCTCGATCAGTTGACCGCGCAGCCTCCGAGTTTCAAGCGAAAACAAGTTCAGGGCGCGTAACCGTCGATTGTAGCCCATATGCCTAACGGAAGGGATTAACTTTGTGGCCCTCGCCTGCACTCGCTCCAGCCTCTCAATATCTTTCCTGAGAGAGGAGAGAGAGAGAGAGAGAGAGAGAGAGAGAGAGAGAGAGAGAGAGAGCGCGCAATACATCACAGATACTGTGTAATTGCTTCCTTATCTGTTCACTTTTGTTTCATGCCAACACGGAACTATGATTTAGCCAGATGTGGCTGAGACTCTGTTTGGTTTTATCTTCCTAATTGCCATTGGCTGTAAGTACATATTAAAATATAGTCTGAGATAACTTTAACCCTGTAATAATTATCTATTTTTTTTATTAACATCCATGTTGTCTATTCTTGATTAATTTGTCGTTATTCCTTGTTTTTATTGCAAAGATAAAAAAAGCTTTACGATACGCGAGTAAGCCTTTTTTTTACGTTTTTATATTAGCCGTAAATTTTGATTTTAGCATACGAGGCTGAAATGAAGAAAGTCTCCGCTATTCCGTTTTAGTGCCCTTAATAAAAATTAGGTAATCCGTCAACATTTGGCGGCATATTTGGTTTTTAAATGTTAATGTCCCGTTTGTACGTTAGATCGTGTATTAACTTTGTTTCGTACCAGTTATGATCTTTTGGAGACCAACAGCTTAACTTACACTCGGCACAATGAAGGAGGACCGGATCTGCAGAAATAGCCGTAGGTGTGTGTGGGTTTGTAGAATTTTTAATGTCCTCTGGCTTTTGTAGTGAATTAAAAGCTCTTGTTAATATTATTGGTACTCTATTGGAACCGGTCTGAAGGCATTATTGGTTGTAACGTCCAATGCTAGAAGCAGAAGCGCATTTAATTTCAATATTTTTGAAGCGTACTCTTGTATTTACGCATTATAAAAGTTTGGTCCCGGAAAAACAACATTCACTTTAGGAGCCTCACGACTGTTACGCACAAATCTTAATATGGAGAAATTTATATTAACATTTTTTATTTGAAAGTAAACCCAAACCTTATTAATTAATAAGCTAAATCTAATCTTTGCCTGTCTGTCTGTCTGTCTATTTATTTATCCATGTATCTCTTCTTTTACCGTTTCTTCTCCTCCTCTGGGTTTTCTTTTCCACTTTCTTCTCCTTTTCTTCCCGTTTCCTCATCTTTACCTTTCCCGTGTTTCTTCCTAACCGTCATCCGCTTCCTCTCTTCTTTAGAACTAAAATCATAAGCCGTGGCTAACGATTCCCCGAGGAAATTAAAGACGCTTTATTGTCCTACTTCCTAATCTGGAACACTTACAGATCAACAGCTTCTTAAAAAGGAGTTTTTCCCCCTATTCTCCCCCCCCCCCCCCCCTAAAAAAAATCAATAAGCGCCATTTTAGGAAAAGATTTCTAATCCTGCTTTAATTACTGCAGGCAATGTATTACTTGGAAAACTGCCTCGCAACCAAAAGCCAAACCCACCGCCCCCAGTACCCAAATTTTATTTGTTTGATACGATCCATACATGGGGCGCAACCCCGCGGGGCGGTTTCGTTGCTTTCATGGACGCGTAATTCGTCGTGATGGAAGCTTTATACGATGTTCCGTACTCAAAATTTGTGTCTTTTCCATTGGTCATCTTTTCATCGATCGAAAAGGGACACACACACACACACACACACACACACACACACACACACACCCACCAATGAGTAATAATGAGGTCATTTTTCTGTAAAAAAAAAGAAAAGAATTAGAAATAATTAAAGTTTCTCCTTAAGATTTTCGAGTCTTCTCGTTCTTCATAATTTCTCCTTCATTCGAAGTTTTATTAAAGACGAAAACTTCGATGGAAACTTTCGTTGAAGAATTTGAAAAACGGAAAAACGAACCCACGTCGACTCATCAAAAATTGGATCACACTGTTAATTTATGGGTTAACCGTAAATGATTTATTGAAATGGCATTTTTACCATTGTATCTCACAATCAGCACACCTCAAATATATATTGGTTGGTAGATAAATGGGTACCCTAGGTAGCCTTGCGGTTAAGAGGCTGGGCTGCTGATCGGGAGGGCGTGAGATCGAGTCCGGGCGAGGATTTTGTAATTTTGACCGCCCGTGATGGGGCGTGGTTCGGATTCCACGTTAAACTGTAGGTCTGAGGTGGAGTAACAAGCTTGACCTTTGTCAGAATGAACAATTCAGGCAGAAGCAAAACCAACCAAGGTTTGTGTACACACACACACACACACACACACAGGGTGGCGCAAAAGTCGCGCATCATAGGAATTTTCAGTGTTGATTATATTATTTATTTATTTTATTTTTTTTGGGTAGGGGATGGCTGCGAAATTAACAATAGACGAGAGGGTGAGCTTGGTTTTAATGAATGGAATGCCAGGTAAAACAAATCGATGAGTCGGTACATAATTTAAATTCTCTACCGATTCATCTATTTGTTGTACCTGGTATTCCATACATTAAAACCAAGCTTACCCTCTCGTCTATTGTTAATTTTACACCCATCCCCTACCTAAAAGAAAAAAAAAATATAGTCAACACTGAAAATTCTTATGATGTGCGATTTTTGCGCCACCCTGAAATATATATATATATACAGGGTGTTTGAAAACTTTCTGTACAAATTGTAATGGGGGATAGGCAACACCAAGACAAACCCTTTTCGTCTATAAGTGTATGTCCGCTGACGTCACCATTCGGCGCGAGAGGGCGCCGCTGCAATTGGCTAAAAGGTGAAGTGGGCTAGACTCGCGCTTGCCGCGGGCATTCTTAAATCGGACGTAGTACGCGTAACATGGAGTGCTTCACGACTGCTGAGATGGCTGACATGCATATGGTGTATGGGGCTGCCAATGGAAACGGAAGAGCTGCTGTGAGGTTGTACCGACAGCGCTTCCCAAACAGACGTGTGCCAAACCACCAAACGTTTGCGCATTTGCATCGGCGACTGCGAGAAACTGGAACATTCCATGCAAACATGCATGACACTGGTCGGGAGAGAAACGTGCGCACTCCTGACATGGAAGAAGAAATCCTACGGCGATTTGAGGACAATCCAAGAGCAAGCACGCGAGGTGTTGCACATATCCTCGATGTGAACCACGACCTGGTCTGGAGAGTGTTGCACGAGCAGCAGTTACATCCGTTTCATCGTCAGAGAGTCCAGGCATTACAACCTCGGGATTACCCTCTTCGTGTGGAATTCGCACGCTGGTTTCTGCAGCAGACAGCGGTGCAGCCTAATTTTCCGGCTTATGTGCTGTTCTCAGATGAGGCCTGTTTCACACGTGAGTGTGTTTAACATGCACAATTCTCACGTGTGGGTGCACGCAAATCCACATGTTACACGGGTGCATGCTCATCAAGAACGGTTCGCCGTCAATGTTTGGGCGGGTATCGTCCATGGCAAGTTGATTGGGCCGTACCTGCTGCCTGCCCGACTCGACGGGCGGGTTTATCGGATATTTCTTGAAGAAACGTTGCCGGAACTGCTGGAAGATGTTCCCGTGGCTATTCGTAGACGAATGTGGTTTCAACACGACGGGGCCCCAGCACACTCCAGCAACGATGTGCGGGATTATCTGAACGCCACTTTTGGGGACCGATGGATAGGCCGGGGTGGGCCCGTAGCCTGGCCACCGAGATCGCCCGATTTAACATGCCTCGATTTCTTCCTTTGGCACACGTCTGTTTGGGAAGCGCTGTCGGTACAACCTCTCAGCAGCTCTTCCGTTTCCATTGGCAGCCCCATACACCATATGCATGTCAGCCATCTCAGCAGTCGTGAAGCGCTCCATGTTACGCGTACTACGTCCGATTTAAGAATGCTCGCGGCAAGCGTGAGTCTAGCCCACTTCACCTTTTAGCCAATTGCAGCGGCGCCCTCTCGCACCGAATGGTGACGTCAGCGGACATACACTTATAGACGAAAAGGGTTTGTCTTGCTGTTGCCTATCCCCCATTACAATTTGTACAGAAAGTTTTCAAACACCCTGTATATATATATATATATATATATCTATATATATATATTATATATATATATATATATTTTTTTATTGGGATTGTTTAACCTTCGCAACATCTAAGATCATATGACGGAGGGAACCTACAGCTTTACGTGGGATCCGAACCACGGGTCGCTACATAATCTGGGCGCGGAGGATGGTCTCCCATCCAACTACTACCCAGACCCAATATCGCTTAACTTCGCTGATATATATATATATATATATATATATATGTAATGGCTGCAAAGAATTAAATTATTGGGAAAAATTATGTAAATGAAATGTACGGTATATTTGTAGGAGGAAGAGAGGTACCGTACGCCATAATATACACATGGATAATAATAAACTAGTACCAAACCTCGAAATGAACCTTATAATCATCCAAACTACACTAAAAAATAGGAAAGCTAGAATGTGCTTAGTGTTTCCAAATTGACAGCTAGACAAGGAACGTCGTTAACACTGAAAGGAAATACTTTGTCGTCGAAAGGCCAACACTATTTAACCCAGTTAGCAGAACAAATAAGAATAGGCTGGTGTTCCTATGGACGTCTTCAAAAGAAGATTAGACGTCTTAGGACAATTCCAGATGAGCCGGGTGTGCCTGGCTGTGCGAGATGAAGAGCTCAAGAGAGCAATTCTCTCCCTCACCAAAAGCCCCCGAAACACAACCAAGGGGGGACTTGGAGGAGCCGGTGTGTTACAGAAACCTTCCCTGATTCTTCCTTAATGTGTATATTAAATTCGTTGCAGATTACCTGAGCCCTTGGCCCCTCCTTCCTGTATAGAAAAAGTATAGAAAAAATGTCTAAACGAACATAGAATAATAGACAGACGGACAGACCGACAACTAGTATATATATATATATAACCCCTACGTTGAGTGGGCATACGACAAAAGAGAAAAACGAAGAAGAAAATATAAGAGGGATGGAAGAAGGGAAATGGACCCCGTTCGAGAAGCGGGGCTTGGGGGATCAATACTCCTCCGTTAGAACAGGAGAGCCCCGAACCGCCTGTTTATACATTTGCCACAGTATACTGTACATGTAGTTCATTATCACCTCATCAGATGTAACGCTTGTCTGCACGGGGACCGCCTACTTTACTACTGGTTCCCGTCTCATCTTGGCGGAAGTGGGTAAAACGGCGTAACTGAGCTACAATTTGTTTATCCCACTAATTCTTCGTCTTCTACTGATACACACACACACACACACACACACACACACACACACACACACACACACGTTGCAGTATGATTTACAAAACTTAATAAATGGCATATTGCGCTCTTAGCAACGAGGCCTTTAATTAGAAGTTAAATTTTTACTCGTGCTTATTATGTTCATCGTGGCGATATATTAAATTTGAACGAATTGTAAGCAGCGCGAAATTAAAAGTTACATAACTAGAAAGCGGTTGAGTGGGTGTTAGATTTCTATTCATTGCCGGGTGTAGCTCGCGTGACGTTTTGGATTTGTAGTCACGCAGGGACCTCTCCCCGCCGCACGCGGTTCCTGCCCGCTTTCGTCACATATACACTATTATTTGTTTAGCGATTTCCGAGTCGTAATTACCAGCGGGGTGTGATTGCTTCTCGCTTCGTACCGTGCCTGCTGCTAGTCATTCCAATTCTACGTCAGAGTATTTGAGTCGTCATGGAAGCTACCGAACCGTCTTCGTACTGTATAACCTCCCCTTTATAAGGAGTTTTTAACCATTGTTCCTTCTATATGACACTACTACTCTCTCTCTTCACGTATGCACCCTCCTGATCAGATATGCAAAACATCACCGTTTGACCCCGTTTGCTTCTAAAAAGACTATTTATCGGTCTAATTATAAATTAATGAAGCAAACCTACATTCTCGAATAATGTAACCTCTGACATTTACTCGCGTGCATTCGGGCTCCCGCGATTCGCGAAGCTTTACGAAAGGAATCTCTCGTAAGTCGTGTTATAATAACGTCGATCGGCTAAAAATACCATCGTATCGTGTTATGTAGGCCCCAGGCGGCCTAAGTTAATACGAAGGTGGAAGAACCTTTTGCTCTAGCTTTCATCGAGTATTTACTTTACTATTTATAATTATAGAATAAGATTGAGATCGCATTACGTAGTTGGATTTAAATGATGATAACAATGTTTGATTTAAATGATGATAATGCAAGAAGTTTAATTAATCCTTTTCTGCGTGTATGACCTTACACTACTCGTAGGATTGAGTTACAGCTCATTCTACAGCTCATTCTCCGTAGACGAGACCCCGCTTATCACGAAACCACAAGCAGATTAGTCCAGGTTAAAATAACGTCATATACCACCTATTATGCCTCATCTACCGCTTCCTCCCGAGGTGTATTAAAGGCATAAATATAATAACTCTTCGTGATATCACTGAGAAACCACTTACATTAATTAGGTCGTAATCTAATTTTTATCATTGTGGAGCTCGGCTTGTAAGGAAGGTTCCTTCCACGAGCTTATTCCTCGATCGTGAACACCGTTCTTTGCCTTTAATCAGAGACGTTTAAAATTCGAATTTATTGGCCAGCATACTCAAGGAAGCATTTATGCATGCGGGGAACGAACCAAGGACGGGTTTGGTGGCCGAGTTTCCCTTTATCACGTACACTCCAGTAAATGAAGTTCGACGTTGGAAACGCTGTCATAAATTATACCCAGATTGGATTTAGTTTTCAGTAAGCAGTTGTTTATCGATTGAATTGTACTCGCATTTAAAATTTATAATTCTCATTATTATATATATATATATATATACACACACACACACATATATATATATATATATATATATATATAATATATATATATATATATATATATATATACATGTATATATATGTATATATTATAATTTTTTACACCCAAATGTCTCCACCGCGGTGAGGTCGCGTCAGGAACATGCAGGAAGCGCCGCAATCGCTCACATTCATTTCATCAGCTGTCATGACAATAATACACTTGCCTCAGGCCAACATTATCCACAGCCCAGCCACGCAGACTACTAACGGTTTACCCAGACAGCTTCATACACCCTGAGGCGGCACATTGCCAGCCCGTCGCCCCCCCCATATACCACATCGCTCCACTTTTTTCTATCCAGCGCGCGTCTTTCACCCTCCCAGACGTCCATGCCTCGCTGACCCAAAGCTTTCTTCACCCCATCCCTCCATCTCCTCCTCGGGCTACCCTTCCCCTTTCCCCCCCTCCGCCTCCAACACTTAAATCCTCTTTATCATCCTCTCCTCATTCATCCCTTCCATATGCCCAAATCACTTTAACACCCCTCATCTGCTCTCTCCACAAGATTCCTTCGACTCCCACACCTCTCATGACTAACAGTGTTTCTCACATGATCAATTCGCCTCACCCACAGATCGTTCTCAAGCATTTCATTTCCAGTACATCCACCCTTTTCCTTTCCTTCGCATTCGCTACCCAAGCCTCACATCCATACAACACTGTCGGCACTACTATACCCTCATACATACCCATCTTTGCACCCATAGACACTGATCTCTCCTTCCAAACACTTCTTAGAGCACCCAGTTACCTTTGCCCTTTTTTCCACCCTGTGACTCGCCTCACCTGTGAGTCACAGGGTGGAAGAAGGGGGCAAAGGTACTGGGTGCCCTAAGAAGTGTTTGGAAGGAATGATCGGTGTCTATGGGTGCGAAGGTGGGTATATATAATATATATAGTGGTATAGTCTATAGTGGTTAGCGTCGCTGACTACGAATCCATCGGCCCCGGATCGAGATCCTGTGACGGTAGGCGGCGCGCAGCAAACCCCAGCTGTTCATCCTTGCACACAATGAAAAGATTGGTTGGTAGATAAATGGGTACACTGGGTAGCCTAGTGGTTAAGATGCTTTGCTGGTGCTGGTAGGGCGTGGTTCGGATTCCACTTTAAACTGTAGGTCTAAGGTTGAGTGACAAGCTAGACCTTCGTCAGAATGAACAATTCGGGGGGAAGCAAACCCAAGGTTAACCAACCAAGCTATATATATGTTACAACTCAGAATGGGCACCTGAGAAACTTCTATGTTACACACAGACCGTGAATGGAACAAGGAACTCTTCTGGGAAAATTAAATCCATTATAGTCCGAATAAGTAATGGTAAATGACAAATACTAGTTTTTCTTTTTCATGATGGCAGCCCAAAGTGGGCAACGGGTCACTCGCAAAGAGGCCCCAAAATATAGGTGAAGGAAGCTATATTTTAGGGCTTCTTTGCGAGTGACCCGTTTGCGAGTTGCCCACTTTCGGCTTCCATCACGAAAAAGAGCAACTTTAAACTTAAATGACGTTTGATGTACATGTGATACTAACAAACTCTAAATGTCATATGAAAGCATATTTATTAAAGTTTTTAACACACTACATGACAAATTTCTAGGACTCAATATAACCTCCATTTTTTCTCGATATGTTGTTCAATCCGATTTTGCAATTGTTTGAAAACATCCTCCAGTTGCTGCCGGGTGATTTCACGAATTGCATTTGTGATCCTGGCCCTAAATTCATCCAAAAAATGTGGTTTTGATGGGTAAACAACACTTTTAACTTGGCCCCCTTAAAATCAGTTCAGTGAGGACAGGTGAACGAGGTGGCCAAGCAACTAGTTCACCTCTACCGATCCACTTGGCAGGGAGGACTTCTTTCAAGAACTACTGAACGTTCAAAACAGTGGCAGGGAAATCAAGATGATTAAATCCTTCAGATAGCACCTTCTTTCAGCAAGACTGTTCTCCCAGCCATTATGAATGTGACAATTCTTCAATGAAGTCCTCCCAGCAAAGTGGATCGGTAAATTGTAATTCTTTTTACACTAACATTTTTATTAAATTAGGTGGTGTCCTCAGGCTTATGACCACACACACACACACACACACACACACACACACACACACACACACACACACACACACAATTATTGCAAAAATTAGGTGCAGGTGACATTCATGTTTCTAGTACAATATCATTTCTTTGAACGTTGTAAAGATTTATGGTGTATGACAGCATAGCGTTTGTGTCAATCATTTTAGCGATTTTCTTTTTAAGACATTTTCCCTCATGCACAGGAGTGGTTTCGCGCCCTCTTTCGACTGTGATTGGCACCTTCCGTCAGTCATCCTCGAGCTCTAATCTTACAGACAGACGCCAACATTTTATTGGTGTTCTCTTGTTGCGTTTAAAGTTTTGAAAATAAGAGGATAATGTTTGTTTATGAACTTGACTGAAGTCTACGTAATTTTAATATATATATATATATATATATATATAATATATATATATATATTATATATATATATATATATATATATAATATATTTGATGGGTTGGACAAAATAATGGAAACCCATTTTCGTTGCCATATTTTCCGATATCATTAATGGCACTATTACTTCACTAAGTTGATATGTGAATGCATATAACATTGAAAATATCTTGTTCTTGTAGAATAAATAAAAATATGGCGGTTGGAAAAGATGTTAGTGACTGCGAAAGGGGCATGATAGCAGGAGCCCGTTTGGTTGGTGTCTCGCCATTAAAAGTCTCGTAATTGCTCTTCTATCTCGAGGAACAGTTTTGTTTCCGCTTCTCTCTCTCTCTCTCTCTCTCCTCTCTCTCTCTCTCTCAAGTTTAAAATAGGTTGAAATAATGTATAGTCATACATTGGTGGCATTGATGAAATGTAAACCGGTCGAAGATTGGATGGTTTTGTCCTTTGATTCCTTGAACTAATCTGGAATTCCCCTTGTCTGTAACGTAAATTATCCGCGAAACTTTTGCACCCGAATTAAGATTGCCCTTTTGCTTTGTGTTTATTCCCTGCAGCACCAATTCTGAGTGCATGGAACAAGCAGAGCATCGTCATTTCTTTGTAATGAATTTTTCTTTAACTAATTAAAACTCGCTTCTGTCGAAAACTTTTAATTACATTAAAAAGAGAGGAAAATATTAATCTCGAGGGAAGTAAATACGGAGCAAAAATTTTTATTTTCTTAAGGATAAAGTAAATGCAGGTTTTTAAATAGTATTTTCCTAATCGCCTTCGCTTGCCCCCAACTTTTTATTTATTATTAAATAATAAATAATCAAGTCTTTGCCAGTAAAAGATGTATATTACATTGTGCATGAAATTATTTCGAGATTAAGAGCCTATGTACATTGTACACCTTGTCTGCATAGCTTCATTCATTAAATGAGAAAGAGTGTGTGTGTGTAACCCACAACAGAAACCTGATAAATTCACGGTCAAATAATATAGTGTAGAACTACCAATTCCAAATGTACCTAAACACGTGCGTAGACTAGTCTAACAAGGCGTAGGTCTAAACTTAAAATTAGATTAGGCAAGGCTACGCCAAGTAGTTTGCTTTATAATAATAATAATGATGCCCTCCATAAAATAATGCGTTTGCTTTGTTGAGACGTATTTTGCCACAAAATCCTTCAACCAGTTTTAGGCAGAGTTTGAACATAAATTTGCAAATGCAAAAAAAGCCAAACAAAACACTATTTTTCGACTAGTAGAGCGATTTCAGGAGACCGGCTCTGCAAAGATACTCGGGATGATTTACAGGAACAGCTTACTCGTTCGCCAAGAAAGTAAGTCTCACGGCGGACATTACAGGAGATTGACTCAAAAAGAGCACTGTCTATAGAACCCGCGGGAAACGTCAATTTGATCTCTATCATGTCCAGAGTCCTCCGCGAGTTGAGATCAGACAAAGAAAAAAAAAGCTGCCGTACTTCTACTTGTTTAAACACTTTATTCGCTTTCACCCTGGGATTTTGGACACTTTCTCAGCTGATAAGCCTGGTTCCACCTCGGTGAGTATGTGAACAGCCACAATAGTAGGATCTGAGCTACAGAGAATACGTATAGTCAGAAGATAGGAGTGGCGTACCGTCTCTCGGCGAAGGATAGTGGACCACTTCTTGATGGAACCTGTAATAATGACTTTTAAAATTAAATATATACTGTATTACATAATTCTTATATCCAACTACAAGTTCGTTTGTGTATTCTAGTGTTTTTTTTTTTTTGCAGGAAGGAGGGGCCAAGAGCGAATGCCCGCAGAAGCGCCCATTTTACTCATGATATATAGACTATATTACTTAAGCGTAACTTAGTACAAAAGTTTTATCTTTTAATCAATCTCAGAACTCGGTAAAGCCTGAAGCTTAAGAGCCAAATTAAATAAAAATAAATATCAATAGGCCATACAACATTCTACGTTGTATTGTCAAACGATCATTAAAAAGTTCATTGCCCTATTACATACTGAAGAATGTGATGCGTGGTTCGAGGAAGATGGGACACTAGTTCATACAACCACAGAAACGTTGAATTCGTTGAGAACTACTTCGGCGAAAAATTAATAAGTTAGGGACTATCGCTTCATTGATCCCCAGACTTTATTCCACGGGATTATTATCTAAGGAGATACGTTAAAGAACAACCGTATGCTAGCATTCCAAGAGACTTGGTTGCCTTCAAGCAGAACATAACCTCTTGCATCGTCGATATCACGCCTGCTATTCTTCAGTCCGTTTTTGCGAACTTGCAAAAGCTTGAGAATATTTGCATCCAGAAAGTCTCTGTTCATTATTAGCACTTGTAGGATACCGGTTTCTCTCTCTCTCTCTCTCTCTCTCTCTCTCTCTCTCTCTCTCTCTCTCTCGTCTCTCTCTCTCTCTCATTTATATATATATATATATATGCAGGAAGGAGGGGTCAAAGACGAATTCCTGAAAAAACGCCCCTCCCCCCTAGTGGGAAAAGAGAACCAAAATCAAGGTCCAAGGTTTTCGAGATGCCTGGACACTGCGTTTGAAAGATTGGAGGTCATAGACAAGGGGAAAGATGGATTGAACAAGAGTTAACCGGTTGCGTAAATGAAGATTGAAAATATCGAAAATGCCAATTAACCCTTGTGCTAGAGTTGGACAGAAAAGGAATGAGAAAGTGTCGAAAGTATGGTGCTGCGTGTTCTCCTTAAATGGAGAGCACGTAGCACTACTGCGTATTGGTATTAGTACCATTAATGCAAAAAAACCTTGGTTTAACTTGTTCTAATGCTATCCGCAACAGAGAGGAGTCTTTCAGAAGGTACCGTCGCCATCCAACTCCTTACTCTCATTCGGCTCATATTTCTGCCCGGAATCGTGCAAAATCTGTTCTTCGACCCGCCAGAAATTCATTCATCAGACAAAACTGTGAAAACGTATCCAATTCTAATTCTCGCTCTTTTTGGCATATAGCTAAGAACCTCTTCAACAACCTTACTTCCTCTTCTTTCCGGCATATAGCTAAGAACCTCTTCAACAACCTTACTTCCTCTTCTTTCCGGCATATAGCTAAGAACCTCTTCAACAACCTTACTTCCTCTTCTTTCCGGCATATAGCTAAGAACCTCTTCAACAACCTTACTTCCTCTTCTTTCCCTCCTCTTTTCCATTCCGACAGCACAGTTGCCGTCTCTTCTCCTGACAAAGCTGAACTCTTCGCTCAAACTTTCGCTTCCAACTCAACCCTGGACGATTCTGGTGCTGTTCCTCCACCGCCTCCTCCCTCTGACTTTATTATATCTGAAATTAGAATATTTTCGAAAGATGTTCTTTCTGCCCTATCTGGGCTTCAACTCTAGGAAGGCGTAGTCCTGATGGTGTTGTTCCTGTTGTCCTTGAGAACTGTGCTTCAGTGCTGACACCCTGCCTAGGCAAACTCTTTCGTCTTTGTTTTTCATCTGGCACTTTTTCTTCCTGCTGGAAGTTCGCTTTCATTCAGCCTGTCCCAAAGAAGGGTGACCGCTCTCAACCCTCCAACTACCGTCCAATTCCTTTGATTTCTTGCCTTTCTAAAGTTTTTGAATCTATCCTCAATAGGAAAATTCTTAAACACCCGTCTTTTTAGAATCTTCTTTCAGATCGTCAGTATGGGTTCCGCAAGGAACGTTCGACTGGCGATCTTCTTGCATATACAGTATATCTGACTTGGTCATCCTCCTTTCTGGATTTTGGTGAAACTTTTGCTATTGCGCTAGACATATCGAAAGCTTTTGATAGTTTGGCACAGATCTTTAATTTCGAAACTGCCCTCCTTCGGTTTCTGTCCTATCTGTGCCTTCATCTCTAATTTCCTTTCTGGCCGATCTAAAGCTATTAACAGTGGTGTTCGTCAGGGTTCTGGCCTGTCACCCACTCTTTTCCTTTTATTTATTAATCTTTTAAATTTGCACTTCCTGTCCTATTCACTCCTGTGCCGATGATTTCACTCTTCACTTCTCCACCCGCTTCTCAAAGCGTCCCCTCTCAACAGTCACTCCATGATTCGCGTGGGACGGCTATGGTGCACCTGATCTCTGATCTTTCCGCTATTTCTGATTGGGGCAGAGAAAACCTTGTGGCTTTCAGTGCCTCAGAAACTAGGTTCCTCCATCTGTGTACTCATCACAATCTTCCACACGACTATCCCCTTATCCTTTTTCTCTTAACATTCTTGGCGTTTCCTTTTCTCGTGATCTTTCTGGAAAGTTCACATATACTGTATACTACTCTTTCCAAAACAGCTTCTAAGAGGTTAGGTGTGCTGTACTGCCTCCGCAATTTCTACATCCGCTCAATTGTTGTATTGGGTGGCTCAACCCACACAGCCGTACTTGACCGGGTGGAATCGCAGGCTTTTCGTCTCCACTTCCCCGCCTCTTACTGACTGTCTTTAATCCCTCTCTGTTCGCCGCAGTATTGCCTTACTCTCTCTTTACTATCGCTATTATAATGGACACTGCTCTTCTGAGCTCTCTAACTGCATCCCTCCTCCTTTAAGGAGAGCACGCAGTACCAGACTTTCAACACGGTTTCATTCCTTTTCTGTCCAACTCTAACGCAAGAAGGGTTAATCGTATTTTCAGTCTTATCTACTCAACCGGTCAACTCTGGAACAATCTTCCTAAATCCATCTTTCTCCCCGTCTGTGACCTCCAATCTTTCAAACGCAGTGTCTAGGTATCTCCAAAACAGTGGACCTTGATTTTGGCGCTCCTCCTTCTAGGGGGTGGGGCGCTTTTGTGGACGTTCGCCCTTGGCCCCTCCTACCTGCATAAAAAAAAAGAACCAGCCCCGCTGCCGGGTTCTCCGTTCCTGGTATCGGCAGGGGGGAAGCCAGAAGTGGGGACATTTATGGTCTCCTCCCCACGGTACTCCAAGTGTGTAAGATGCATGTATGTATAGTGAAAAATAGGGAGAGAAGTGTGTGTTTGAGAGCATGCTGGACTGCTCACAAGGTAGAGGGGACACGGAAAAAGATCAGCTAAGGAGGAAAGTGACAGGAGAAACGGGAGTTTCAGAACTCCCTCTCTCTTGCCTAACGTCCCTGGTCGATTGGTGTCTACAATAGGGTGTGTCAATTTTAGTAAAGTCAACAATTAAAAAACTACTAATGCTCAAATGGGTGTCCGGACAATTCGTCCCCGGACAATTCGTCCCCGGACAATTCGTCCCCGGACAATTCGTCCCTAGGACAATTCGTCCCCAGACAGTTCGTCCCCAGACAGTTCGTCCCCAGACAGTTCGCCGCGTACAAATAAAATTTATTATCTAAGTTAGGTTTTAGAAAACGTAAAAAACTTCTAATATTTACTATTACATACAGTTACATACAATACATTTTAATAGTAACAAACATTAAAAAACAGATAAAGTGAAAGCATAAAAGGCATTTAAAATTTGAGATTATGGGCAACCCTTTTAAGAACTGAAGCTTATTTATCGAGTCATACTTTTCTATTAATTTTAGTATACGACTCTCTAGATCTCTGTTTTTTCTTCTTAAAAACGACTTCCCCCTGAAGAAATTTCTGCATTTTGCTTCTCGCCAAACCTTCTTCGCGTCGTAGCACGTCTATAAGAGTCCATATATTGGGGTGGATTGCGCTCACCGCACGATTCAGGGCACTGTGAAAAAGCTTCTAAGCCGTTTATGGTACGGGGTTAGGTTAGGTTAGGTTAGGTTAGGTTAGGTTAGGTTTTTACTTGTTTTAAAGCCTAACTTAAATAATAATTTTTAATTATGAAGGTTTTATGAAGAAAAAGTTGCCGAGTGTCTCTTACTTTTATTTTGAAGGCGACGAGTACTTAAGGTCATATTACAATTTAAAACTTAAAAATTAATTTTGTAGGCGACGTACTGTCCGGGGACGAATTGTCCTAGGGACTAATTGTCCGGCGACGAATTGTCCGGGGACGAATTGTCCGGCGACGAATTGTCCGGGGACGAATTGCCATCGCACCGCTCAAATGATATCATTATCTAGCAAACTTAGAAATACCTTTAGGGAAAATGGCATCACCTGCATCTTTGATGGGAAAAGAGATGACACCAAAGTGATGATGGAAGCTGAGGGCAGTGACGGGCAGTTTCCTGGCCTCATTAAGGAAGAACGCTACACAGTGTGCAATGAACCAGGTGGGAAATATTTGTGGCATTTTGTACCAGAGGAAGCTGCAGAGGAGAGAAGTTATGCTGAGGTCATTGCTGATCATCTGGTGAACTGGCTAAGAGAGAGAGGAGCAGACCAAACCCTTTTGGCCATAGGAGGTGACAGTACTAATGTGAATACTGGCTGGGAGGGAGGAGTAATGCATTATGTGGAGGCCAAGCTTAGCAGGAAGTTGGTATGGATTGTCTGTGACTTGCACACTGAGGAGCTGAGTCTCAGGCACCTGGTGACTGCACTGGATGGCAAGACATTGAGCAACAACAAGTGGTCTGGGCCCCTAGGGAAGATGTTAGACACTGCCACTGAGCTGGAGATCAACCCAAACTTCACGAGAATCACTGTTGGTCCTCCTCTACCCCATCTCAGTCAGGAGGTAGTCAAGGATCTCAGCATAGACCAATCATATGGCTACAGAATCATCACTGCCATCAGATCGGGAGAGGTACCTCAGAGTCTAGCTCTTCTGGAGATTGGGCCAGTCTGTCACAGTAGGTGGGTCACCACGGCTTTAAGGTTCTGCAGATTGTGGATTTCCAAACATGGGCTGAAGGGTAGGAACCTGAAGAATCTGAGGATAATTGTGGAATTCATAGTGGGAGTCTACATGCCAAACTGGTTCAACATCAAGTTAAATCACAGCTGGGTGGAGGGTCCCAGGCATGTACTGTATCAGCTGGAGCTGCTCAGAAGTCAGAAGGAGGTGATAGGAATGGTGATACCTACAGTGAAGAGATCAGCCTGGTATGCACACTCTGAGGCTGTGCTCCAGGCCATGCTGTGCAGTGAGGTCGAGGAGGAGAGGAGGGAGGCAGTGAAGAGGATACTGGAAATCAGAGGTGAAGGAGATGAGGACACACAGGTAGGAGACTGCAGTGTCAGACCCAGGAAGACTCCTGACATCAACCCAGATGCCACCAAACTCTCGGAGCTTATTGACTGGAACTCTGGCGTGACTGACCCTCCTCTGACCTGCTCCCTCACCACTGCTGCAATCAAGGAGTTTCTGGATAGACCAATGGAAGTTCCTGCATGGCCCTCACACACACAGTCAGTAGAGAGGTGCGTAAGGATGACAACTGAAGCAGCACAACATGTTTACTCACAAGAGAGGAGGGAGGCGTACATCAGTGGCCAGGTGGCCAGTAGGGAGCTCATGTCCAGGAACAAGAGCAAGGCAGACATGGCATCCTTGGCAAAGTTCAAGAAACCTATCTATATTTCTAAGTTTTAATATTGAAATACAATCAGAATGTCTTTAATTGTATGTAATGTACGTAAAATGTAGTTATATACAATAAAAAAAATACTTGCAAAAATTGCAACTTGCAACTTCAAATATAAGTAGCTAGGAATGGTCAAATCTGGATTTTAAAGCCATATTTCGATTTAGCACATAAAAATGCATCATTTGGTTACTAGTAGTCTTTGAAAATCTAAAGATTTCACTTTGCTCCCTAAAATTGACAGCCCCTAGTCTACAATCTCCCCCCGTTTTTTATATATATATATAATATATAATATATATAATATGATGCAAATCCACAAGGAAAAAGAAAAATTATTCCAAGGTCTTTCGTGTATTCAGAAGTACACCTTGTCAGGGAACATTCCCTGACGAGGTGTACTTCTGAATACACGAAAGGACTTGGAATAATTTTTCTTTTTCCTTGTGGGTTTGCATCATTCATTCATTTCACGTGTTTAATTGTGGCCCATAATTCAGGAAGCATAAGAATAATTGTATTTTTTTTCTAAGAATTCTTGTACTTTCTAATGTTTTTTTTTTCTTTTTGATGAAAAAAATCGAGTGGAGTAATATCTGGTGACGTGGGTGGCCATTCGATAGGACCTCTTCGGCCAATCCATCTGTTGGGGAACGTTTTATCAAAGTATTTAAGAACTTGCATGGCAAAATGAGGAGGTGCACCGTCTTGCTGAAAAAACATGCCACGTCGTTTGTTTATCAGTACGTCATCCAGGTAATTCACCAAGAAG
Source organism: Bathynomus jamesi (assembly GCA_023014485.1). Lineage (NCBI taxonomy): Eukaryota > Metazoa > Arthropoda > Malacostraca > Isopoda > Cirolanidae > Bathynomus > Bathynomus jamesi. Next base: position 365,409 of record JAJOZX010001158.1, read on the forward strand.
AAAATGAAGAAAAAAACTAATTAATTATTAGAAAGTATAAGAATTATTAGAAAAAAGAATACAATTATTCCTATGGTTCCTGAATTATGGGCCACCCAGGTGTATATATATATATATATATAGTGTATATATATATACATATATAACACACACACACACACACATATATATATATATAATATATATATATATATATAAATATACACACACACACATTCTAACTGCAAACACGCAGTAGTATAATTAACGTAAAGAACGACGCTTGTATAGGAGAATATTCCGCGCAAGACGAGAGATAAAGAACGAAAAAATGAAAAAAAATGAGGTAGGTAACCACCCGGGAATCGAACCCGGGATCTTCCGATTTCCCTTTGGGGCATTGGTTCTGCGCGTATGTAGAAGAATTACGACATTTGATTGGGTGAGGCCCGTGGTGTAATGGTTATCACATCTGACCGGCAATCGGAAGATTCCGGGTTCGATTCCCGGGTGGTTACCTCATTTTTTCATTTGTTTCGTTCTTTCTCTCTCGTCTTGCGCGGAATATTCTCCTATACAAGCGTCGTTTTTTACGATATATTATATATATATATATATATATATATATATATATATATATATATATATACACCCGGTGCGGCAAAAGTAACGCCCTTTTAATAATTGTACATCTTTTTTTAAGGTGTATTGAGCCAACCACAAAATTATTTAAATTCCAGTTATTTTTTAGTTTTTACTGAGAAAGTACTTATTATTTTTCTTAAAATGCTGTATTTTTCTTAAAAACCTTATTATTTCTCTTAAAATGCTGTAATTGATTTATTTCCTTCAATAAAAGAGAATAAACTAAAAAGGGCGTTATTTTTGCCGCACCCGTTATATATATATATATACTAATGCGATGTTTTTTTAGGTTCGGTTTTTCTTTTGAAACCCCACCCCCTCTTTTTTCAAGTGTTCTTCAAAGTAGTTTTATTATAACTTAAAAGAACAACAACTTCCTTTTGACATATTTTACTCTTACTAATGAACATAATATACTTTAATTATCTCGTGTTACTAAAATAATTAGGTACTTTGCTAATAGTAAGAAGCCAAGTACAGTAATTAGTGTTGCATATTGTGTGTACAGTACAAACACACAATATGCAACACTAATTACTGCGTGTATATACAATACAATGTACAATTAATATCCTTACAGATACGTTTTTAATTGCGTATGAATTATTACGTTAATATAACCTCTTATATTCAACCAGTTATATTCAAAGCTTATTTTGAATATGGTATATTCTCCCTGATTGCTATTAATTGTTAAAAAGTGGAGTTGAAAATACTTTATTAGATATCCTCACAGGCAGTTTTCTTAGCCTTGGGTCGTGGAAGTGCTCAGTCAGTGGGGGGGTCCTAGTGCTTTGACGACCCCCTCCCCTCCCCCTCCCCCAAAAATCAGTCTGCAGGAAAAATGGAAGTTTATATTTTGAGTTGAAATTACAAAATATGTAAAATCAGACAATTTTTTTTTTTAATGAAAAACTCTTACCTGTAATAGTTTTACAATTTAAATTATTTTTATTAGTCGTAATTATCTTAAGTGTTAATCTACCTGTGCCTGCTTTGCTTTTCTTAATCTTATATTCGGTTGAATATACTGTAAACCAGGGGTCAACAACCCGGGCGGTAGCGCCCACTAGTGGGTCACATTAAAGGTAATTAAACATTATTTCATTATTTATTTTATCGATTATGTTGATTTATTCTTTTTGATCCAAGGTGGGCTTTTTAATTTTCAAAAAATCGTAAAAGTGGGCGGTGTGACAAAAAAAAGGTTGGTGACCCTGCTGTAAACGAAACGCAAAGTAAACGCATGGACAATCAATTTTCGCTTTGTTTCAATTGCAACCATTGATGAGAAGCGCCACAATTTCGCGTAAGTGTGACCTCATCTGGGACCGTCCTGAGCCAGGCATCCAGTCTTTTTTTGACACCATTGATATTCCTGATATCTTTTCGGTAGTTCTTAGCCCTCTGACAACCAAACTATTTTCCTTCAGAGTCGAGGATGCCCCTTTTCTGGCCTTTTAGTTTAGGAAAGTAGACTGTATGGGTTCCATTTTCCAGTGTTGTTTGGATGGTTACTGGGTTCAGTTTGAGGTCAGCACTAGTTTTTCAATTATTTCATGTATATTATGGTGCATCTCATCTTCTTTCCAGCGAATATAGATTTAATGTACTTAGTCTTTGTGGATAAAGGTTTCTTTCGGTGGTTCTTTTGTAGACGTAATTCGCGCATGTTGCTTCTAAAACTTCCGTAATACAAATAGTCATCAATGTTGCTTAAATTATTCTATTTCTTCAAATTCATAATATCTAAGTAAATATTCGGTTTTTTTAAAATTATAATTAAGGTAAATTTGTCGTAACTTTATACATTAAATCATAGATATTTACGAATTATTACAGTTAAAGTGCCCCATTCCACTTGCCATGGAAACTGAGCACATTGTAAAAGCGGGAAAAAAAATGGTATCTATTCGTTTTATAATATTCAGAGGAACAGAACTTTTGTTACCGACTATATATATTATATATATATATATATATATATATATATATATATTATAATATATAATTTATTGGGGTTGTTTAACCTCCTTCGCAACATCTAAGGTCATATGACAGAGGGGACCTACAGCTTTACGTGGGATTCAAACCACGGGTCGCTACATAATGTGGGCTCGGAGGACGGTCTCCCATCCAACTACTACCCAGACTCAGTCACTTAACTTCGCATATATATATATATATATATATATATATATATATATATATATATATATATATATATATATATAGAGAGAGAGAGAGAGAGGCCCACGGAGGAAACAGATTTTGTAGTATTTACCGAAATGCCCACCAGAGGACGTCACTAAGGGCTATGAAAGTGTGGGTTCCTTCTCAAATCATTCTCACTTGCCATCTTCTCGTTTTTGTCATTACGTCTCTCTCACGCCTTCGTCATTAACACCACTCGTCACGCCACCTGCTCCGGCCCTCGCCGGAGAACGGCCCACTGTTCCTTCAAGGCTCCGGTCGAGCATACACGAAGTCTATCATCAAGTAGGGCTCTCTACAAGCCATAGTTCACTAAACTCGTTCTCATTTTGCTCGTTACTCCTCGTGAATCTCTTCTTTCACGTACTGCCGTTCGACCTCAGCCCGCCTCAGTCCCTCAAACAACATCTCAACAATACACGAAGCGAATCAACACTTGAGGCGACTTACAATTTCATCCCGCCGAAAGCAAACGTCACTCTACAGGCGTCATCCTTCTGGCCCTGGCTTCACTCATCCTTCACCATAATTCGATCGGCGCCCATTCAACAAGTACCTCAACACGTCTTCAGAGTTATCCACGTCGAAACGCAATACGGTCAAACTTCACGTAGGCCCAAGTCAGTCTTCAGAGTTATCCACGTCGAAACGCAGGACGGTAAACCTTCACGTAGGTTTCTTCAGTTTCCAGAGTTATCCAGCGTGCGGTAAGCCTCTTGTCGTCCCTCACTCGGCCTACAGTGTTTTGTTACGTCGTCCTAGACTATTCAGGATTCAAAGCTGAAAAGTGTACAAACTCAGCCTAATCGCGTAGGCCCTAAAAAGTGCCTTCAATACCGTTCAAACTACCTCTCCCGTTAAAACCGCAGTAGGCGTATTCAAGTGTTATACCAATACCGTAGTTTTGTATCACCTTGTTATTGTGTGTTCACTCGTATAACTTACTTATTTTGCATCCGATTGTTTATGTACTCTTTTATGCATTCATCTTTTACCGACCTAATCCATTTATTGTACCACACCGTACTTTCATTATCTCACTTATTATTGGCTTAATCACTCACTCTGTGTTCACCTCGGCATATCTCTTTAGCCTACCTGAATTAATGTATTACTTAACATTTAGACTGTATAACCATTTCTTATTGCTAATAATCGGTCATCTTTAGCATAGTATAAATACCGTTATATAATTGTTAATCGCTATAAATACCGTTATAGAATTGTTAATCACTGTGAACAAATAATTTATTTGTTTTCCTAATTAAACACAAAACAACAAAGTAATTTCTCTCTCCATATTAAATGTTGTTTGTTTGGGTTGTAATCCTCAAGCTGCTGACCCTAATTATTCATTTCAATTTAATTCATAAATTATAGTAAGCCTACTTTCTTGACCACATCAAATTGGTGATCCGTAGGCCACCATATATATGTAGAGAACAGACAAAGGAATTCTTTTCCCCACCATTCTCAAACATCTTGGAACCATCAGGAATCGAAAAACACGCGTGGTTTTGTCAAGGAAAGAGAAACAACAGGACGCTTGTTTAGGCGTTTCACAGGCCCGCGAAAGTTAGCGTCCTACGAGCTTATAAAAGGCAGAGTCCACTGAAACTCCTCCTCACACCTCAGCTACGAGTCAGCTACACCTCACTTCTCACTCCTCGCTTGCCATTAGCTCGTTTTGGTCGGCACGCTTCACACTCAGCACCTTCGTCAGTAGCACCCATCGTCAAGCCACCCGCTCTCCGGCCTTCGCCGGAGAGCGGCCTGCTGTTCCTTCAAGACTTCAGTCGGGCTTACATGAAGTCTATCATCAAGTAAGGCTCTCTACCAACTCTCACTTCGCTAGCTACGTCCCCTTGTGACTCTACTCTCTCTACGCAGCGCCATCATCGATTTTAGCCGGCTGCATTCCAAGTCACACCTCAACCGTTATACCAGAACGAAGCAACACTTGAAGTACGCTACAGTTCCTTCCTGCAAGAAAAAACGTCACTGCTGTAGGGCGTAGTGTAGGCGTCCCACTGGTTTCTTACCAGTTCTCGACCGGCTTTCAACTTTCATTCTTAAGGACGCCGGCAAGATTCACCACGCTACAGAAGTGTTGGTTTACGTCGTCGTCGTCGGCCTAGGCAAGCTACGGCTTGGGACCGTAGCGCATCTATCCGGTATAGGTTAACCTGGATGATGTAGCCATAAGCACTGCCGCTAGTTAAGTGCCAACCAGTGATTATCTCACTAGCCGTATTGAGTCCGTTAGGCGAAACTGCGACAGTACCAAAGGTGGAAAATATAACCCTTGGATTTCTATTATTTATTTGTAAAATGGACATGGTATTAGATTAAAATAAATATTTGAATATAAATAATTAACTGACAATTGTGATATATAATTAATTATGTTTACATACAATAAAATAATACAGTATACATAAAATTAGTATTAATGTGGTTCACAATTGAATTATGATGGGTAACTAATTTAAAATGAATTTATAACTATTCCGAAATTCAAGACGGTAAAATTAACATTTATCTTGAAACTAAAATAAGAGTATTCACTACACACTCCCCCACCAGAGAGGAAGTTCAAAGAGTTCCGAACGACACAGATTTCCGCTGGACCTTTTTGGTAGCTACATGTACCTCGCTTAAGGTTGATTCCAAAAACGCAGGCTTAAGACGATCGATAGAAACCTTGTCGACCTTGGAACCGCGCTGGATGAGAAATGATTTGCGCGTACGTCGGAGAACTTCATAGGGCCCGTCATATGGACATTGGAGAGGCCGTTTTGGGACAGGTACACGAACGAAAACGTGGGTGCAAGACTGGAGGGCTGGGGAAACAAAGATGTTCTGTTGGCTTGTCAATCGAGGGGGAACAGGCTGAAGGGACTGCATGTGAGAGGAAAGTGTTTGAGCGAATTCCGTAGGATCACATGACTTATCCCCTGCAGTGAAGTAGCCACCTGGTAGCCGCAGTGTTGTTCCATAGACTAGTTCAGCCGCTGTAGTCTTCAGATCACTCTTAAATGCAGAGCGAATACCAAGCAACACGAGTGGAAGCTTATCCATCCAATGGGAGTCTTCGTGACACATAAGGGATGACTTCAGCTGGCGATGGAAGCGTTCGACGAGGCGTTAGCTTGCGGATGATACGCACAGGTATGCGCATGTACTGTACCCAACAAGCTGGTAAACTTCTTCCAAAGCGAAGACTCAAATTGGCGACCTTGGTCAGTGATGACTTTTGTCGGCAATCCAAATCTTGATACCCATCCATGAAGAAAGGCTCTTGCAACAGTGTCCGCTTGGATATCAGGAAGTGGGATGGCTTCAGGCCATCTGAAAAGCGGTCGAGACAGGTGAGCAGATAACGTTGGCCTTGAATCACTGGAAGAGGGCCAACAATGTCTACATGAATTACCTCAAATCGCTGGGATGGGGGCGGAAATGCGTCAAAGGGGGACCTGGTGTGCCTTTGGACTTTGGCACGCTGGCAGGCAAGGCACGTTTTGGTCCAATGTTTGACATCCTTCCGCATCGGGCCAAACAAAGCGAGAGGTAACCAGGTGTTGCGAAGCACGGATACCAGGATGGGAGGGCTTATGAAGATCCGTGAAGACTGCTTTTCTGTGACATGGAGGGACATAAGGGCGAATAGCAGCTGTTGATACGTCGCAATAGAGGGGCACAGACAATCCTGGCATACTCATTTTCTTGAGGGAAAGTGAGTGAGTGAGTGAGTGGAGTCTTCTCTGAGCAGTTCTTGTAGTTCCGTATCCTTATCTTGATCCTGTGCAATAGCATTCCACAGTGTAGAGCTGAGGGTAACAGAAGTAATCTCTATTCTTGAAAGTGCATCCGCTGGAGTGTTCAAGACACCTTTGATGTGGCGGATATCTGTGGTAAATTGCGAGATATAATCGAGTTGCCTGATGACTCTGGGAGAGTGGTTACAGCTGTTTTTATTGAAGACAGTGACCAAAGGTTTGTGGTCGGTAAAAACACAAAACTCTCGGCCTTCAAGGAAATGTTGAAAATGTTTCACGTTTAAGTAAATAGCAAGAAGTTCACGTCCGAAAGCACTATAACGCGTTTGGGCTGGCTGCAGCTTTTTCGAGTAAAACGCGATGGGTGCTTGTTGACCGTTAATGGTTTGTTCCAACACCCCACCGATCGCAACATCTGAGGCATCGACCGTCAGAGTTAGGGGGGCATCACTGATAGGAAATGACAGAGACAATGCACTATTGATAGCATTTTTGGCATTGTCGAACGCCTGTAAACTATCGCTACACCATACCAATTTCGTTACCTTGCGTTTGTGTGTGATCATAGCGTGTAGAGGAGCAAGAACACTGGCACAGTTTTTAATGAACTTGTGGTAATAATTTACCAAACCTAGAAACCGACGTAACTCACGCTGATTATTTGGCATAGGGTAATTTTTTATCACTTCACACTTGTCCTGAAGGGGGGTAATTCCGTGCTGCGAAATCGTGTGACCAAGAAATTCCAAGGTTGGCTGTGCAAACACACACTTAGATGCATTAATAGTAACACCGTATTGTTCTAAGCGTTGAAAGAGGAGTGAAAGATGTTCCTTATGTTCCTCTTCCGTTGAGCTGGCCACAAGCAAATCATCGATGTAGGCATAAACAAAGTCTAAGCCTCTAGTGACCTCATCTATAAACCTCTGAAAGGTTTGCGCAGCATTCCGTAGCCCGAACGGCATCTTCAAAAATTCGAATAACCCAAATGGTGTACAAACTGCAGTCTTGGGAATATCCGAAGGCTCTACGGGAATGTGGTGGAAAGCCTTAACGAGATCTATTTTACTGAAGATAGATTTGCCGTGGAGAAGAGAAGTAAAGTCTTGGACATTTGGTACCGGATATCGGTCCGGGATGGTTGTCGAATTCAAAACCGGTAATCCCCACATGGTCTCCAGTCTCCTGACTTCTTCTGGACCAGGTGTAGGGAAGAGGACCAACTGCGTTTGGAAGGTCTTATTATCCCAAGATCTATCATAAGCTGGAATTCCGATTTGGCAGCTTTCAGTTTGTCCGGGGCAAGACGTCTGGGTTTTGCAAACACAGGGGGACCTTTTGTTGTAATGTGATGGGTAATGGTGTGCTTAATGGTATCACCCATCTGCATCGGTTGAAGAATTCCTGGATATCGCTGGAAAAGGCACTGGTACATGGAATTAGGGGGAACGATGGAAAGTGCAGAGTTCGAGGCGTCCGGAAGGGCAACCTGTTTGGCAAGAACAGAAAGCAGTGTGGCCTGGTCGCATAAACGTCGCTTGTCAAGATCCACCAGGAGTTTGAAATGCTGGAGGAAGTCAGCGCCGATTATGGGATGCTGCACTTGAGCACAGATGAAAATCCACTTGAAGGATCGGTGAAGGCCCAAGTTTAGTTCACGCGACTGAGTACCGTACGTGGGTATGCGTGAACCGTTAGCAGCGTATAGAGGCGGAGATTCCGAGTGCGTATGACCAGATTTTTGAGGGAATACACTGACTGACGCTCCGGTATCGACCAAGAAATTGACACCAGAGTTCCTGTCCTTTATGAATAACAGGTTGGCAGTGCGAGTACTAGACGCCATTAGGACTCGCTGCTGGGGTTTTCCGACGAAAAATTGCAAGGGGAGATGCACTTCCTAGCCTTCTTTCCAAATTTCGAGTGGTAGAAGCAGATCTTCCCGGAACTCGAACGATGCCTCTTCGTAAATCTTGACCGAGAATGGCTTCTTTGCCGTTGATTTTGTAGCAGAGAACAAACGTGGTTGAGTTGTTGACTTAACTCCTCCACTTTCAACTCCAGTTCCGATTGTGTGTTCACGTTGTTGACCGGAGCTGTGTCAATCTCCACTACTTTGTCGGCAGTTTCTGCTAGTTTATCAACTGGAGTAGCAGGATCCATAGTGGCCAAGACACGCTGAGCTGATGGAGGAAGTTTCTGCAAGAACAACTGTCTAAAGATGTCCTTATCGAAGGTTTGTGCGCGTTCGCCTAGAGCGCACTGCATAGCCCTCAGCATTTGAGTGGGCTTACGGTCTCCAAGTTCTTCTTTTGAGATTAACTGATGTAGTTTCTCACGCTCGGAGACAGTGGTGCGGCACAGGATGGCAGACTTCAGATCGTTGTATGGGTCCTCACTCGTGGAAGTAGACACGATGACGTCACGGACTTCAGAGATGATGCTCGCTGGTAGAGAGGACAAAACATGATCGTATTTCGTCCTGCTAGCGGTGATCCTTCCCAAGTTGAATTGTGATTCCACTTGGTGGAACCAAATAAATGGATCACCCGGCCAGAAGACGGGGAGCTTTACGCTCAAGTGGGAGATGGCACCAGCGTCGTCAGGCATCTTCTCCTATGCTTGCTGACGTACAAGCAAGACGACAAGTTACCAACGAAGGAGTGGAGGTTGAGACGAGCGCAGGCACAGAGCGCACGGGCAGGGGTGAGGGGCAGAGGGCACGAGCGACATTACAGTCTGATCCTAGTCGCTCGGGTGAAGGGGGTGATGGGCACGAACGACGTTACAGTCTGGTCCTAGTCGCTCGGATGAAGGGGGTGATGGGCACGAACGACGTTACAGTCTAATCCTAGTCGTTCGGGTAAAAGGGGGAATCCAACTCCGGAGTCACCAATTGTTGGTTTACGTCGTCGTCGTCGGCCTAGGCAAGCTACGGCTTGGGACCGTAGCGCATCTATCCGGTATAGGTTAACCTGGATGATGTAGCCATAAGCACTGCCGCTAGTTAAGTGCCAACCAGTGATTATCTCACTAGCCGTATTGAGTCCGTTAGGCGAAACTGCGACAGTACCAAAGGTGGAAAATATAACCCTTGGATTTCTATTATTTATTTGTAAAATGGACATGGTATTAGATTAAAATAAATATTTGAATATAAATAATTAACTGACAATTGTGATATATAATTAATTATGTTTACATACAATAAAATAATACAGTATACATAAAATTAGTATTAATGTGGTTCACAATTGAATTATGATGGGTAACTAATTTAAAATGAATTTATAACTATTCCGAAATTCAAGACGGTAAAATTAACATTTATCTTGAAACTAAAATAAGAGTATTCACTACAGAAGCATCTTTCGAGGACCAGGTCCATGAACCCCTATTAAGCTACAAGCCTCAAACCATTTCGTTTCGCTCATCCTCCACCACTTTACGATCGGCGCCTGTTCAACAAGTTTTCAATAGTCCCGCTACCGTCTTCAAGGTCATCCTCGACGGGTGAGACGCATACAGTCAACCTCATCTAGGCATTCAGTCTCCGAAGTCATTACTGCCCAGATATCGGTCAACCCAACAAGTAGGTCTTCAAGCTACAGAGATTCATTTGCGGTAAGCTTCTTGTCGGTTCTCACTAGGCCTACCGTTGCCTTGTACGTCTTGCTTCGACAAGATCTGCCTAATCGCGTAGGCCCCAAAAGTGTTTATCAATACCGTTTCAAACTAACTTTCCCGTTAAGACTGCAGTAGGCCTATTTCAAGTGTCGTACCAATATCGTAGTTTTGTTCACCCTGTAGTTGTAATCACTGGTATAATTTACTTATCGTGCATCCTACTGTTCATATGTTCTTTTATGCCTTTCATTCTTCACGGCCTAATCTACTTACTGTGGCAAACGTACGGGCATTATTTCAGCTATCACTAGGCTACATCATTTATTCTGTGTTCACTTTTGCATAATTCATTATTAGCCTATCAAAATCAGTGTATTACGTAATCCATTTACTGTACCTACCGTATGTACATTATTTCAGTTGTCCATAGGCTAGATTTATTTATTCTGTGTCCACGCCGAATATCTCATTAGCCTACCTAAATTAGTGTTGTTATTATAATTACTTAACAATTAGTCTGTATAACCATTTTTCTTATTGCCAAACTCAGACATATTTAGCATAGTACAAATGCCGTTATATCATTGTTAATCATTATAAATACCGTTATTGCATTGTTATTCACTGTGAACATATAATTGAATTATTTTCCTAATTAAACAAAACAACAAGGTAATTTCTTTAACCTTGTTAATATTGCTTGGTGTGTAAGCCGAGCTGGTGACCCTTAAACATTCATTCCAATGTCATCATTCATAAATTATAGTAAGCCTACTTCCTTAACCACAGCAAATCGGTGATTCGTAGACCATTATAAATTAGTGAATCTAGGCCACTATAAATTGGTAACTCTAGCCTTGTCATTTAACATTCAATCATTAACCTTCAATCATTCTCAATCAATTAACCATTATCATTATCATTATTATAGTGCCAACTTTACGCTATAAACCGGTAACATCAAAATGGTTAAGATTAGGCAGCATATATATATATATATATATATATATACACACGGTGAACCAAAAGTAGGTGGACAGTAGGTTGAATACGGTTTGTGTTATATTATATTATAACTATGGTGTTCATTATAATTATGGTGTTTGTGTTATATTATATTAAATATTATAACTAAATTTATTTAAATTTTATTTTGTATTATAGTATACAAAAAAATTAAATATGTATTCTCAAAATAAACGTTATCATTTACTGTCCACCTACTTTTGGTTCACCCTATATATATATATATTATTTATTTATTTATTTATAATCTAACCTTAGTAACATTGAACCGAAAAGGGCGCGATAAGTATTTAGGACGAAATTGAAGGCTTGTATAAATTTTGTAGTGTTCCGAGGTACCAAAAGTGTTACTTCACAAAAAAAATTGCCGTTACACCCGTGAATTATGACACCACTCGACCTCACTTATGCCAAGTTACACACACACACACACACACACACACACACACACACACAACGTAATTAGGCATGTAACAGAGTAAATACCTAATCTTGTACAGTTACCTGTAATGCATAAATCTGAAATGAAGTTAATCATATTATATTAAGGGAGCATTTCGCATTTTTGCGTGATGAATGAAGTCATGAATAGCGTTGCCTCGCAGCCCTACATTTTGGGCCGCAGTCATTATACAAATACTCATTTAGGAGGTCGTTATATTTCCCTGGTTAAGTGCAAGTTAGGGCCGAGACCGCGTATCAGTGGTTTGTCGATTGTATGGGGCGGATTCATATATTCTCAAAGGGCAGGAATTTAAGGCCTAGCTTATCATATCATATATTATGTTTCGAGTTTGAAGTAAAGACTAAATTTTTAAAGTTTTTATTTTACTTTTTAGGAATGTAGAAAAGGCTTCCGCCTTTTTCCTGAGGAGCGTAACTCACTCCCATATTAGCCATTGCGTTATTCTACCCCCCCCCCCCTCAAGGTCCCAAAACAAGACATTAATGTGAATATTTGTTTTAGTTTTTAAAGTATTACTTTCATAAATTTAATTTAAAATACATTTTCCTCTGAGACTGGACTTATGGGACACCCTGTATATATATACACCCTTAAAATGCTAAAAAAAAAAGCTTTTTAAAATCCAATTAAACTTTACTTATCCACAAGAAAAAGTATATTGTTTATATTATATATTTTCTATAATTATTTATTTCTATAGAGAAGAAAGCTTTTTCTCGTAAAAAATAAGAAAAAATTGAATTGTCGTAATTTAAAGAAAGTATTTTTTTTAAGCTTTTAAAAATCCTTTTCATTAGAGTAGAAAAAGCGTCTAATGAGCGACTGTCTAATTGTTATAATATAATATAATATCCTTACAATGTTAAGTACTTAATTATACGTCGATTAATTATCCTTTTCACTCGTAATTAAAGTAGGAATTATAAAAAGGTTTGTTATCTTCCAGTTTGTTCTTGAGGGGAAAAAAAATTTCCCTCAACTGACTTTCCAATTTCGCCTCTATTTATTTTATCGGTACGCGCGAAGCGATAACATCGAGATTTGTCATTCGCTCGGAAGTAAATGAAGTAATGAAGACATTACCTGCCCTATACTCTATCGCATTATATACGCAGGAATGTAGATTATAGGTACGGTACAGTTCTGTGTGCGTACGAGTCGTATGCCAAATACGACCTATTTTCCTTTTGTATTGCGCATGATTTTGCCTAATCGGGTTCGAACCCTATATAATATGTGTGTGTGTGTGTTATCAATGTTTTGTCTGGGAGGCGCGCATTATTGATATTTTCTTGAGTTGGTTGAAGCCCCCACCGGATTACGTCCGCCGTTTGCCTTGTAATTAACTTCTGTACACGCGTGAAGTAAAGCGTAATCTATGATTTAATATCGATCAGACGAAAGGATATTGGTTCAGGAACGAAGGTTGGCCGCTTTATTAAAGTTGTACGAACTGTGTACGAAACGAATACTAGATCTTTTGCGCACGTCTTCCATTATCAGCGTAATTGCATTGTGCTCTGCTGTTATGCATCAGGAGTACCTAATTAAGGCTTTTAATTGAAGGCAGGTTGTTCACTCCGTCTGGCCTTTATGTAAATATATGTAATACGAATATTATATATTTGATACGTAATGGGCATACTTGAATTTGTTATATATATATACCCCCTAATTTACGCGCCCCCCCATTTGCGCGGTTTCGGATCAACGCAGTCAAAAAAATATTTAGTTTTTTTTATAAATAAATATAAAGGCACTGGTGGTTAAGAAGCCAGCTCCAAGAGAGACTAATCTTGAGTGTTATTTTTTTATTATTTATTATATCTTGTTATATATTTTTACCTTTTTTTTTTACAGATGAGCTTATGTATTTATTTAATTAATATTTTTTGGCAGATAATTATTAGTAGTATTATTTTATTTAATTTTTACTTTTTGGGGTGTCTTGGAGTTGGGGGGCTCGTACTTAGCACATTGAATTATATGGTATAGTTCCCCGAATTTACACAGAATTCATTTTACGCTAAAAGTTCAAGAACTGCATCTACCGCATAAATTGGGGGATTACTGTATATATCGGGGCCAAAAAAAGTAACGCAATACGATATTCGATACATTCGCAAAAATGTATCTCGTGACGATACTAGATAATGAATAATATATGTATCGCGATACGATATGAATAATATATGTATCGCGATACGATATATATATATATATATATATATATATATACACAGGGTGTCTCAAAAGTCACTATCTATTTCGGTGACATTAGATGTTTTTTTTAAAAATGCTATGCTGGCATAAAGATATGTACTGGTGCAAATTTGTGTATTTAAAAAAGGTTAATTGGTTTATTATCTTGACATGCTTGAACAATTCCTCGAACCTCAACTTCTTACAGATGGCATTCTTAACACAGTAGTTTTTCAGCAGGATGGAGCACCGTGCCATTATGCAATAATTGTACGTGATTATCTTGACAGACGCTTCCCGGTCGCTGGATTGGTCGTGGAGGAACACAACCATGGGCAGCACGTTCACCCGATTTAACACCATTAGATTGTTTCGCCTGGGGTTTCATTAAGTCTAAGGTGTACACTGGTAGAAGAATTAGTGATGTAGCCGAACTTCGAAATCGTATTACCGATGCAGTTCAGAAAATAACACCTCAAATGCTGGAAAGTGTGTTCCGGGAAACAACTTATCGCTTTGAGCTCTGTAGAGACACTGATGGTCGCCATGTGGAGACAGATAAATAAATAGCACTAATTCTTCGTGGCACTTACTTTGAAATAAATATATTTTTCATGTCTTAAACCAGTTTTTCGTAATTCCCATTATTTTTCAAAATAGATAGTGACTTTTGAGACACCCTGTATATATATATATATATATATATATATATATATATAATATATTGTCATATGGACTATAATCTGCCAATAAACCTTTTCATTTACACACATACACACACACACACACACACACACACGACATTGAAACAACTGAATTACTTTCTATTTTTATCGAATTTTGCAAACAGTGGCTTGTCAAACAATTCATCAGACATTCTGTTTCTCTTTGAAGGAAAGAGATTTCCAGCTATGCTAAAAAGTCTCTCAACCGGAGCGCTTGATGGCAGTGTAGTGTTGTATTTTATGAACAGTTCTTTTATGAAAGGATACATATGTAATTGTTGAATGTCTGATAAATAATTAGATAATTCTTGACGAGGTTTGTTCTCAGCCTCACAAATTTATCACTGCTGAATCTTTGATAAAGTATCGTGTTACTGACACTTATTTGTATCGTATCTTTCGATACGATACAAGATACAGAAAATGTATCGCGATACCACGCCACCCTATATATATATATATATATATATATATATATATATATATATATATATATATATATATATATTATATATATATATCGAAATAAACATTTTTAAGAAATGTTTCCCATACACGTTTAAGGTGCTTCAACACTGTTCAGTGAACTGGACAAATTATATATGACCTTAGTTAAACACTCTGTGAACATAATATGCTCGATAATACATCTTACATGTCTCGTTATACGATTTAATATTTATAATATGCATGATTCATATATGTAGGTGCGTGTAATTACGCATTATAACTGATAAATCTAAGAAAAATAGGCCTTATCTTCCATTTCCAGCACTATTCATATTGAAACTGTCATCAAACTCTTATTTTTGATTGTACAGCCATCAGATTTCTTGGGAAAAAAAATAATGATGTTTGAAAGGATACTAGGTAATTTTTATTGTTCAGTGATCGGTATACTGAACACAATGCGAGACAAGGTTAAAGCCGGGTTTACACGGTGAGAGCTACTCGCGCGAGTAACTCTCACGTCTGGACATGAGAGTACTCTCATGAGATAGTCTCGTGAGAGTAGCTGTTGACACGCGTTGGTCACTCGCAGTGATAGTTGACATCGAAATGCCATCAAGGCAGGTTGTTGCTGCGGCAACCCGAGTGTTTTGTGAAATAATGAGACGCACACGAAAAAAAAAATGTAGAATATGGGTAATAAAATGGATTGGTAGGAGAAAAGAAACAGGTGCTTCAAATTTACTTTTACAGGAACTCCGAGGGGAAGATGAAAGAAGCTTTAATAATTTTCTACGACTAGATAAAATTCAGTTTGACTTTTTACTAACGAATGTTACAACTGCAATTCAGAAACAGGATACACGCATGAGAAGAGCGCTGCCTGCCAAAATAAAATTGGAAATTACTTTGCGGTACATTGCAACAGGCGATTCATTTGTCAGCCAATTTAAACCATGATAATTTGCTGGTATATACGTCTTCTGTCCCAGCTCCACTTTTCTTACTTTTTATAACTTTTGTTGCCTCTTGTCTGTAAGTATTTATAATATTTCGTATTTTATTACGAAATACTTTAATGTCCACATTTTCAAGTTTCATTACTTTCAGTACTTGTTGTTCCGCACTTGTCCTAGCATCTCTATTCCTATATAGCTCCTCTATGGTATCCCACAAACATCTATGTTTTAAATATTCTTCTAAAAATAGAATAATTTGATCTGTGTTCCACTTATCGGACATTCTGCAAAAACAATTATAACAATAAATATAAACAGTATTCCAAACACAGTCCAAAAAACCACAGTCCACGTCTGAACTCGCATGACAGTAAACTGAAAAGTTGGAAGAAACCAACTTTGTTGAGAGTGGAAAATTACTAGCGCGAGAGTGGGCGGCGCTAGTAACTCTCAGCTAGCGTGGTAGTTGACATGAAGCAAGTAGTGCGATAGTTACTCTCATGATAGTTACTCACGCGAGTAGCTCTCACCGTGTAAACCCGGCTTAAATAACTGGAAGTTAGATTTTAAGTCTCGACACTACTAGTACATTGTAAACTTGGTTCCAAGGCTTATGATGGCTCAGAAGATATAAAACTATTACATTATCCTCGCAACAAGTTATAAATTAAAACCATCAAATACTTTTCCAAAGTAACAAAAAACTTTTTTTTCTCAACTTGTCTGTCACTTCCTTAATTGATTAGTGAGGACTTACAAAATTTTAGTGAGTAATTCCTCAAAAGTCCTCAGTGTTGGGGAAACCCTGATATATATATATTGTCCCCAATATACTGTATATAGTTCCTGGGTGCAAGGATAAGGAAACTATAATGTAATTTACCCCTCTATTAACAGTCACAAATAACACACAACTACTTAGGTACAACAGTAATAAAGGGTTATATAGGTACAAAAGAATGATATGTGAGGGCTTCAGTGTCGGTGTCGTGGATTTGATGTGGTGATTGCGGCGGCAATTGAAGCGGTTGTGTCGGTTGAAAAGGTCACGTGACTGATGAGGTGGTTGCAGGCTTGCAACGGTGATGAAATTCCTGTTCAACGAGTGAGAATCGAAGGTCGAATGGACGGATGTTAAGTGAGGTGAAAGTCGAACGAAGGGGGTCGAGCGAGGTTAAAGGATCGCAGTCGAGTGAGGCACAGCGGAAAGTTTCCACAACGAAAGTCGTAAAGCGACTTGAGCGAAATGAGAACGAATTGAATTGGACTCGCGCTTTTATAACTGCGCTCTTGTGACGTGAAAATTTTCCGCGGTTTCAGAGGAATCTTCTAGAAGTTTGCAGCTTTCATGCGGGCTTTCGGCCACGTGTTTGGATTTCACCACCTTGTTTACTTCTTCCGAACGTGAGGAAAGGAATTTCTGTAATGTCACCACACACACATATATAATATATATATATATATAGGTGCTGGTCTAATGTGCGGTCTACCTAGCAAAGTAAATCTACCTCTAATTTTTGTGCGGTCTACCTAAGATAATTAGTTCACAGACCCGGAAGCCAGAAAAAGAAGAAATCAGTTATACATTCAGACGAATGGCCAGCTTACGGTAATTTGAATGCACTTGGCTTCAAGCACGCTACGGTAAATCATCAGCATAATTATGTCGATCCCAATTCAGGAGCTAACACTCAACGTATCGAACGTTCATGGCTAGATGCAAAGATTCACATGATGAAAAAGATGAGAGGAGTTGGCCGCACTACCTTCCAATCCCATTTGGACCATCTTTCATGGAAATTTTACGGAAAGAAGAACCTGATCAGTTTATAGCCTTTTTAAATGATGTAAGACTCGCATATTGTTAGGCATATTTTGTTTGCTCCTTTTTTTAATTTTTTGGTTTACCTTTCAATAAAATTTTTTAAATCTTTTAATAAATCTAATAAATAAACAAATATTATGATGTGATTGTTTTCAAATAATAAATTTTAATAAATATCTAATAAATAATATCTAATAAAAAACAAATGTTATGATGTGATTGTTTTTAAATAAATAAATTTTATGATATGATAGTTTTCATTTTTGAGGTAGACCGCACCTTAGACTGTTCGAACGCCGGTAGACCGCACATTAGACCGTTCAAAACGCCGGTAGACCGCACATTAGACCAGCACCTATATATATATATATATATATAGCTAAGTTACGTTCGCTCCTATTTTTCTCGTAAACGCAAAATAGCTACTACTTTGTTGATGTTTTTTGGGGTTCAATTCAGGTTGGGTTGGGTTAGGTTAGGTTAAGTTAAAATAAAAGTAAACAAAAGAGATAATTGGATGTGTAAAATCCTGAGGTACTATGAAGTAGTAACTTGATTTAGTTTTATTTTAATTAAAATCATAATGCGAGTGAAATTCGAAAAAATAATTGTTTTATACAATAAAAGAGCGCATTCTCTAAACTTTTTAATCATACTCCTACCTATTTTAATGCGAGCGTAAATGATTAAAATTTTGGAAAAAAAACCAAAATATGTAACATGTAGGAGCTAATGTAACTTCAGTGACCACCGACAAAAATGTAGGAGGAATTCGCACACATATATATATATATATATATATATATATATATATATATATATATAATATAATAATAATAATAATGATTTAAAAGAAGATATAGGCAAAGACAATTGATTGATAACACTTATCATTTGTGTTTTAAAGCTCTTTGAAATTAACGTCACTATACAGACGCATTCCCATTTACATTTAAAAGAGCACCCTTGGACGATGTTCTATCTGAACGTCTGCAGCATGCGAGACGCGCTATTACAAGTTCATATGAAACGCTAATGTATTCGTCAGCGGAACTTCCAAGTACGGTATAGTGATTCACTACGGTTATTTGATGTGCCTCGCTCAGGGGGAGAACCTAATTTATACAGACCTAATAGAAACCTCTTTATTATAATTAAATTGTCAAGCTCATTACACGCGCAATTAAATCCAGATAATATCAAAATTATAAGGCATGATGACTTCCCAGTTAATAGAACGTTTAATTGTGATGGGTGGGTACGTTTATATATTCTAATTACGGCTTTCCCTTTCATGTGTTACGTTATCCATTCCCAGAGTAGAAAATTCAAACTGATTTCGCTTCTGCGGCCCCTTATTTATTACAAACGGGAGCTGAAAACCCAGTATTTAAACTCCAAACAACTCTTTTTATATTTTGATAATGTAAACACGATGCAGAGGGAAGAGTAGGATAAAATAAATAAATAAATAAATTAAATAAATAAATAAATCCCTCTATAGTAGTTTTATTGTTCATAGAAAATCCAAAATAGAAAAATCAATTCCTCCATCCACAGCCATTACACAAGAAAATGAAATAGTGAATTTACATTTAGTGGAAATAGGATGTTCTAATTTCCTACTCCCTCCTCCACCCCCACCCTCCTCTCCTGATTTAAAATTAGAGGGGGGTGGGGGATTCTACCCCTTCAATCTTTCCGTCAATCAACAGTGAATAATCAGAAATCTTCAACCCATGAAATTGCTCGTTAGCCCAGCTCCCTTTTGGTTCCAAAGGCGAGGCCCGCAAGCAGAAAATAGCGAGGCATACACAATAGCGAGCTGATTTTTAGAGAGAAGAGCTATATCATCAAAGCTTAATCTCATTTAGGCTGAAATTAGGTCGGCAGTGGAAGGCATACAAGTGGGTAAAGCATTATTAAACGAAATAGAATCGTAATAATATTAATTCGTCAATTGCTTATACTGTACCGTCTCGAGGGTGACGTTTGCTCGTATTCGAGAAAAAGGGTTACGAAGTTGCCTTCACTTTACGTATTCACGTTCACTTTTTTAGGGGTGGATTTTATATCCAAAAGGAGTGCTTTATAGAAGGCACGCGGCTTCATTTTTTCCGGCCCCATTCCCACGTTCGCAATTCGAGGTCTTTTCTTTGTTAGATCGTAATATATAATCGCAGTTTGAATCTCTGAAGAATAAAGAATCTCGATAGAAATTATTCTCTTTTAAATTTAAGGGTACTTAAAACCCTTTTATGTAATTATTTAAAAGACTCCTTCAGTCCGCGTGGCACTTGACATTTCAATAGTACGATGACTCGATTGGCAATGAATGGCTTCAATGATAGAGTGGATTCTGTATTTTTTCAGCAAACAGTTTTTGTCTTGTTTAAAGAATGAACAGCCGCCATTTGAGATGGAAATCAGAAAAACGAAAGCGGCAGTTTTGAGATGCGATATCGTATACTAAAAAATAGATTGGAACTAAACAAAGATTACGAAGGGAACGACATCCATTTCTCTCTGTTTTTTTAACGTACGAGAATAGGGTTTAGAGAAAGATGAATAATGTGTCGACAGTTTTGTACCTTTGAATACGAAAAATAAATTGTATGAAAACTAGAAACGGTTTTAATGTCAGAAAAAGGTACTTTAGTTCTGATTAGAATATATTATGCGAGGTTAGGTCGCCTTAGATTAGGGTAGGTTACAGTACGTTAGCTGATACCTCGCTATTTAGTGAACGGAAAATAACCTCCGTGCCTGCAGTTGATTCTGGTCACCTATGACACCTTTATCGGTTCGATGGCACTAAGCTTAGATTAAGCTAAGCTAAGCTAAGCTAATTATTTTTTCACTTATTAGAATTTTAAAAATCGCTACCTCGTTTATGCGGAGCTGCGCACTGTGTGTGTGTGTGTGTGTGTGTGTGTGTGTGTGTGTGTGTGTAAAAGGGAAACAATATATGAGAGAGATTGCGTGAAGCGCGTGCAACATAATATTCCGTAGAGGGGCCATCCGTTCCTTTGTCATAGAAGGTCTGGAAACTTTGGAATTAAGTTTGATTAATGTGTTTCAAAGTTTCATTAGAGCTTTGGTCATATTTCAAACCGTCTTCTTTCAATTATTGAACGTCATTGAAGTTCTTTTTCTCTTTTAGATAGATCTATCGATTCCGCTTCATATCATATATATATATATATATATATATATATATATATATATATATATATATATATATATATATATATATATATATATCGGCTATTGATTGGTGGCGCGGAAAACGCAGTTTAATAATAAACAGGAACACCAGAGAAAATACAAACATCCTTCAAGATTTAATAGTACCAACGTTTCGGAATGCACTAATTCCATCTTCAGGGCTAAAACAATAAAATGCCAAATCACATACAAATTGCTTAATAACAATTTAAAATAAACTTAAAAAATTATAAAAAGTAGCTAAGAAAATGTAAAACATTAAAACTAAAAGGTAAATAAATGTGAAGTTAAAAAGTTACAATTATAAAAAGTAAAAGCATTAAAACTGAAACGTAAATAAAATAAACTAGTACCTTAACCAAAACATAGCAGATCTATCGATGATTCGTCAGAATTTAGGTCTGGTGCTCTGGTGTTCCTGTTTATTATTTTATATATATATATATATATATATATATATATATATATATATATATATATTATATATATATGATACACACAGACCGTGCATGGAACAAGGAACTCTTCTAGGAAAATTAAATCCACTATAGTCCGAATAAGTAATGGTAAATGACAAACACTATAGTTTTTTCTTTTTCATGATGTTAGCCCGACGTGGGCAACGGGTCACTCGCGAAGAGGTCCCAAAATATAGCTTCCCTCACCAGCTATCTACAAAGCAGATAGGATCCAGCTTTGGGACAGGATCTAGGGTTTAAAGCAGCCTAGCCCCGCTACATTTAAAACCTCAATATAAGCAAAAGACTCGCTGCCTTCACGTCAGATTGAATACATCAAAGAAAAAGGGGTAACTAATATATTTAGCCAAACACCAAAACTTAAACCTCAACTGGCAGAATTGAGCGTCCACTTGAGCGGGGCTATGCTGCTTTAAACCCTAGATCCTGTCCCAAAGCTGGATCTTATCTGCTTTGCAGATAGCTGATGAGGGAAGCTATATTTTTGGGACCTCTTTGCGAGTGACCCGTTGCCCACGTCGGGCTAACATCATGAAAAAGAAAAAACTAGTGTTTGTCATTTACCATTACTTATTCGGACTATAATGGATTTAATTTTCCTAGAAGAGTTCCTTGTTCTATGCACGGTCTGTGTATATCATAGAATGGTTCCCTGAGGTTTTTTGAGTTCATTCCCATATATATACAGGGCGTCCCAAAAAAATGTATACACACTTTAAATACTTATAAAGGCAGTGTTTATTAAAATACATTTCATTTTCAAAATGTAATAGAATCTACAGACATTATTTAATTGTTTTGTCAACGCCTGTTTTCAAACTGACGTCCGTTCTGGTCCAGGCACTGCTGATAACGCGAAGCAATGGAATCGCAAACATCACGAAACATTTCGTTTGGTATTTGTGTGCATTCTCGTTCAATGGCTGCTCTCAATTCAGCGACTGTTGCAGGTTTTATAGCGTAGACTTTGTCTTTTAAGTATCCCCATAAAAAAAAGTCTAGTGGTGTGAGGTCTGGTGAACGCAGAGGGTATTCTACGAAACCCCTTCGTCCAATCCACATCCACATCGTGCCAAGTACCACTCGCAATACTCCACTCTTCGGTCCGGATCATCTTCATTAATAGCATGGACTAATCTTGGAATGTAACTTTTCCATTGACAGCGCTTCAAAATGCGTTGGACAGACGATTGTGAAATTCCTACCTCACGACTCGCTTGCCGCACAGATTTTCTTGGACTTTGGTGATACGTTTCCAGTACTCTTTCTTGCTTTGTGGGGCTTGTCGATGTCCGTGGTCTTCCGGAACGCTTCTTGTGGACATTCTGAACAGTTCCATCGGCTTCAAACTTATCTCTAATTCGAGTGATGGTAAGTCGCGTTGGTGGATCTGTTTGAAACTCCCTCCTAAACTGTCTTTGCACTCAACTGCGTTTTCACACTTCCAGTAGCATTTTAGAATGAATTTCCTTTGTTCAAAGCTTAGTCTGACTGCCATTATTAATTCTAATGGGTTTAACTTGGAAAGAAAGAAACATCAATTGAGCTATCAGCTGTTAAAGTGTGTATACATGTTTTTGGGACGCCCTGTATATACAGTATATAAATGCGTCTCGGTGGTGTAGTGGTTAGCGTCGCTGACTACGAATCCATCGGCCCCGGGTTCGAGACCCG
This sequence comes from Bathynomus jamesi, assembly GCA_023014485.1. Lineage (NCBI taxonomy): Eukaryota > Metazoa > Arthropoda > Malacostraca > Isopoda > Cirolanidae > Bathynomus > Bathynomus jamesi. The sequence continues at coordinate 388,687 of JAJOZX010001158.1, forward strand.
ACGGCAGCCGGCGCGCAGCAAAACCCAGCTGTTCATCCTTCCACACAATAAAGAAAATGGTTGGTAGATAAATGGATACCCTAGGTGGCCTAGTGGTTAAGACGCTGGGCTGCTGATGAGGCGTGGTTCGGATTCCACGTTAAACTGTAGGTCTAAGGTGGAGTGAAAAGCTTGACCTTCGTCAGAATGAACAGTTCGGGCGGAAGCTAACCAAAGGTTATATATATGTGTGTGTGTGTGTGTGTTAAATAATAGTGAAAAAATATTGGTAATATTTTTATTATTAATCAGTAGTGGTGGTTTTCACTTTCCAAAATGTCATAAGTTTAGAACCCTTCCACATGATGACTATCATTCGTTGCTACAGTGCGGATTCGCGCTCGAACTCATCTAAAGGATTAGGAAGATGTTCTTGTGGAATGGATCCAATAACTTCTCAGATTCTTTGAGGAGTTCTGTCAGATCCTTCGGTTTGTTACGATACCCAAGTGTTTTAACATACCCCCATAGATAAAAATCCAAAAAGATTAAGTCGGGTGTGTTATGTTAAGTGGCAGCATAATTGGTCTATTGTGTGTATCGTAATCGGACGATCGTACCATGATTGGAGCGAACGATTTTAATATGCTACTGACATTTTTTCTGACATAATTTTAGTTGACATAATACTCGTAGGTATAATTTTTCAGCAAGGTAGGGCACACTAGACGTTGCCATTTACAACTTCTAGATGCAACCCTTGTTCAACGTTGGGTAGGCGTGGTGGACCACTTGCATAGCCACCTCGATCACCCGACTTAGCGTCTTTGGATTTTTATCTATTTTATCTATTTTATATATTAAAACACTCGTGTATGGTGGCAAAACCAGGGATTTGGCAGAACTCCATCAATGAATGAAAAGTTATTAGATTCATTCTACAACAGCACCTTGCTAATCCTTTAATGGAGCCCGAACGTCGAATACACACTATTGACGAATGAGGGTCATCACGTGGAAGTATTCTAACTTTGGACAGTTTGAAAGTGAAAACAACCATATATATTGTATATATAGTGATAAATAAAAAAAAATACCAGTTACTTTTATGCTCCCGCCAAATAAATTTGGAAGGGCCATACTGGATTGCATTTGTCAGTCAGTCAGTCAGTCAGTCAGTCAGTCAGTCAGTCAGTCAGTCAGTCAGTCAGTCAGTCAGTCACACTCTTGTGTCTGAGCCATAAATTTTGAATCACTGAACATAAATTGATGAAACTTCATATCCATATGTATCATCACAAGACGATGTGACGTGAATAAGAATAATGTTTTTGCATCAAAGTCGGAGTCACAAATTGAATTGAAAGATCAAATGGAGTTACGCTCTATAACTTTTGAGCCGTCTAACATAAATTGATGAAACTTCTTGCATTTACGGATCATCACAAGACTATGTTTCACCAGCAAGAATCAAGCCCTTGCATCAAAGCTCAAGGTCACAAATATAGGCGGGGGCTTTGCTGTCGTTCCAACGTAAGTTCTCGTTCCACCATTATTTCCTGGACATCCCGAGCACACGGATCAAAGTCTGCGTCTACTTAGTTATAAACTGAAGGCCAAATAAAAAACAAAGATCACCGCATTTCTAATTCAATACATAACTTAGATCATAGAATACGAGACACAGTACAAATGAATTTCAGCAAATGACTCGCAATTTACAAAGATAGGCCAATATTCAATACTTAGTGTCACTTCTTTGAACCCGGATGATGGCTTCACGCGTCATAGGCATCGAATCAGTTAGATTCTATATAGCCTTTTTATAGGAATTGTTTGCCATTTTGAATAGATACTAAATCAGAGCTTCTATAGGCTCGTTGGCTTCACTTTTGAGAGTTTTTTAATTATTTTCCATAAATACTCAGTACGGTTTAGATCAGGACTTTGAGGTGGACACATTTTGTCGGCCGGAAATTTCATCAACAAACCGGTAACCTAACCTAACCTCGTTTAATGTAAACCTCCTCCAAAACTTGTCGATAGAATGTTTTGTTGAAACGTTGTCGCGAAACTGGGCTACGTTGTAGCCGTGTTGGAACCCTTTTCCAGTTAGATCAGCGAGGTTAAACGACGTTTGTTCCGGGTAGTAATTGGATGAGTGACCATCATTCACATCCAGATGATGTAGCGACCCGTGGTTCGAATCTCGCGTAAAGTCGTAGGTCCCCTCCGTTACGCGACTTTCGCCGTTAGAAACGTGGTTAAATAACCCCAAAACATTACGTAACATCGTCGCGGGGCTGTCATTTGGACCCTCCCAATCTGCTCTTGCGCCTCCTTATTGAGTACTGCGGTATGTTTTGGGTGTTGTCTTGCTGGCAGATGAATCCCCTCTCAATTATCTTAACTCTACTGAACCACAGTTCTGTGATAGTCTCTTATTCATATTTCCATCGATTTTTGAGAGATAGCACCACACACACTGTATGCAAATATCTTATATTTGGTTCGTTTGTTCCTCAGCTATATATGTTTTAGTGCAGAAAAAACCGTGTTTATGGTCGGTACTGTGTGTGTGTGTGTAAAATCATCGATGCATTCATAGTTGAAGTGGAAAGATGAAGCGTTATACACTCTTACCATTCTGCCCATCGCCCATGTCAGGGTACGAGCAGCTCGCAGTAGCATTGCCAAGCAGTTAGGGGGTCAAAGTACTGACGAGGCTTTCGTACGTGGGTTCATCACCACTGAAAGCAATAATGTTCTGTGTTAGTCTAGTCTAAAGACCACCCATATTCGTATTCAATTTATTGCAATTTTCATTAGTTTGTATTGCAGACACACCCAGTTATTATCAGTCCCGGTGCATGATTCTTCAGAAGCAAGATGCACCGCAAGTTTGTATTTCCTTCCAAGGCAGTAGAAATTTACCCGCATCAGTCACACTCGCACTACCTTAGGCTTGCTCTACATAAACTGGACCAAAAATCACAGGTATCCGCAATCGCAAACCGTTCGTATACAGGCCTGTATTTTCTTTAGAAATATATATATATATATATATATATATATATATATTATATATATATATATATATATATATATATATATATATATATATATTAAAATTCTATAGTCTGTAGACTCAACACGGAAAAAAATGGATTTGTAAACTCAAACTGAATAGAATTTAAAGAAGACTACGCCTTACGGTAGAATAACCTCCCAAAAAACCACTCAGAATAAAATTTGGAAAACTTTTAATACCATACCTTTTCCTTGTTTTGCACTCACGATTTCAATATTTGTTCAGTATTCCTCTTTATAATCCAGTTTTAGTCCCTCCGTCTTAATCCTTGCAAAGTATCATTGAGAGTTTTCCACCACCGTTCTCGTTAGTACCGCTACTATCATAAACATTATTATTATTCTTACTATAATTACACACACAGGGTGTCCCATAAGTCCGGCATCATAGGAGAAATTCATATTTTTCTATTTCTACAAACCATAATTCATATTTTTCTCTTTCTACAGGCCATAATGTCTGTGAGCAAGGAAGAACGAATCCAGATAATTCTACTCATAGGAAATCGGAGTCAAAGAGAGGCCGCTGCTGAATTTAACAGACTGCATCCAGACCGCGAGCCAATAACACAGAGTTGTGTTAGCAGACTCGTTGCAAAGTTTAAGGAAACAGGATCCATAGAAGATAAATGACGCAGTGGACCTTCAAGGAGGTCCACTGACGATGATACAGCGACTGCTATCCTGGCTCATTTTAACAGAAGTCCTAATAAGTCTCTTCGGCGATTGTCCGCCGAGACAGGAGTGTCAAAAAGTAGGTAGCATCCATCGCATTCTTCAGGCTCACAAATGGCATCCATATAAACTTCAGATCCTACAGAAACTAAGCGAAGATGATCCCGACCGGCGGATGGAATTTTGTGAATGGGCTACGGAACAATATGCTACATACATAGATATAATGAGGTTGTGAAGTAGGATTAAGAATAAGCGTGCGAAGGTTATCACGGACATGCCTATTTTGGCAGACATAAGGTCTACCAGTCATTTTCAGAGGTGCTGCGTGTGTATCTTCAAAGTCAGAATGAAATATATTAACTTTAATTTTTCTACTCGTAATATAGTAAGTTAGGTTTATAGTTCTAAGTAATATATAATATTGTGGTACAGATGTATTGATACAGGGTGAAATGGTCAAATGGAGTGGTAAACTTGGGGGAGGGATACGTGAATAGTAATGTAATATTTAAGGGGTACGCAGTCCCAAAAAGTTTGAGAAACGCTGTGAAAGTGGATGTCCGATATTTTCAACTCTTCTTATTTTTAATGGGAGTAATTAGGTACAGGAAAATATGCCATATTAAAAAACCAATATTATACCATGATAGGCTTTATTAAAATACTTATTCATATGTAATTAGTTATAAATTAAACTAATAAATTACGCTTAATCATCAACAGGAGTTAATATGGTTGAGGATTTGGCCAAAGAATGTTTTCTATATTATTTGATCCTTTTGAGGTTGGTATTTTATTAAGCATTTAATCGAGTCACATTTGGATATACAGCTACCACCCGACTTGCGCGTTTCCGACTTGCGCGTTTCCGACTTGCGCGTTTCCGACTTGCGCGTTTTAGCATTTACGCGATTTTATATGAACAATGATCCAGGTTTTTTTTTTTCGAGTTACATGACCGCCAACGCGACTGCGCGGTGAGTCAAAAACTGGTTAGCGCGCAGCTTGGGGAGAGCGCGCGTGGGAGTAGAGTCAGGTAGCCAGATCCATCACTGCATGGTAAAATTTCTTTCATTTTGAATACTATCATTTGTTTTTCAACCATTTTTTTCTCTATTAAATGTTTTTAAGTGATATTATAACAAAAATAAATAAAAATAATCATTTATTTTATAAAGAAAAGTGATTTTAGGTGACGGTTTGGATACGCAACCTCCACTTATTGTTTTTATGAGGAAAATTTTTTCGACTTACGCGATTTCGACTTGCGTGACCACTTTCAAAAACGCATCTATCGCGTAAGTCGGGGATAATTGTAATTTTAGAGGTCGTTTTAATGTATATTATAAATGGTAACGAATTACTCTCAGTATTGAACAGCAATATAATATGATCCCAAGATGTTGCAAAAGAACACTTTTGTATTGTTTGATCACTTTTACGTTTATAATTTAAGTATAATTGCTTTTGAGACGCATTTAATCCCCCCCAACTTCCGAAAAAACTGGTGTTTGAAGGGTTTTTTTTTTCTCTAAACCAACCCCTCTGAAACACGTCGCGTATAATATATAATTTAATTTATTTATTTAAATAGAATAAATACAAGATTATCCATAAAACTTGCATCGTTTTATTTGAAAATATTTATTCAAGAGTCAACGTTTCGGACCTTGGCCCATTCTCAGGAGTAAAATAATTTTATAAATTTAGTTTCAGTTCGTATTAGAAACGGATTAAAAAAGTATAGAAAAAAGTGAAACTTTAAGATCCAATTTTTACCCAAGCTTTAATGTAGCCCTAAAATATTGTAAAAGTGAGTGGAATTCATGAAATTATATATGCACCAACATTAAACACTGCAAATTTTAGCTTCAAAATCGCATCATTTATATAGCCTATTTTTACACTTACAAATGAAAATGGGACCATATATTAGGACCTATATGGTTGAATTTCCTTCAAAATATTTTACTGGAATTACTAATTTTTAGCCATAATATGCTTTAGTTTATGGTTTTGTACAATATATTGTGAAAACTAGACAAAAATCGTCAAAAAATTTCACTAAAATTCGTTCCTGATGAAATGAAAATTTTGTACCAAAAAGTGTTTTTCTCCATGTTTTGAGCACTTTTTGTGCACTTTTCTTACGATTAGTGATGTTAAAAAACGGTTTTTTTTATGTCCATGTTTTTTTTTGTCGTTTTTATTGTTTTTTTTTGTTTTTTTTTGTTTTTTTTAATAATTAATATAGATATTGCCAATTTAATTATAAGGTATACTTTTGCAATGATATATATTATAAAAATAAATAATAAATAATAAAATAGGCCATATGGTACCAGTATAGAATGTCCTTTTCAGCCTATTTACAGAAAAAACTGGCCTCTTTCTTGCACTGAAAGTCTTGTATCTTGAGATCTGTTAAACTTGCGAGAACACTGGCTGGGAGCTGACTGCCCATTGTCCAACCTTTCCAGGACTCTCCCATCCATGCCTCGGATTTTGAATCTCCCACTTAACTATCCTTTAGACCCGCAATGACACATTTTCACCCCCCGAGACCATCCATAATCCATATACAGTATATACATACACATACACCCATATACATATATACCAATATATACATAAATACTTATATACACATATTTATATCTATTATATACCCCATACACACGCATACATCCAGAATTCCAGATACATACGCACACATACTCACATATATACCTACACAAACTTATACACCTCTATTCGCCCTTTCATTACCTCCGAGATCATTTAGCACATACAGTAATATCCAGACAGCCAAAAGAAACCAATTAAGCAGAGACAGAGCAGCAAAGCTAGTATTTATATCCCAAAATGCAAAATTCCAAGAACGTGAAGTAAAACATGGTGCTACATTGGCTTCGTCAACATCCAAATCTGCAATAAGTACCAGTACCTGTGATACTGAAACTATATGCTCTAATCAATCTAGTGATAATGATTCTTCAATGGAAATAAATCAGATAATGAAAGTTAAATAGCATTAGGTTAGCACAAAGGTTAAAGAAAGAGATGAATATTTTTATTTTTTTATTTTTCTATTTGGAATAAATATATATATATATATATATATATATATATATATTATATATATTATATATATACATATACATATACATATACATATACATATATATATACATATACACACACTGGTATTCTTGCCAATCACAATTATATATATTGTTTTATACCAATATTATGTATTTTTTATTATGTATATTATACCAGTACCTGTGATATTGAAACTAGCATATATGCTCTACCCAATCTAGTGATGATTCTTCCATGGAAATGAAGGTTAAACAACATTAGGTTAACAAAATGGTTCAAAAAAAGGTGAATTTTTTTTTTCTATCTGGAATATAAGCACACCGGACAAAAAATTAGTCACCCCTCTCAGAATGTACCTAATAACGTGTGACGGCGCCTCTGGCCTTGATAACCGCACGAATCCGGCGAGACAGAGACTCTACGAGGTTGTGCATGTACTGAACATCGATTTGCTGCCACTCGTTCATCAGCCGGTCCCGAAGTTCCGCCAGAGTCCGTGGGTGTCTATTCCTGCGCTTCACTTTCTGTTTCCAGCCTGAACAACACCTTCGACGCATTCAGGATTAAAGGCTTCATTGGACCTGCGATGTACTCGTCGCCTCCCATCATTGGAGAAAAAACAAAAACGGGACTCATCGGACCAAATTACACGTTTCCAATCTGCCGCAGTCCAGTTTTTGTGCCTCTGAGCCCATTTATAACGTGCCAATTTGTGACTTGCTGTTAACAGCGGCCTCTTCCGTGGTACCCTGCTCCAGATGTCCATCGCATGCAGTTCTCGTCGCAATGTCCGTTCGGAAATTGGTCGCTGGAGAACCTCATTGGTTTCTTGGAGCAATTGTTCTCTGGTTTGAAAACGATTTGCAGTTACTAGACGAGAAACATGGCGGCGGCCCCTATTGTCGAGAATTGTTTTCCGGCCACAGTTACGCACACCAACAAATTGGGCTACTTCAGACATTTTGTGTCCGTGGGCTCTGCCAAACACGATGGCTCCTTTTTGCCACTGAGTAACGTCTGCCTCACGACCCATTTTGCAGACTATATCCAACACACACTTTGTTCTTCACCACCTCACGAAACAGATCTGATCCTATGTGCTACGTCACCGCTACTTGTCACTTACCAATGCTACATCAGCGCCCTCTGTGTGACCTTGAACTTCCTACTATCGGTGCTATTAGGGGTGACTAATTTTTTGTCCGGTGTGCTTATATACTGGTACTCTTGCCAATCACAATTATGTATATTGTTTGAAACGTGGAAGACTGTTTTATGTTCTAGTTAAAAAATATATATCATATAAAAAATGAGGGTTTGTTTTTCCTTTCTATTAATACTTTTTGCGTGATTCAGTTTTTCTAAAAGATGACTATATATACTAGGTAGTAGGTATAACCGTATAAGCATGGTAGTATAGTAAATTATCGGTAATACTAATATACTTATTAGATTAAAGGAAGAAAAATATGGAATAAGTTTAAAACAATAAAAAACAAAAAAAAACGAAAAAACAGACTATCTTCGTTTTAAACAAAAAAAACGACAAAAAAAAACGACACAATAAAAAACGACTCTCATCACTACTTACGATATAAGATGAACTTATCTTTTTCAATATTTTTTAATCCAATTAGTAACTATTGATAAAAAACTGCTTTATCTTACTGTTTTCAACAATATAATGCGAAAATAATTAAAAAATCGACATAAAATTTTACTAAAATTTCGATCTTAGTAAGGCAGAAAATTGATGGAAAAAGTCGATTTTTTTTCATGTTTTAAAAGGTAACCAAACAGTATTTTTCTAATATTTAATTCGTAAACATTTTTTGAATTTCAAATAATATATAAAGGAATAGAGATTTATCAATATTTTCTTTTTCTTTATAAACATTGATTGTAGGATTAAAAGGTCTTGTTTACTGTTAGCTGAAGAAAGCATTTTAAAATCTTTATATTCTGTTTTCTCATTGTATATTTCTGGGAAACGGTGAGAAAATATAAAGATTTGTAAGATAAAGTTTATATTTACTCGTACATCTATCGGCGTGACTACGTGAAGCTGATGATTTTTTGTTAGAGGTGTACCTGTCCTGTACCTAACACCTCTACTGTATGTGAATAAATTCTTACTTTAAGAAGTTTGGACGTACAACCGATGTACGTTCCACCTTTACAAGAAGGACGAGTAAATTTATAAATTACAAAAATGCCTACAATTAGTAGATTGTTCCACGAATGCATTAACTGTAGGTTATTTTAATTCAAAGATCCACTTTTATTTTTGATGAAGTCTGAACTAATTTATAAGTTTACTCGTCTTTCTTGTAAAGGTGGAACATACATTGGTTGTACGTTCAGACTTCTTAAAGTGAGAAATGTTTCACATAGAGGTGTTCGCTATAGGACAGATACACCTCTTACTAACTACGAATCATCGCTCAGTTCCACGTAGCCACGCTAATACAGGGTGTCCCAGAATTAACTATCTATTTCAATGAAATCGGACAAATTTTTTAAAAACACACTTTTATTTATGTTTATCATGTTTAATATGTGTTAAAAATGTATAAATTTCTAAATTTTTTTCATAATTTTATTTTCATAATTTTTTCATAGTTTTTCATAGTTTTATTTTTAGAATGGCAAAGAGACTCCAAAAGTTAACGTGTGGCTTGGAATGACCAAATCCAAAATTTATGGCCCATTTTTCTTTGCGGAAGCAACTGTAACAGGTACCGTCTACCTTGATATGCTTCAGCAGTTTCTCGAACCACAGCTTCTTGATCTACAGATCTACAGAAGCTAAGGCTAACAAAGACCCTAAGATCCACTCTAAGGCTAGCCCGAGAGAAAGGAAAGAGTAGGGGGTGAAGAGAAGAGAATAAGGGGTTAAGTAAGGAGCAACACCTATCATTCTTGATAATGTTGTGTTTCAACAAGATGGAGCACCATGTCATTATGCTCTAATTGTTCGAGAATACCTCAACCGACGCCTTCCGAATCGGTGGATTGGACGTGGAGGACCTCGACCTTGGCCTCCGCGTTCTCCGGATTTGACACCCCTGGATTTCTTTGCATGGGGTTTCATAAAAACAAAGGTTTATCGCCAAAAGATCAATAGTTTAGCTGAACTTAAAGAACGCATCCAGTTGGCAGTGCGGGAGATAACACCTGAAATGCTTCAAAATGTGTTTCGCAGCGCTGAGGATAGATTTGAAATTTGCAGAGATACAGACGGTGCACATGTTGAAACTTCATCAAAAGTTTTGACTTATGATTTATAAATCTCTCTGTTTTTGTATCATAATTTAGTAATAAACACAAAATTATGTCAGTTTTTATTAAATTTGTCCGATTTCATTGAAATAGATAGTTAATTCTGGGACACCCTGTAGATGTAATTATGAACTTTATTATTATTATTTTCTTTTCTGTCTCTGAGAAACTGATACAATGAGAAAACAATATAAAGATTTTAAAATGCTTTCTTCAGCTGATAATAAACAAGATCTTTTAATCCTACAATCATCAGTGTTTATAAAGGAAAAGAAACCAGACTTAAATATTGATAAAACATCTCTTCCTTTATATGTTATTTGAAAGTAAAAACAATAAAAAATAATACAAACTAAATGTTAGAAAAGTAATGTTGTGTTGACTTTTAAAGCTTCACTATTTTATGCTTTTTTTTTTGTTTCTAATACTAATTGGAACTTCGTTTATAAAATTATTTAAGCCTTGAGAATAATGAGCTAAGGTCCGAAACATTGACTCTTAAATAAATAGCTTTGGACAAGCGGTAGCTCGCTATCGCCCTCCTGTCAGGTAGGAGTATACTGTATGTCACAGTATATGTAGCAGTATATGTCACAGCTAGCTGTATATTGTATATATTATATTGGCACTTACGTATTATCGGGACTACCAAACTGTTTATTATGTTTTTTGCTCTCGTCATTTTCGTTTTCGAAGTACTTGCATTCACTTGTAATAGACATTAAATAGCTCGTGCTCAGCCGCGGAGTGACCAAGGACCGGGAAACTTGACAGAGCACATCGGCAGCTCATGGGCTATCAGTTGGTGGTGGTTCCAGAATTTTCCGATGTGCCGTTTAGTCTGTGCACGGTTCCAGAAAGCGGACAGACACACACACATTTTAGCTCAATAGTATATAGGATGAAATGATGCAAATGTTTATGAATCACCTTGTTTTTATTTAAAATTAAATTGAAGTTCATTAGGAACGACCGACCAAATTAACAGTATATATAAATATATATATATATATATATATACACACACACATACACACACTATATATATATATATATATATATACACACACATACACACACTGTATATATATATATATATATATATATATATATATATATAATATATATATATATATATATTACACACACATACACACACTGTGTATATATATATATGTATCTATATATATATATATATATATATATATATTATATATATATATATATATATATACACACACACACTGTATATATAGATATATATATATATATATATATATATCCCTTTGATTTGTCCGGAGCGATAGGGCGCGTCCCTCTGTGGCGAATGTGGGAATACACTTTCTTCGGTGTAAGGGCTTTCTCTGCCCTCGTGGACCATTGGGCCCGTTTGGGGACCCGGCTGATCTGCTTCTTTTTCTTTCTTTCTCCTTTAACCCATTCTTTCTGGCTTCTCCCTGTTTTTTTTGGCGTTGTTCTTTGGACCTTGATTTAGACCCTTTCCTTGGCCCTCGGTGTCGGAGATGGTTGCCCTGCACCCTTGTCGCTTTCCAACCAAACCCAAACCCTGTCCCTGCCACTTTTCACCGCGCGTGGATGAGAGTGGCCGCCTTTCAGGCACAGGGACTGGGTGCGGGTGTATCTCCCCTGCGTGACATCTATCGGCGGTGGGACCAAGTGTGCCCACACTTCGCCTTTCCCTTGTTGGAGTCGGTGGTGGCTGGATGCGCGCGGGGGATGAAGTTATTTTTTTTGTTTTGCTATGGACACTTCTCCCCCTCGGCTTACGACTACTGCTTCTCATTCCCGGACTATTTCTTCTCTCAACACTCGGGTGGTGGGCAACCAGGCCCTCGAGTCCTTTACCACTGGAAGACCGCGACCTAATGGGGTTGACCCCCCTGTGGAAGCGGAACGCTTGCACTCTCCTTTTCCGTTGCCGACCCCAGTCCGTCCCTCGATTACGCCCTTGGACCTACACTCTCTGGAGCAGGGGTCTCGCCCCAGCCCACTTCAGCCCCCTTCGGGGCAAGTCAAGTTCCGCCGAGGACTTCCCCCACAACCCGGCTTCTTGCTCTCCCATATGCCCCCCTCACCGCCGTCAGCCCACCTCCCCACGGAGAGAGCCTCGCGGCGGACGGGGGAGCCGGCATTCACGGCCGTCCTATCGACCGTTGAATATCCCAGTGCATTTCGACCCTACCACCTCCCTCTCCCTCCCAAGTATCCACAAATTCCTGGTGATTCGGCCTACATCTGGGTCCCTCCCGAACAACTCTGAACGGACGTTCCAGGCGATCCGAACCCACAGCAACTCCAGCCGCTATGACGTACGACCACAGAGGGATGGCTCCCTCCTCGTAAAATCACGCTCAGCCGCAGAGACGAAAGCCCTACTCTCCGTCACCGAGGTCCTTGGATGCTCGGTGTCCGTTTCCCCACACCCTCGCCTGAACCAGAGTCAGGGCACTATTTACACCACCCGCCTATTGTCGGTCGCAGTGAACGAGCTCCTGGAGGACCTCGCACCCCAAGGAGTCTCTAAGATCTATCGTTTCACATCCCGACAGGGAGGCACCCCCTCCCCCACCCCACGTCTGCTCCTTACTTTCAACACACTAATCCCCCCCGGCCGCATTGTATGTGGTATGGGAGACCGCGCCTCATGCGAGTTTTCTATCCGCCCATACGTCCCAGACCCGACCCGTTGCTTGAAATGCAATAAATTCAGACACGTTAGCTCCGCTTGTCGACAGCCGCATCAATTATGTGTACACTGTGGACGACTCGCTCACCCTGACAGGTGCCCCAACACGCCTAAATGCTCCAACTGTGAATGCGCACACCCCTCTTCATCCCGAGAATGCCTTTTCTTCAGGTTCGAGAAGGAGGTCCGAGGCTACAGGTGACGGACTTCCTTAGCCCCCGTGAGGCACGCGACAGGGTGCGGAGTCGGGAGGTGAGGCCGGGGGTGTCCTATGCCGCTGCTCTCGGCACGCCGCCCTGGCCTGCCGCCGAAACCCCCCCAAGCCACTGCTCCCTGTTCCCCTCAAAGAAAACCTTCGCAGGGCCCGACGGTTTCCTGTCCCCCCACCATTCCTCTTCTTCCCACACCTCACCTGCCACGAATCCCCCAGGTGTCTGGGACCAGGACACCCAGGTCCCATCCACCTCAAATCCCGCCTTCCCAGTACCCCCTGCACACGCCCGAACCTGCCGCCCGGAGCAAGCCGTCGAGGCGGAGACGCCGGAGCGTGTCACCGGACCCTCCGGCCTTCCAACGTCTCTCTCCCTCTTCCCCTCGGACCAAGAAGACGGCTCGGATCCTCACTCCGCCCACCACGTCTACTATGTCCATCTCTCCCCATCGCAGAAGTCCCACCACTCTACCCCACAGACCCTGACAATAGTGGCTGAGATCCACGACCCGCCCCAGAAGACGGGACCCAATCCGAACAATATCCTCTCCCCGAGGATCCGGTGGATGCGGCCCTGGCGCAGCTGCATGGTGTGCGAGGAAAGCTCGGCCGCGCCCATGCCCACGAGTCTTCTGGATCTGCCCTTGCCTCCTGGTGCCATTTTCTCCACCCCTCCACGAGACTACTCTGATTCACTTCCTTCCACCCCATCGTACCTACTCCCCCAACATCCCCGGCCCCCTCCTTGTCAGCTACCCCGTGTACGCCTCCCTCCCACCGCCCGGTCCTTTTGGTACCCCTTATCACCACCTCGAGTCCGCCATGAGACTCCGGACAGGCGGGGTAGCGCCACTTTTGGGGCTACCGTGCCCCCTCCTGGTCCGACCATAGAAGCCCGTCACAGTACATCCGACCCTCTCAGCCCACGATGTTCCTCTGCCTGCCGTGATCCACGCTTCCGGTCTCGCTCGGCCGACTCGATCCCGCCACCTTCGCGGGGTTCGACAGGCCGACCGATTCCTTCCCTGGTGAACGGTAGATAGCCAGCCATGCTCCCGACCAAGCCTTCAATTTCGCGAACTCCGAATCTCTCTTCATACTCCAACCTCCTAGCACCTACACCTTTACCCATCCCCTTTATCAACTAATAGATCCCCGAAAACCACAATAGTCCATTGGAACTGTCGAGGAATATTCGCAAATTATGAAGGCCTTACCTCCCTGCTTGCCACTTCCCGTCCGGTACAACCGTACCCCTCCTACCCACTGTCCAGCGACTGACCCTTACTCACTCCCCTAGTCTACCACCCCCAACACAGTAACATCACCCACTCACCGCCTCGCCGAGATATGTACCGTTCCTTTTAGGTACGAATCGGCGGTAAATCAGAAAAAAAAATAAAAAATATATATATATATAATTATATATATATATACACACCTTACCTTACAACCTTAGAAAGGTTCCACGTGATGATTTCTCATTTCGCGAAGGTCAAGCGTGTCGCCCCTCCTCTCGAGTTGGCCTGGTGAAGTAGTGAGTTGGATTCTTGCACACCACCTCACATAGCCAGGTACACCCGGCTCATCGGGGATTGTTTGAGCCAGGCGTCAAGTCTTCTTTTGAAGATTTCCACTGCAACTCCCTTCGTGTTCTTAGGTCTTTGGGCAGCTGATTAAATAGTTTTGGTCCTCTCACTACAAAACTATTTTCTTTCAGGGTTAAGATGTTCCCTGTCTCGCCTTCAATTTGGGAATACAACACAGTCTACCGTTTCTACCTTCCACCGTTGTTTGGGGAGTTATGGGATTCAGAGTAAGATTAGGGACTAGTTTCTCCATTATTTTCCAAGTGTAAATAATGGTGTATCTCTTTCTTCTCCTTTCCAGTGAATATAGGTCTAGTTCTCGTAACCTTTCCAGTAATTTAGTTCTTTGCACCCATTGATCTTGGCTGTGAAACTTCTTTGAATCCCCTCCAGCTGTCTAATGTCTTCTTTTTTATATGGGGATGTTAGGACCGAGCAGTATTCCAGTTATTCCAGTATTCCATATATATATAATATATATATATATATATATATATATATAATATATTATATATATATTATATACACTGTATATATCGGGTGTGCAAAAAAAAAAAGGGATACCTCGAACTTTGGCTGTAAAATCCAAAGTTATGGTCAGATTTCAATATTTTTTTTACACCCCACAACTAAGTAAATTTCCTATACAGTGAACGGATTTTAACGAAAACTAATGAAAATTACGGATTTATTGAACATTTCTTTATGCCACTAGAAATTCCCCATTTACTACTATACTACGACCTTTAAATCCTTCATATCTCGGCAAATACTGTACATAGAACATGAAATTTTAGTATGTTAGTACTAGATAATTTTATGGTTGTATGCCATCTTTTAGCATTTTAGCTGAGAAATTGGATTTATGACGAATATTCCAGAAAAATCTTGCTAATCATAGGTTCAAGTTGATAATTAAAGCGATTTTAATTAACGTAAGCCAACTGCAGGAGGTTTGGACAAGCTTCTCAAGAAATCGATATAAAACAGGAGATATCAGAAGAATACCAGGTAGCGATATTAAATTTGGCTACCAAACAGTCCTGATTTAAATCCTGTCGATTACGGCCTTTGGGAAAATTTGTCACAGAATTTATCGGGTCAAAGTAAGAAATGTCGCTCATTTACGACAGCTTCTTTTGGAAAAATGGGATGAGCTACCACAAGAACAAATGAATAAAGCCATAGATGAGTTCCATCCTAGACTGAAAAAGGTTGTAGAAGTTCGTGGTAAACATTATTAAGCAGTTTTTTTAACATTAAGGTAGCACCATAGGAGTACTTTGTAACTTTTTTTATCTGCACATACAATGCAGTAGTAGTAGTGTAAATGGAGAATTTCCAGTGGCATAAAGAAATGTTCAATAAATCTGTAATTTTCATTAGTTTTCTTTGAAATCCACTCACCCTATAGGAAATTTACTTAGTTGTAGGGTGTGAAAAAAATATTGAAATCTGACCATAACTTTGAATTTTACAGCCAAAATTCGGTCTCCCTTTTTTTTTTTTTCGCCCACCCTATATATATATATAGGGTGAACCAAATGTAGGTGGACAGTAAATGATAACGTTTATTTTGAGAATACATATTTAATTTTTTTGTATACTATAATACAAAATAAAATTTAAATAAATTTAGTTATAATATTTAATATAATAAAAACACAAACACCATAGTTATAATGAACACCATAGTTATAATATAATATAACACAAACCGTATTCAACCTACTGTCCACCTACTTTTGGTTCACCGTGTATATCAGTGGCGACTCGTGACATTTTGTTCAGGCATGCAATGTTATGGAATAAAAACATCCGCCTAACCCTCTTGCCCAAACTTTGCATATTGTTTACATAGAACTTAGCAAGTTAAAGGTGTTTTACAAACTTTTGGGGACCTCTTTGAAGGAAAGTTCATTTAATGTTAGGCTTAAATATGCGAACAAAAAATTAGACATATTTATATATAGTAGTTACCGAATTGATCTAAAGAAAAAGATACAAATTTAAAATTTACCTTAAATAATTGTGAAGCATTATTTGAATTGAAATTCTGCTCTCCTAGTTTTCCTGCAAAATTCTTCGATGACCAAATTGTAAAAGTACTCTCGATTCTCCATAAGCTTCTTGAGGAAATTTTTTTCAATTGAAATTAAGGCAAGATTAGATAGCCTTTCTTCACTTTGGGAACTCTGTAAATAACTTTTAATTCTTTTAAGCGCAGAAAATGATCGCTCAACACTTGCTGTCGATATTGGTATAGTTAGAATCAAATTCGTCAATTTATATATTTCCTTAAGACCTTGTGCATTTCGCTTTCCAGTAGATATTTTAGGAGCTCAGCAACATTCTTTTTGGCAAAAGATTTGTGCGAATATAAAACACACAATTCAGAACGGAGACGAAGAAACTCAAAAAATGAATTGTAGCTTCTTTTCAAAGATTCAAAAGCTCTCTCTGGGAAAGTAACATCATAGAACTCAAATTTTTTGCAATCTAAAGCTCAATGAATTCCAATTTTTCCATTGAACTGAAACGCTCTTTCATTTGAAGAAGTATATTATCGAATATTTCATGAAATAGTTGACTATACTTCTCTTGTGGAGAAAGACTCTGTTTTCTTTTACATACAGGTTCACCACATCTTTCTGTTATCAAGTCCCACATATCTGCAAATTTTGTATCCCTTATTGTTTGATTTTTTCATAGTGCTTTCAACGGTGATTGAGCTATACACAATATCCATAGATTTGTTTGCAGCACATTAAATAGATATTCAGTAAAAGGAAAAATTGAAGAAAATACTTCTAATAAAAAATTAAAATCGAAAGTATCGATACCAGCAAGCAATCCGCGTGCACTATTTTTTGTTTTTTCATCAAATTTCTTTGGGTTTTCAAGAATGCTTTTTAAAAGATCTATTATATCTTCTTTATTTTCCTTAACTCTTTCAACTAGACGAGATGAATAGTTCCACCGCGTTGGAGCCAGTTTAGGGAAACGCTTTCCAACAACTTTGTCAAGCATTGAAGTTCGCTTAGTTGAACTGCTGAAAAATGATGACAAACTTCCTAATACTGAAAAAAAATTATTACATTCGGAAATTTCAGCGACAGCTTGGGATAAAACAAGGTTAAGTTTATGGGCGTAGCAGTGAAGAAAAATAGCCTCTGGTACAGTTTCTCTAATCTTTGTTTGTACTCCATTAAGATCGCTCCCCATAACAGCAGCACCGTCGTAGGTTTGAGCAACTAATTTTTCAAACAGCCCAGTTCACCTAGTTGCCTTATAGATAAATCAGAAATCGCTCCTCCTGCACTTCTATCATTGCTGACGTCATTGAATTTTATAAATCGTTCACAAATCTCTCCATGTTTATTAACATAACGAACAACAGTAGAGAGTTGAGAAAAACAGCTGACATCAGATGTTTCATCTAATAAATCGCCACATACATGCAGTCGATAAGCTCACGTTTTATTTGTTCTAACATAACTGCACTAATAGATTGAATTATGTCATTCTGAATAGCAGATGATGTTCCCTTAAAAACAGTCGCAGTTTTTAAATGGTTTTGAAGCTTTTCATCGAATTCTCCCATACAAAATACCAATTCAATATAGTTACCCCTATTGTCAGCGTTTTCTTCTTCATTGTGACCGCGAAATGCTAATTCTTGCATACCTAAAAAACATGTTATCCTAATCAAACGTTTCAAAATTTCTCGATTCTTATTAACTTCTTCGTTATGTCTGTCAATGGCAACTGATTTCTGCTTGTCGAGTATTAAATCAATTCTTTCTGACTTTCCAAATGTTTTAAGATCAACAAATGCATTTATGTGAGCAAGAGATTTTTCATGGCGAGAAATTGCAGTATGTAAATTGTTTAAATCGTCGTATCCACGACTAACAGAATTCCACACAGAGTTATCTCTTGAAAATAGGAAACACGACCAACAGTACAATTTGTTATTTGAAATATTTCCACATAACCAGGGAACATCATACAGCTTAGGATTAAATTTCCTAGTGAAGCCTTTATTTTCTTTGCTTAAATTCAAATGTGGAATCGGTCTGCCATTATTCAATATGCGCTTTTTCTCATCAAAAGAGAGTGAGTAAAATCTTCTAGTCTTCAATTGATTAAACACATCGTCAGTCATTATGGGCACTACAATGCTATAATTTATTTAACTGATTATTTATCTAAAATAACTAAAGCACAAAAGGGAACACCGAACACAAGTGAGTGCTTGCGGCTGTGGTACTGGAAAGAAGCCTTGTCAGAATTGCCAGATGTTACTTTTGGTGAATGCACCTATAAAACTGAATGCATGCCGTATTATTTTCATTAATTAAAAAAAAATCAGAACAAAGCTTTTTAATTATTTTTAGTAAAAATATTAAGTAAATTTTCTAAGCATATTTTAAAACATATTGCCTTCTGAATTTAGCTATGAGGCTCAAAAAAAAATATCTTATGGATAGTGAGAAGTCTCCTTAAAAAATTGCCCAAGGCAAGGCGGTGTAAACAAAATCATGTCTTATTTCACTAGACAATTAAGAACATTTTTCTGTACCCAGACTGAATTAGTGAATGCTTTAGCTACAAGTATTTCGATCTGTGTACAGAAAAATGTTCTTAATTGTCTAATGAAATAAGACATAATTTTGTTTACACCGCCCAATAGCCAGTACATGCGTGATTGAAGCCTTAGCCTATTTTTAGTTTCTGAAAATTATTTTTGTCAATTATAATCCTTACTTAGATCTGAAAAGAACATATTTAACGCGCATGCATTGCATGCGTTGCATTCATTAAGAAATCGCCACTGATATATATATATATATATATATATATATATATATATATATACAGGGTGGGCGGAAAGTAGCTCCCTATTTTGGATTGGTAAAAAAATACGTATATTATCCATTTATTTCAGAAAAAATAATATGAAAAGGTAGGCATACATGGTAGGTTTTCTCTGAAATTCAATTTGGGCTCCAACTCTTTCCACCAGCTTCTGGAGCCGCCCAGGAATGGCGTCCACTGACTTTAGCAGGAACTCCGGCGGGATGGAGGACATGACTTCCCGAATTCGGTCCTCCAGTTCTTCCAATGTCCTCGGTTTGGTGCGGTAGACTTCTTCCTTTACCCACCCCCAAAGAAAGAAGTCGCACGGTGTCAAGTCGGGCCCTGGCTGGCCATTGATGTGGACCACGACGACCCATCCAACGCCCAGGGAAGTGGGCATCCAGCCACTCACGGACAACAAGAGCGAAGTGCGGAGGGGAGCCATCTTGCATAAATATCAGATCGTCGATGTTCTCCCATGTGCTGACAACCGGCCAGACCTCGTTTCGCAACATAGCAAGGTACCGCTCAGCATTCATGGTGTTGCGCAGAAGGAACGGGCCCACAACCTGATCTGAGGTCATACCACACCACACCGTTACACTGAACCGATTCTGCCGTTTTTCAGCGGTAACCGTGCGACTTCTTTCTTTGGGGGTGGGTAAAGGAAGAAGTCTACCGCACCAAACCGAGGACATTGGAAGAACTGGAGGACCGAATTCGGGAAGTCATGTCTTCCATCCCGCCGGAGTTCCTGCTAAAGTCAGTGGACGCCATTCCTGGGCGGCTCCAGAAGCTGGTGGAAAGAGTTGGAGCCCACATTGAATTTTAGAGAAAACCTACCATGTATGCCTACCTTTTCATATTATTTCTTCTGAAATAAATGGATAATATACGTATTTTTTTACCAATCCAAAATAGGGAGCTACTTTCCGCCCACCCTGTATATTAGGGTGTCACTAGGTAATAGGGGGAAAATTAAACGATGGGTATTTTCCTATGACACCCCCTAAAATTGTTCCATTTGGTGTAAAACATACGGAAGAGAAATTTGGTCCTGATTGGTCATCATTTAAAGGTCGCCCTCGTCACTGAAAACAAGACCCATTTGTTGACGTCAACAAGCTGTTCAGTGTTCACAGCTTGGGCCGAACCAGATAATAAAAACAAGGCAATTTGGTGAAATAACGAAAGTAAGACACTTAAAAACGCAAAGAATACAAACAGTTTATTATATAATCAAATAGAAGACATAATTTGGCGAATAATGGTACAAAATGGAGAAGCAACAAAAGCAAAACTTTGAGAAATAAAATACATATACAGTAGCAGAATAATTGGTGCTCATACGCTGATCAGTGATTAGTTCTTTCGCGTCCTCACTAATGCTGATTTGTTCGGAGCTGGGTGTTGCTTTCTGTGGTCAGTGACAACTTGAACGAGGAACTGGAGCTGTTCTTTCACTGTCAACTTTCCGTTCAGCTCCTTCACCAGAGCCACGGCCCGTTCTGCTCTGTCGTTCACCACTGCAAGTTTGGAGACCACATCCCGAGCTTGCACGTATTCAGAGTTTGACGTCCATGAACTGGGATGGTGGAGCAGAAAGCAATCTGGCAACTGAAGTTTTGAGAAGAATCCTCGGGTGTTCTTTGTGATCAGTTGCTCCAGTCCTTTGCTGTCACTGAGGAACATAGTATCAAGAACCAAAGGTCGTTTTGGCGGCATGTGACGGGCTTCTTGATCTAACGCTGCAACCATGCTGCACTTCACTTCCATCGATATCCTCTCATCAAAGAACGCCAGACCCACTGCCTCCTCCGAATGGTACCACAGGTTCGCAGACAGCTTCTTGGTGGTACCATCAGAGATCTTCTTGTGCGGGTATCGAAGGAGCGTCCTCATCAATTCCCAATCATTCAGCGGAGCTTCGATGGACAGATGAGCTGTTGCCCACGCTTTCATGTAAACTAGAACAGAAAAGAGGCAGATATCTCGAATTCCGCGTTCCTCAGTGTTCGTCAGTTTAAACTGTCTTCGGAAGAGCCAGATCTTGATGGCATAGAGCCCCTTAGCCATCCATCTCGCCCAATGCATAGCACCAGGGGCGCGGAAGTTTAGTCCCTTGTATGGAACTCCTCCAAGAAAGATGACGGAAAGATCGAGGAATTCCTGATAGTCATCACGAACTTGAAGTGCTTGTGATTTTGCAAACTCAATGAGCTCCGTTCTATGCTTAAAAATAGCTGCTTTGGTGAACGCATCTGTGTCCGCAGTTTGGAACTGTTGCTGGTCAATGCGGGTCCAATAATCATGGAAGCGCTTGAAAAGCAGAATTTCTGGACCGGTAGATACTGAATCTAGCGATGCTGCGAATGCCGCTGCACGCGCAGTGTAACAGGTCACGTCCAACTTTTTCTTCCAGAAGAACACAAGTTCCTCCACGGTGGCCTGTGTTTGTTGCGGTTGTGTCGAAACACATAGATTTGACATGATCGGTCACTCCCCATTCATTCAGGCAATCTATGATGGCATTTGTTTGTGCCAGCGCGGTTCCTGACAGAAGTTTTGGCACCCCGAGGAGCTGCTCTGTCCCGGAGCCAGATACAAGAATAGGTAAGCGGTCAACATATTCTCGTGACGTCAGATCTTGCATGAGTTTTCCGTCCCAGTGAACAGTCAACGGACTTTTGCCTTGGAACTCGCTCTTCAGTTGCCGAGCCTTAAGGGTACGGAATTTTTCACGCTGACGATGAATGGATCCACGATTGATGTTGTAGTCGCTAGCATCATGCCCTAAGCTGGAAGCTGCCTCAAACAGCAGATATGTGGCCTTTCTTGACGAGAGTTGCGTGCGATCAAGCGCTGCCGCCAATTCCGATGTCATGATGTTCTTCGTTGCTCTTTGTTTAGACGCTAACGAACCACCACATGCTCCTTTTTCTTCGCTATCATCTGAGCTGGAGGATGAGGACTCCAAAACCGCTTCGTTGGATACTGCCTCCATTTCAGCTGCTGATCGCTTTCTTCGTTTCTCATCTTCCTCCCGACGTCGAGTACAATCTTTGACTTGGCGCTGATGGGTCATGTCCAAACCTGCCATTGAACCTGGACGTCCTTTCTGGCGCTGCTGCTGAAGGAACTCCCAATCCTCTGGGTACTTGACCAATTTCTCACAATCAGCGTGGGCGATGTCAAAGAGACGATCGAGGCGTTCAATGAATTCTTTTTCTTTCGTCTTGTGTGAATCGCTCGTCCTTGAGGCGTGTTTTTTGAGTCCTTTCCACTCCTCGAAGACTATCCAGTTTGCTGACGCAGTGTGTCTCGAGTCTGGTTGGAATGTGAGCTTTCTCCCAGAAGGACATCACTGCTCGAAGTGACTTCCTCAACGCGTCACGTATTGTCATTTTCTTTTCATGGTGAAGGTAAAGGAAGTAACCGAATGCTTGCCTGTAGGAAGGAAGCTTGCATCCTTTCACCTCATCAACCGCTGCCCCTAATAGGTATATACACTTCCGGGTTTCCATCACCAGAAATCACGTAGCTGAAATGAGAAACGGTGAATCGTTAAGTATTGTTCACTTTATTTCTCAGATATTCAGACACACACAGATACACACACACATATATAGAGATATATAGATATCTAATGAACGATTATGGAGACGCCGCGCAAGCATTAAACTTTGGAAGGCGGGGGCGACCTTTTATAGTTATTCAAATAAAAAGATTTTCAGTCACCATGTTTTTTTTACCAATGGAATAGATTCGCGGGGTGTCAGCATGAAAATTTCAAACTTTGCATTTAAGTGACACCCTAATATATATATATATATATATATATATATATATATATATATATATATATATATATATATATATATATATATATATATATATATATATATATACATATATACATACCGGGTGTCCGAGAATTATCTGTACAACTTTTGGCTGTTATTAAAAGTCAACCATGAAGTGTAGAAATTCCAGTGTTGTCCCATTTTACAGAGAATCAAGTTTTTTCTGATACCACGTTTTGACAAGTTTTTTAGAAATGTACGCGGGTGACAGACATTGATGATTTAAAAGCAAGAATCACAGCTGCTATTGAGCGAATTGATGTGGATATGCTGCAGCGTACATGGCAACATTTGGAGTATCGATTGGATGTTTTGCGAATCACTAATGGTGCACATATCGAATGTTTGTAACAACGTTACTTTAATAAAAGAAACTTTTTTGAAAATACAGATTCTAAATAATCTTGTTTAAGAATTTTACGTGTGTTATCAAGAATTTTATTAAAA